>CM032660.1:51642381-51701240 GCA_019095985.1 Streblospio benedicti | reverse complement strand
ACGAAGCAGAAGCGGAAACAGAAGCCGAAGCAACAGCAGCAGAAGCATCAGCAGTAGCAGTATCAACAACAACAACAGACCCCGCCACTAGTTGTCCATTGGGGGTTGACACAATAATGGACTCCTACAACAGCTTCTATATTAGGAGGCTTCAAACAGAGGCTTCAAAACAGAAAACTGTTGAGCATACCGTCAAAGTAATCATTTTTACTACGCATATATTGGGTAATTAGACTGTGGATCGAGTTGTTTGTTGATTGATGGTCAGGCGCTGGTGATGGCTTCATAAGCACATTTGATAAATATGCAAAGGCATTTGCTGAAGCTGTAAACAAATGGGTCCAGCCTTTAAGAGAATGATGTTATATTTGACCGCTGCAGATCAGAATCAAATCACAAACAAGAATTAAGCAAGCGGCCAGTTCTGCAAAATAGAAGGTGCATCAGATCCACAGCTGAAACACTGATCCAATTCTTGCAGCCATTACCATCAAACATCTTGTTGATCATAGCCCCAGTGGTATAACAGTGGTTGTTGTTGGAGGATTCACCTACTCAATCATAAAGTCATTAGACACATTTCTCGATTTGTGCATGCTTGAGTTTGATCTTGAGGAATCAACTATACATTTTATTTTGCATGGTATCCGTGCTCATATGGAGTCGATGATTGTGATAGTATGGGATACTGATGTCCTCGTGTTGCTGCTTGCTTATATTGACAACGTTATTCGTGATCATGGTCTGATTGTTCCCAAAACTACCGACATGCGTTGATATACGCGCGACGGATGGAAACCGGCCTCCGGCATTAAAATAGGTGTGCTTAAGGAGGGTATGCAGCTGCATTAGTATGTATATAATGGGTCTTAAAAATAGTTTGCCATGCAATGGGCCTTCCATATCTCACAAACACAGCAACAGATGTCATGTTCCTCATGGCAAGTACCCTTTTACCTGACAACAATACATATAGTAGTGACGTATAGATATGCATCTAAACAATGGTACATTTTAACTCATGCAGGCATTATCTTGATTTCTGGACATATTTAAAGTTAGAGCATGATCTCAGTGCATTCCTTGTACCCCCAAATCTACATTTTGATGTTTCATTTATGTTTCTATGGTGTTAAGTATATTTATGTTTCTATGGTGTTTAGTATCAAAGATATCACTGCATATGACTTGTCTGGATTCATTGACGGCCATTTTGAATTTGTTCCATTTATGGGTTAACCATTATAAATAGAGCCGGACAAACACCTTGGATCAATTTAGAACCTAAAAAATACATCTAAGGAAGTTATTTGCCAGCCATAAACGTGAAACGCTTAGATTACACATAAAATGCACATTTTCTGAAAATCTGCCTAAACTAATAAGTAAGTCATGCGTCGAACGTCCATGCACATGATGCAGTATGCACTCCCGCATCAGTAAGCATTGAAGCCACGTGCAGTATCTTTTTGCAGTGATTTATTGTGAATATGTTTTAGTGTTTTCTCAATTATATCGTACTAGCAAACTAACGTACTAGGCAAAGTTTTAAACCTGTAAACTCTCAATGACACAAAGTCAAAGGCATTGTTGTTAAAATTACGTTTGTAATCAGTCTGAAAATGCTCGGTTTGAAGCGCCCTCGTTGGGTGGCACAACGGATCCCCATACCCAGTCCTTCTGTGTGCGTGATGGCTTTACTACTGCTTTTTATCATATTCATAGATGATGAGACGCTGATGAAACTGTTTAGTAAGAGAGCTAAGACGAGTGTGGTGGCTTTGGTGGAAGACGTAGCGGTGGCCAATGATTGGGTAGAGGATAAAGGGGTTTGGAAAGACGTGCCGAAGAAACGGGAAAGAAAACCTCCGCCTCCACCTCCTCCACCTGCACTGACCTTGCCTAAACAGGACATCGTGAATCATATTGAAAGTCTGCAAAAATACAGGAACATGTTTGGCAAAGACAATGCAAAAAATATTTTTGCCGATCAGTACTTGACATCACTAGTAAACGATGACTTTCGCCATATTCCATTGTCTCAAATACACAATAACCGGCTTGTTCTCAATCCAGATATTGCCAAAATACCAAATGTTGTTAACCTTATCGACTTTAAATCAAATTTGTCAGATAAATTTACATTTGCTAGATACGTGACATTTAAAAGCGTGGAAAAGTATATAAAGGTAAGTAACTCCACTCCATTTTCATTATGTTTCTGTATTATATTCAATTGGTATA
The DNA here is from genome assembly GCA_019095985.1 of Streblospio benedicti. NCBI lineage: Eukaryota > Metazoa > Annelida > Polychaeta > Spionida > Spionidae > Streblospio > Streblospio benedicti. Next base: position 51,698,996 of record CM032660.1, on the reverse strand, counting down.
ACTTGTATTTGTTTGATTTGCTGCTTTTCTAAATAGCATATCTGATTTAGAATTGCTTATTCCTTTCTTACAGCCGGGATTGATCTTATTTTGGGGAGATAACATCCCATGGGGTAGTAAATGGTGGAACCGGACCGTAACTGAAGTACCTAATATCTACTATGTCTATGCCCCACCGGTTTATGAGCTGGGAAATGAAATAGTGGAGTTCATCCAGCATAAGTCTGATTGGCTACGTCTGGACTTTTTATACAGTAAGTTTTTATGTTATTTTCCCTAATGATTGTTCACGTCTGTCTGAGCCAAACAAAAGCAAAGGAATAATACAAGGGTAGATCGTGCAACCAGGCAATATTCTCTAGTAAGGAATTATTACTGCCTGCCCAAATGGAACTAGGTTCTGATTCTGATTGATTCACCTACAATTATGGAAAGACCTATGAACTTAAATTTGGCTGAGTGCCCTTCGCCATGGTTAAGAGGTTTGGGTTTTAAGAACGGGTGTTTGCATTCATATTTTAGATATCCAGATTATCTTTAGCTCCATATATTAAGATATTGGCCACTCAGGCTACTAGGAGAATGTTTTTCGGTTTTTTAATTAGTCTACCTCTGCAAACTAAAATTCCTCATGCATGTTAAACCTGTCCACGTTGTTTGATGCTGTCAGGGTATGGAGGCATCTTCCTGGACAACGATGTGATCGTCCTACGTCCGTTCTCTGACCTCATGAACTTCACCATGGTGATGGGCCAGGACAAGCCAAACTCCATGGGAACAGGTGTTATCGTGCGTACTGCTTACAGCATTACCTCAAATTAAGACCACCTCTCACAATGTGAATTTTTACTCGGCTTGCAATGTTGGTTAATGTTTTAAATGAATCAAGTTTGACGATTACTGTACTGTACAAAGCACATTTATTCTAACAATTTTGAATTTCAGCTCAGTAAAAACGGCACCAAATTCATTGCCATGTGGAGGGGGCTGTATAACCAATATCGACCAGACCAATACAATCTCAACTCCAATCTTGTGGCAGCCTCAATTGCAAAGGAGAAAAAGATGAAGGCGGCATGCATTACTATCCTATCAAAGTACTTCCAGGAAATTTCACAGATCCCTATCCTTTGTATTATGGAAAGTACATCTTGTACTGTGGACATTATGATCTGCAATATAATTATGCTATTCACATGTACAAGAAGAAAGAACACTCTGTTCCCAGGGATTTCAACGAGTTAAAAGGCTACAATTGCACCCTGGGTGACGCTATGAGGATAGCACTTTACGGGGATCCAAAGCTTTTGGACACTAAAAATGCTAAGAACGATGCAGGATGCTAACCGCAAAAAGCATTTTTAATGGGCATAATGGTTTTATAAGTACTAGGGTGCATTGAAAGAACATGTACACTTCCTCTATTGGTGTGGGTTTGGGGGAGGGAGGGGGGTTCAAAGGACTGTTCTGACACTGCCTCAAACACTTCCGTCATATGTAGGCCTCAACCAAACTGACCTTATTTTTTTTAAGAAATTAAAAACTAAAACAGAAAGAAAACTTTTATAGCTTAATTAGAACCAGATTCTATTCAGTTTTACAACTATTAGTGAGTTTCTTTATATTAATAGTTGACGAGATACACAATATCTATATTAGAAAATATGTCAAATAAAAAAAGATTTTTTATTGGTACCCCCAGCTCATATTGGTGAAGTCATTGTCGGTGGATGTTCTGTTTTTATCTATCTATATAGCATCTTTTGAAAGCCTATTATCCACTGCCTGGCTGAAAACTGTGATGTACTTACAATACCGTAATCTACAGTAACTGTCAAGACTGGTGTTGCTGGCCGTATAGTCAAATAGTCCAAAACAAAAATGCTTGTTTATATTCTTGCTGTGTAGTTACGTACCATATACATTGTATGTCTTAAGTTAAACGAGAAATGTTTACAATACTGGAATACTTACTCTGCGGAGAACAAAGTACATGTTATAGTAAGCGAGACACTAACAAATGTCATCAATGTCTCATATATCATCCAAACTATTAGACATCTGCTCATAATAAAATAACGCAGAATGATGTATAGACCAACGACTTCCCACCAATCGGGCTATTCCAATGGGTTCGTATTAGCTTCTGGTATCCACAAAAATTATTATTTGCAGCCATATAATCACCGAACGCAGCCAATAAAGTGTCAATGCGAATTTATACAATTATAAGCTTCTTTCATTTTTTTCATGAAATTATAATTTCAGACTTATGTTACAGACGATAAGCGCAGAGAGATCACTAATGGTGGTTGCCTCACTTTGATATAGTTTACCGTATTTTCTCGATCAACCGCCTAGCCTTGATCAACCGCCGGTATTTGATTAAGCGCCGGGTGTAGAGGCTATATTACTTACTTAGAGGTCTAGTAGAGTTTAGCATTGTCATATTATCTTTCATTACATTTATTGAATGGGTAATTGTTCAGGTCGATGGCTCCAACGCATTTTAAATGGGGTAACAAACTACTCACCTTAGCACACCTGCAATTAAAGCCTTTTGATATTTTTATTTGGGCCAACCTGCATGTCTTAAAGTAATGTCAGTCAATATCCCCAAGTAATTTCAATTAAGTAAGACACACCTGAGGAAGCCACAGAAACTTACTCAAGTAACTTCAAATAAAAACGCCGCCACTTGCTTTCAAGTGTATAAATACAGGGATTAGTGTGTGATCCCACTCTTAATGTAATAAACATGATTTCCTTTTGGTAATTATATAGATATTCATATAATGGTGTAGATAGTCATATCCACGATGGTCTCAGCTTTAAAATGATATCTTAACTGTCAAATGTGGACTGATTATAACAAAGTTACAAGTGAACAACCGCATCATAGGTAATAAACATATTAATCAACTTGGCGCCGGCGGTGTTCTCTTTGATAATGTGTCCATATAATGTGCTCAAGTAATTTCAATTAAAGAAACGCCGCCACTCTCCCAATGGCAGTTAAAAGTCTGTAAAAATTATTGATCTTCTTGAACAGTGAAATCGGACGGCGGCATTCTCTTTGATAAGCGCCGGCCTTTGAATTACCGCCTGTCTTGAATAAGCGCCGGGTGAATGGCATGTTTTAAATTAATAAGCGCCGGGGTGCCTATTCGAGAAAATACGGTAATCCTTTTTAAATATCATTTGGCACCCTTGTTTGACATTAATACCATGAAGTGTGCAATACGATAAATACACACGGAAATGTACACTCCGCATTGTATTTCATCTTCAGCTTGCTTATTCCTTATATGTGCCAGTATAGCAACTTGCAGTAGCTCAAAACTCATTTATTGTTGAAGTAATATAACTGCACATTAATATAACTATATAAACGTACTAACTTAGATTAGATAACCCAGCAGCAGCAAAAGCAGCAGCAGCAGCAGAAGAAAGAAGAAGAAGAAGAAGAAGAAGAAGAAAAAGAAGAAAAAGAAGAAGAAGATGCAGCAGCAGATGCAGCAGCAGCAGCAGAAGCAGCAGCAGCAGCAGCAGCAGCAGCAGCAGCAGCAGCAGCAGCAGCAACAACAACGGTGACTACATCTGCTGCACAACCAGTCCGTGGGAATCACTCGTTGTTAAGTTCTTTTCACGGTGTATTATATCAGCGTTTTCAAAGCCAGGTGTATCAATATACATTTTACTCACATCAAAAGCATGTCTAAGCATCGTGGTCGAAGTGGAAGTGAACTTCAGTATATGCATAAAAAACAGTAATTGATTTTACAACCATATCACTATCAACTAATGGAATATGTTTGCTTTCCGACAACAGATCCCGCCACTATATGTCCGTCAGGGGCTGACACAATAATGAACCCCTATAACCGCTTCTATATTAGGAAGCTTCAAAACAGAAGACTGTAAAGCATACCCCCAAACTAAACATGTTTATAACACGCATAATGGGCTTCTTCCAAACATTGTTTTTGAAAGAGCCTGAAAAGTGGACTTGTGTTCTGGTAAACTAGCTACGTCAATAGGTAGAGAGCATTACCATGTGAAGCTCAGGCACCGGAGACGGGGATGGATGAGTGTGAGGCACGCACGCCGGGGATTGGCCATGCTCACGGACATTACAGCGGACACCTGTCTTGTTGGACACCTCAGTACAGTGGACATCGTCTTGTGTGAAACGATTTGCGTTCACGTGTAACAGGATTTCTATGGTCACCATTTAGCACAAATGACCACCTTTATTCAAATGATGTGATCTCTAGAAGGGTAATAATCCGGCTGGACGGATGCTAAGACGTAGTCACGGTTGTGCTGAACTATATTGAAAGATGTGATGCGTCTTTAAATGATATAAGGCTCATTGTATACTTGCTATACTTGCTATACTTGCTATATACAGAAAGTGACACGTGAAAAGTGGTCACATTGGACAGGTACCCTTAAAAGGGGGGTGTCCAAAGTTGAGATAAATACACTGACACGCACTCACTGTTTCATTTACACAACATTTAGACCTATCAAGTATCAGAAAGAAAAAAGATGCCATTAGACGAGTAAAGGTAATAAACATTCATTTGTGCTTTCTATTTGACGCCGTATTACACCGCGTGCCTTGTGATTTCCATAGGAAACCAGTGTTAATAGAGGCTACAGCTTATGAATAGCAAGTAGCCTCCATCCGTCTTCTCAGTAGGTCAAAGACCGGCGCCGCGAAGCCCCAGTCTGACAGTCACGACTGTTGGGTATAATGATCTTTTTTAAGATGTTATAATGAAAATAGAAATGGAAATATGTTGATTACTGTTAATGCGTGCATTATGATTGTGGTGTGTTGCTTTCTTTTGCCAACAAGTCCAACGTATAGGGAGAAACAAAAACCTAATCTGTTTTCTGTATTTTGAAACTGTATGTAATGCTCAAGGTTTCCACTCGATTTCATGGCTCCGCGACCACCGTGTGATCGTGTCTTCCCGGCTCTCCCGAGAATCCTCGTGTATTTGTGCGTGACATTTGTCTACACCAGGAGAACCACTGACAGGAAGAAAATAAGACGCTGCAATTACAGTATGGGGTTAAACGCTACTGAAATGCTGTCCTTGTTTGACGAGTTTGTTCGTGACAAGCGTCAAGCTGCATACACTATTGAACTACATGGATGTTAACATCGTCACATGTTTGTAAAGGTGGAAACTTTGACTTTGAAATAAAGCTAGCAGAACTTGTATTGCGCCCCAGTGAATCATTCCATCATTCACATGCTATGGTCAGTGATGATTAGATAGCATCGATATTGCTTGTGTTGATTTTTCTGTTATCTCGGTTTCAGCTGTCTATAGATTTATTTCCCTTCAAAGGTGTTACCAACCTATATCCTTTACAGTATCTGCGATATCGACCACTTTACTGTCCATTCAAGTGTTGGGTGGTTAACATGAATACATCGATGGGAAAGTCCTGAATTTAGCCGCATGTTGACACATCAGCCATTCTAGAAGAGAGTGATCAGCACATCTGGCCGTGAATATTTGACATCAACCGACCCTAATGATAGTAAATCGGGACGTCGGTGGGGTGGGGGTTAGAACCCGGGTAGATGGAAGTGGAAGGTGAGACAAAAGGTTTAAAATGCGGGGTGGGAGAAATCAGACAAAAAAAAGAGGGATGTGGAATTTCTTGACCCCTGTAACTCCCCACGCCCACATGGCTTTTGTGTAAATAATTGTAATAGAACCTCTTTTAAATCCACCAAAGGGGTCGACCCTGCCTCTCAATAAAGAGGTGGTCGCTGTATAGAAGTTCAATGGGGTCTCTATGAACGCTTGGGACCACGAGAATCGGTCTTATTATAGAGGTGGTGTCTCTTTATACAAGTAGTCTTACTTGGAGGTTCAACTGTACTATGATTATACAACTGTCAAGTAGTACATGTACTTATCAAATTGAATGCTTTCTCTCTGTCAAGATTTATAAGGTTTCCAGGTCAATATTTCATTACCAATGATAGCATTTATGGCCCGGCACATTAAGCTGGTGTTGGACCAAAATCACTTTTCTCTGATCGTAGAATGTTATGACCCTCGTGGGGATCATAAACAGCCATACGAGGGAACTTTTACAATGTGTTAAATCTGTGTTAAAGCCAAATTCTATCATTACGGTGCACACGCTTGGCCCGTGTTGTGATTTGAGTGTTGACAACATTTTTTATTTGAACACTAAGAATATGTACACATTAGAGATACACACTTGTGTAAGTTGATCCACTGTTGTGAGTGAGCAAGGTAAGAACTTCTTAATCAATTCACATAGTTACCGTGGGTAGGACTGGGTCCACCGATTCAACGGTTTCCAATTGTGAATCCAAAGTTAACAATATATTATATACACGGTGTGTTACTTAGCAAGCTATTATACCGAATTCATGAGACTAAAAACTCTTGAATATAAGCAACATGTCACCCATAGTTATTTAGAAAAAATGCTGCCATAAAATAACAATGTACTGTACCTTCTATAAACTAAAGTTAGGACAAATTCAAAACAAGGGCGAATGCCTTTCTGTACCTGTTCTTGCTGTATCCACCACCTCAAAGTCATTCACCGGTAAACTGTCATCCTGAGTGACACATGCTCACGTCACCAGTTGTCATAAGTCACGTGGGCGACAGTGACACACGTACGTGTCACGTGACAATGCCTCCAACCCGCCTTAACGAGCCCCGTCCATTTTACCCGCGGAGCCGTGGCAGCCACGTGCATACATCACGTGATGTCAATTACTGCTGCACGATTATAACAGTGGCTCACAGAACAACCTCCCTATATGGAAACTTGCCACGTGTGGTCTCTTTAGAGAGGTGGTCTCTGTGTGGAGGTTGACGGTGAAAGCTTGGGACGGTGAACAATGTTTTTTTTATTATAGATCTAGATGTGGTATCTTTATAAAGGTTTTATTGTCAGTTACACTATATACATTTCAGCAATCACAAAGCTGTAAAACCTGATGCCAAGTCCGAATCCACACTTCATACGCAGGGTCTATAGCTAGAGGTGGGTCACGGTGGTTGTGAGTGTGGTGACGTAAATTTACTGGGGTTAATTGGACTGACCTTTCAGACGCCATCTATATCTGCCAAACGACATATTTGCTATAATGCCACGTCCGTATAAATAATACCCTCGTGTGCGTCATTTCCGTGTAGTGGGAGTCAGCGCAGAAATGTGCTGCGATATTGGAGGTTGGTTTCTTATGTAGCAGCACATTGTAAAAAAAATTGATATCAACTTTAAGAGGTTTCCAAGATTTAACATCGTCATTTCCTACGGCTATAGATCTGTACGCACTTGAAACGAACATGGGTTTGTAAAGGCAGTGTGAGTGGTCAAGCCGTGAAAACCGACGATGAAGATTTAATACTCCACACAGTTGTTTTATTCGCCAGTAGGCGATACTCCTCATGTGTCCAATTGTCTTTTTTCCACCTTTCTCAAATTTACGTTATATTTATTCAATGTAGACCTTAATTTAGTGCTGACTTCAGTAACTATTCAGTACAATAATGTAAGTTTGTAATTTTGTAATTTTAAGTGTAGATTAATTCCTGATGAGGCCATGTATAATAAATGGGGAAACATTTAAAAATAAACTCTAAGAATTCTAAATTAATGTCTACTTTAAATAAATATAAAGTTAATTTGAGAAAGGTGGAAAAAAAGAATTGGAGACATGAAGAATTGATAAATAGAGCACCACAGACCACCTCTCTATTGGGATCGCTAGAGGGTAGTCCCGTGTGTAGTGTTAATAGACATGTATTGTAATCTACTCCAAATATGCTGACCTGGCTAGCGTAGTGCAGCAAAAATAAATACTTTAGTCAAAGGGAATATGCACATCCAGTGATATAGTGGCCATAATGCAACCGTCTACATGGGGACAGTTAAGTCCTTTTCTGTGTACGTGTGAAGGAGATTTGAGGTGCTAGATACAAGTGATACGCCAAACGTTTATCCTGCATCCACGTGATACAGTACTACGCACTACCGCTGCAGTAAGCAAACACGCCACGTGCATCTTTTTGCAGCAATTCACTGTGAATTTATATTTTCGTGTTTTAACGTTTCTTAAGGATATCCGTTTAACAGGCAAAGTACTGAAACTGTAAAGCCACAACGATACAAAGGCAGTACTGTTCAAATTACGAACATAAGCGCCTACATTTAGTCCAAAAATGCCGCGATGGATGTCAAAATGGATCCCCACACTCAGTCCTTTTAATTGCGTGGTGACTTTTCTGGTGATTTTAAATATTTATATCGTGTTTATAGACGATGGAGAAACGCCGATGTATCAGGTTAGCACGGGAGGTAAGAGCGTGGTGCCTACTTTGGTGGAAGACGCATTGGATGGTAAGGATTGGCCAACATGGGATGAGCAGAAAGATGTGCTGAAGAAACGTGAAAAGAGACTTCCGCCACCTCCTCCACCTGCACTGACCTTGCCCAAAGAGGACATTGTGGACCATATCAAAAGTTTGCAAAAGATGAGAAATGTGTCTGGCAAAGACAATGGGAAAACTGTTTTTTCCGATCAGTACTTGACATCACTTTTAAACGATGACTTTCGCCCTATTCCATTGTCTAAAATGCACAGTAACCGGATTGTTCTCAATCCAGATATTGCAAAAATACCAAATGTTGTCAACCTTATTGACTTTAAATCTCCTTCTAAATCTGAATCTGATTTTACATTTGCTAGATACGTGACATTTAAAAGCGTGGAAAAGTACATAAAGGTAGGCAACTCCACTCCATTTTCACTATGTTTATTATGTTATATACAATTGGTGTAACTTGTATTGGTTTGATAAACCGCTTTTCCTAATAGGTTATCTGATTTAGAACTGCGCATTCCTTTCTTACAGCCGGGATTGATCTTATTTTGGGGAGATAACATCCCATGGAGTGAATGGTGGAACCGGACTGTACTCGAAGTACCTAATATCTACTATGTCTATGCCCCACCGGTCTATGAGCTGGGATATGAAGTAGTGCAGTTCATCCAGCATAAGTCTGACTGGCTACGTCTGGACTTTTTATACAGTAAGTTTTTATGTCATTTCCCCTAAGGATTGTACACATTTGTTTAGGCAAGTGGTATTGCCAGGTAGGCTGCGTACCCAGGCCACATTCTTTAATGAGACATGATTACTATCTGCCCAAAGGATCTGATTGATTGATTCACCTACAATTATGGAGAGACATATGACCTTGAAAATGCCTATTAGCCAGGGTTGAGAGGTTTGCGTTTTACATGAATGTTTCCCAAATGCTATTTTACAAATCCATATTCTCTTAAGGCCCATATGTAATTAGGGTATTGGCCACATAGGTCACTGTACTGATGTGTTTTTGTTTTTGTTTTCAAATTAGAATATTTTTGTTTTAGTCCACCTCTGCAAACCAAAATTCCCCATGCGTGTTAAACCTATCCACGTTGTTTGTCGCAGGATACGGAGGCATCTTCCTGGACAACGATGTGATCGTCCTGCGTCCGTTCACTGACCTCATGAACTTCACCATGGTGATGGGCCAGGACAAGCCAAACTCCATGGGAACAGGTGTTATCGTGAGTACTGCATCTTTAACCCAAATCATGTATACCTAATCTCCATAACAAGACACATAACAATCAATGTTAAAACCATCCACATCCATCAATGAACTTTGCATATGTGACAAAACGTGTTGGGTTCTATGATTAAAATGCTGGGCTCGCGCGTCAGTTCGTTTTATCGCCATTGGCGAGAGATTTTAAGGATGTGCGAGAGATTTTGCTTACTCTTTCGCCAATCTGGCGAATCGTTTTCATTCAAGAAAAATTCGTAGAAAACGAATTATGTCCGCCAAATCAAGACTAAATGTCAGAACGCCGTTCGCCATCAATCATTCTAGTTGAGAACATTTCGGAACGCCATTCACGCAATGACAACAAAGATGGCGGCACCCATATACACCTAAAAATGTGAGTAATTTACATATAAAAGCAATATTTTGCATATTTATATATAATCATTTGTATCGAGAAAGTATCGTGCCATTGACTGCCATATCAACACTTTCATCGTGAGTAAATAAATCGTGATTCAACAATGCATTGGTTTATAGTTTCACATATAGCAACCGGCGAGTATATGTTTTTAGAATGATCTTAATATTATTGCAAATTCCATGGATTAAACGTCCATTGGTGTTTCTTAATAATAAAGAATTAATGCTGGTAGACTAGGTTACTTTTTAATATTAAGTGCAGCTGTTTGAATCTCACAATGTATTGATAAAATATCAACGAAAATAGAAGTATATCCTGCCCCCCTCCCCACTCCTCCCGGCATGACACCTGTCAATGCGGGCGGCCCGATGGCAGAGTGCCGAGAGGTTTCGAAAGGAGACGTGCATAGGTCTCCTTGTCCCGTCCCAACGGGCCACCCTTAGGAAAAATTGCTTTAAAATTAAGAAAATATAGTGTACATGTGTTATCAAAATTTTGCATCCATTATTGGCCAATGTACTTCATTAGTTGATGAAAAGTAATCAGCAGGGTCTTTTCCTCAAGTTTTGAAAGTTATATAACCTTCATCGTTCTCGCCGGAGCGTCGGAAAATTAAACACAATTTTATCAGATGTCATTAAGATATGAAAGTAGAAATATTGTCAAAGTAACTAAAAGTAATGATGTTTGTGTTATCATTATCTTGTTAATTAATTTACATAGGTTTTTGCTTGGCTAAAAAGAAATTCAATTGGCTAAAGAATAATTTAGTTCTTTAGCCAATTGGCTAAAAAATCAATTGGCTAAATTTGAGATGGGTCTAGCGCTAGCCCAGACATGGCAGCCATCTTGAAAATCTATGCCCATATTGAACTGATATTGCATTGATATTCATGGCCATGCTTTCATTGTAATCATTTTCTGCTAAAAACATTCATATAGACAAGCAAAATGAGTATATGACGACTTAATCTAAAGATATAAGGATTTCTAACAACTTGGCAGCCTTCTTCGAAAACTCAGCCATATTTGACAAATATGTCTTCATACTTTTTAAAGTACATGTCATTGTTGTAAATTTGGTAAAGTTTGGTGGTTGGCGGCCATTTTTTTTTTTAATTTGAAGGCTTATAATTGGTTGTAGCATGCGACATATACCACAAATGGACTCAGCAACCGCAATTTTTTCCTCCAAAAATTTTCCTGAAAAATGCCTCTAGGAGTTAGAATTTGATAAACCCCGACTCGTCTATACAGTAAAACCTCCAATTGAGACCACCTCTATAATAAGGCCCCTATTCACGGTTCCAAAACTTTCACAAAGCTACAAAAGGACCACCAAACACTGGTCCCAAAATTCGTTTTAATGAAGATGTTCAACTGTAATTCAATCATCTTTGTTTACGCCATATCTTTCATGCAGAGGTTTTTTACTGTTTCATTCATTACATGTGAAAAATGTGAATTTTTACTTGGTTTACAGTCTAGATTAAAGCTTTACAGGAATCAAGGCTGATGACTACTGTGCAGGACCTCATAACTTCATTGAATTTTTTATCTTACGTAAATTGAAAGAAATGATGCAATCTCCAAATATATTGCCAATAAGATCATTGTAATAATGGTATCAACCACAAACCAAATCCTTCTAACAATATTGAATTTCAGCTGAGTACAAACGGCACCCAATTCATATCCAAGTGGAGGAAGCTGTACGACCAATACAAACCAGATGTGTACACCCTCAACTCTAATCTTGTGGCATACACGTTGGCAACTACAAAATATAATGGCAAGCCATATCTTCCCAATGAAATACTTCCTGGAAATTTCACAGATCCCTATCCCAAGTCTCATGAAAAGTACATCTTGTACTGTGGACATTATGACCTGCAATATAATTATGCGGTTCACATGTACCAGGAGAAAGACCATGCTGTTCCCAAGGATTTCAACGAGTTAAAAGGCTACAATTGCACTCTGGGTGATGCTATGAGGATAGCACTTTATGGGGATCCAACGCTTTTTGACACTAAAAATGCTAAGAAAGATGCAAGATGCTAAACATGAAAAGCAAGAATTTTCTGATGAAAATTATGATACTATAACGTCTATAAGAAGTTTGGTGGATGCAAAAGAATGAATACAGTTTAGTTCTCTAATCATGCATGTGCGGATTGTAGGATTGAACTGAACTCCCCTTGCGTACCACATTTTTTTTCTAACAAGGTTTTCATGGAAACTTTAAGTTAATTCTTGGACAATGCACAGCAAGCAGAAATTTACTCTTTTCATGCATTTGCTATTTTTCTGTAAAGTATTCCTTTCTAAAATCTGCACAAGGCTTCTATTAATTCATAGGATGGGTTTGTGTAAGATGGCATTTGTATACAGTTTTCATTCAATTAAAGCCATTTGAAAAATCACAGTGTGTTAATGCGGGTTCTCCACTTCTTGTTTTCATGTCACACATGCCACAAAATCTGGGATGTGCCAGTGCATAATAGTCCGGCATCTGAGTTTTAGAAAATAGCCCAATTCCCGAATATAATAGCCACGCCCCCCATAGACTCCCTGTTATCCTCTAGCACACATACATCAGCGACAATCAATCACATCATCTAATTTGTGTCAGTGAACCTCATTTAATCTTGAAACAGGTTACTTTATATGCAGATTATTTAACACTTAACATACTATCACAGAATGCGCCATGCATTTAAAGTCATCATTAAATATCAAGGACAAACCCACTTCGTTTCCTTAATATAATACTTCTCTGACAACCTATGACGTCATCAGTTGTTGTGAGCAAGGCAAGAGCATTTGCCGAAAGCTCAAATATAAATGTAACTTTATTATCCTGTTCAATGAATATAAATAAACATATGACTTCTCTGAATTTAATAAGTCATAAGTCATAAGTATTTTATTTCGGAAACCAGTCCATAGAATTAATAAAATAGATAAAATAGATAAAATAAATAAAATAATGTTGAAGATGAAGATTGCAAAAATAGCTCTTGAAGGTGAAAATTGTCTTTGTGTGTACTTGTTCTCTGGGAAGTAGTCTCTTCACCCACGCTCGTACACCTATCCTTACATATGAAGCATACAATGCATCATGTTAGATTAACACCGTAAATCTTCCGTTAATACATAGCTGAAGGGCGTAAGTATCATTTAAAACGTAGTTGGACTCAATTAAGATTTCGCTACAGGGTTAAATCCCCATCGCCTCCTGAAGCAAAGAAAAATAAACAGTCTCGCTAAGCTGGAATGTTGCTAACATCGATTTCCTTTTCGTAGAAGCACTGGTTTGAGATGCCTTCAGAAATGGAAGAGGATTTGTGACAGGACTTGATTGCTTATTTAGTGAAGCCATGATGATATCGAGAAACACATGATGGATGAAACAGAATCAGTATATAAATGAGGAAATCTAATAAGGAGATTATTGGACTAATGTTGCAGAACTTAATTTCAACAATTGCAATTAAGAGAATGCAGGAAATATTAACCCCTAACTTTAACCTGGTTCACATTTCATGATCTCATGCAGCAGGGACTGAATCCAAGTTAATTACCATTACATGTATAACATTTCGTCTGTCATTTCAAACTTTTCAATTTTGATTCAAAGTGGGTGAACCATATCTACCAGTGAAAATAATGGTAATGGTTGTATTGAGAATTTTCTTGAAATAATATATGTTATGTAATTTTCTTCTCGTAAAATGATGCAATCTCCAAATATATTGCCACTAAGATTATTGTCGTCCGCAGGTACTGTTGAGGAGTTTGCTCATCTCACCTCTCGGAGTCATTAATTCATGCGCTCTCCCCCGTCGCCTCGATAACAGTGGTAACTGTTCCTGCGATGTAGAAATCAAGAACAAGAACAAGCGACGTAGAAATCAAGAACAAGTAATGGTATCAACTACAAAACAAATTATTCTAACACTATTGAATTTCAGCTCAGTGAAAACAGCACTAAATCCATCTCCAAGCGGAGGAAGTTGTACGATCAATACAAACCAGCTATCTCCAATATTGTTGCACATGCACTGGCAAAAACAGAATATGTTAACGGCAGGCATTACTATGATATTGAAGTACTTCCCGGAAATTTCACAGATCCCTATCCTAAGTCTCATGGAAAGTACATCTTGTACTGTGGACATTATGACCTGCAATATAATTATGCGGTTCACATGTACCAGGAGAAAGACCATGCTGTTCCCAAAGATTTCAAGGAGTTAAAAGGCTACAATTGCACTCTGGGTGACGCTATGAGGATAGCACTTTATGGGGATCCAAAGCTTTTGGACACTAAAAATGCTAAAAAAGATACAGGATGCTAACCATGGAAAGCAAGAATTTTCTAATGAGAATTATTGTACTATAAGTAGTTGGTTGAATTGAAAAGAATGAATACAGTTTAGTTCTCTAATCATGCAGGTGCGGACTGTAGGGTTCAGCTGAATGACATTTTTTCTAATAAGGTTTTCATGGGAACTTGAATTTAATTCTTTGGCAATACACATCAAGCAGACATTTACTCTTTTCATGCATGTGCTATTTTTCTGTAAAGTATTCCTGTCTTAAATCTGCATAGTATTACACATACAAGGCTTCTGCATAGTATTGCACATAACAAGGCTTCTCTTAACTCATTGTATGTGTCTGTGTGAGATGGCATTTGTATACATTTTTCATACAATTAAAGCCATTTGAAAAATCACAGTGTGTCACACATGCCATAAATTCGTGGCTGTGCCAGTGCGTGATACCCCGTAAAAGACATAGAATGGGATTTGCAGATTTTGTCGTTGTCGACTTCTCTTGGAGCACAAATCACAGTGAATGTGTTTCAGCAACTCGCATAGAAAACTAAGAAATTATGTTCCAAACTGACCACTATTTCCTGGCATAATTAATGTTTGCTTACTTTAAATATGTGGACAGACGCAGACATTTCCGAGGAGTAAGATACATACATTGAGGAGTAAGATACATACATTTTATAATGCAAGGGAGGCAACTGTCTTCTATATTGTTTTTTCTTTGTGTGTGTTTTGTTTTATTTGTTTAGTTGTTTTTTTGTATTCTTTTTTCTTTTGTTGTTTTTTGTTTATTTTCTTTTTTGGGGGTGGGGGTGTAGCTCTGTGTAAAATGATAGATTTAACATCATTAATGTTTATGTCCCAACATTGGTTTAAATTGAATATTGATAAATAACAAAAATGGCACTCAATCTTGAAATAGGTTACTTTACATTCAGATTATTTAACAATTAAAGACTGTCGCGGAATGGATGCACATAAAGTCATCATTAAATATTAAGGACGAATCGACTACGCTTCCTTATTATAATACTTCTCTGAATTTAATGTTGAAGATGAAGATTGTGAAATTGTCTTTTTTTGTGTGTGTATTCTAGGAAGTAGTCCCTTCAAGCATCATCATAAACCTTTCCTTAAAATAAATCATATTAACAGACAATGTGTTTTGCCAACAATGTTTTTTGAGCGGAGGGGATTAATCTGTTGCACACCGTAAATCTTCAGTCCGATTAATACATTGCTGAAGGGATTGACCAATCAGCGTGGGTTATTGTAACGGAATGATAGAATGTCTTTTTTTTGTGTGTGTATTCTAGAAGTAGTCCTTCCCCAACAATGTAGATTACACCGTAAATCTTCAGTCCGATAATACATTGCTGAAGGGCGTAACTGACCCCAATACAATATCACTTCGAGTCTAATAAATATTAACCATAGTAACAAAATAATGCCCATAGCCTGGTTCCCCCACCGTTGATTTTCATGACCTAATCATTTTCACTGCCTTTATAAGTGCTTGTTCATATCAACCTATGGGTCCAGTTGTAGTTTTTTTCTCTTGGAAAAATAATTTATGGTTAGACTTACATCAAAGACAAAATCAAAACTTGTTTCTTCTTACTTATGTATAGTGAGATCGTACGTTTGACGTTTGAATTACCGCTGAGCATTTTGGCGGTTGGACTTCTGATTGGTTGAATTTATAGGACAACTTCGACAGAATTAGAATGGGTTGTACCATGGCTATATACTGTATAGCCATGAGATATGACAATGCACTGCCCCCGCCTCCTGAAAAAAAGAAAAAAAGAAAAAAAAGACCTCTAAGCTGGAATGTTGCAAACATCGATTTCCTTTTTGTAGAAGCACTGGTTTGAGGTGCCTTCCAAAAAAGAAGAGGATTTGCACTACAACCTAATTTCTCATTTCATGAAGCTGTGATATATGATAAACGCATGGTGGATGAAACAAAATCAATCTATCAATGAGGAAATCTAACAAGAAAATAAAAGACCTCAAGCTGCATAGCTTTTCACGTCAACAATTACAATTAAGAGAACACAGGAAATGTAAACCCCTAATTTATACCGGGTTCACATTTCATGATCTCATGTCGAAGAGACTGAATCCAAGTTACTTACCTTTACGTGTATATAGTGTGGATGCCAAATGCAGATTTTTAGCCTAACCCGGAATTTTTCGGAACAGTTTTTTTCTCTTCAGATTTTATGTCTATAGGGTCCCAGCTTACATTTCCAGGTGGGTGTCACCCTCTCACCCTTCTGCTTGTAATAAGAAACATAGGTTTAGGCACTAAAATTGTTGTTCTGTGATACTAGATTAAGGAGTTATTGAGACCTAATCATATTTACTACCAATTATGGCGGCCATCTTGGATTTCTCAAAATGCTCAAGGGTGAGAGGGTGACACCCACTTGGAAATGTAAGCTGGGACCCTATAGACATAAAATCTGAAGAGAAAAAAACTGTTCCGAACAATGCCGGGTTCAGCCCTATGGCATCCAGACTAATAACATTTCGTCTGTCTTTTCAAACTTTTCTATTTGTATTCAACGTGGGTGAGCCAGATCTATCAGTAAAAATATAGGAATGGTTGTATTGAAACCACCTATTAACACGGGTCCGAAATGTGTTACAAGAGGTTCTACTGTAATAATCAACAATTGTTATTCTACATCTTTCACGTGGAGGGTTTTTTTACTATGCGATTCATTACTCATAAACAATGTGAATTTTTTCTCAGTTTCCAATCTAGGTTCATGTTTTAAAGGACCCATAGCTTATGAGTACTGTATAGGACCTCATAACTTCATTACAATGATTTATATTAAGTTAATTTCTATCAAAGAAATGATGGAATCTCCAAATATATTGCCACTAAGATTTTATCCACTAAGATGGTATCAACTACAAAGTAAATTATTCTAACAATATTGAATTTCAGCTGAGTACAAACGGCACCAAATTCATCTCCGAGTGGAGGAAGCTGTACGACCAATACAAACCGGCTATCTACACCCTCAACTCTAATCTTGTTGCTCACTCGCTGGCAACGACAAAATATGTTACCGGCAGGCATTACTATGATATTGAAGTACTTCCAGGAAATTTCACAGATCCCTATCCTAAGTCTCGTGGAAAGTACATCTTGTACTGTGGACATTATGACTTGCAATACAATTATGCGGTTCACATGTATCGGGAGAAAGACCATGCTGTTCCCAGGGATTTCAACGAGTTGAAAGGCTACAATTGCACCCTGGGTGATGCTATGAGGATAGCACTTTACGGGGATCCAAAGCTTTTGGACACCAAAAATGCCAAGAAAGATGCAGGGTGCTAACCGTATAAAGCAAGCATTTTTTTATGAGAATTATTGTACAATAAGTAGTTGGTTGAATGGAAAAGAATGAATACAGTTTAGTTCTCTAATCATACAGGGGTGAATTGTATGGATCAGCACTGGTTTAAATTGAATTTTAATAAATAACAAAAATCTTGAAACAGGTTACTTTCTATTCAGATTATTTAACACTTAACAGACTAGCATGGAATGAATGCATGTACACTATATATACAGTCATCATTAAATATTAAGAACAAATTAACTGCGCTTCCTTAATAAAATACTTCCATGAATTAAATGTTGAAGATTGCAAAAATTGCTCGAGAATTTTTTTTGTGTGTGGGTGTGTGTGCGTGCGTGCGTGTGTGTGTGGATGTGTATTCTGGCAAGCAGTCTCCTCACGCAGAGTGACAATGTAAATCTTCATTCATTCTTTTTACATAGCTGATAGGTGTCAGTATCATTCAAAACATGGCTGGACCCCAATACAATTTCACTACGGGGATAAATATTGCCCATAGTAACAAAATTATGCCCCACTCACCCGCCTCCTGAAAAGAAGAAAAAAGAAGTAAAAAATGTTCCCCTGAACTGGAATGTTGCAAACATCAATTTCCTTTTTGTAGAAGCACTGGTTTGAGATGCCTTCAAATTTAGAAGAGGATTTGCACCACTAGTTAATTTCTTATTTCGTGAAGCCGTGATATCGAGAAACACATGTGGATGAAACAGAATCAGTATATAAATGAGGAAATCTAATAAGCAGATTATTGGCCTCAGGCTGCAGAGCTCTTAACTTCAACAATTACAACTAGATCAAAAGTGTTCAAAGAACACTGCGTTGCTAGAACGACGTTGACTTATGGGCCATTAAGATATATACTGAAATGATGTATACTTTACAGTCAAGAAATGAATTTGAGGAAAAAACATCAGCATGAATGAGAATCAATATATCCCTGGAAAAGATATTTGTGTTGCCATACAATAGTACTATTTGAATAACAGACATTAATCATACCTCATAGCCTCATACCTCATAGTTGTGTAAAGTTTGAATGAAATCGGTTCATCGGTACGCCCGCTAGCTTGTCCAGAGACTTACATACATACATACATACAAACATACATACATACATAGTTAGTTAGTCAGTTAGTTAGTTAGTTAGTTAGTTAGTTAGTTAGTTAGTTAGTTAGTTAGTTAGTTAGTTAGTTAGTTAGTTAGTTAGTTAGTTAGTTAGTTACAAACGAACGAAACACAATGCTTACTTCAGCAGCTGAGCTGAAGCAACGCAACGAAGAGAATACAGGAAGTATTAACCCCTAACTTTAACCTGGTTCACATTTCATGATCTCATGCCGCAGAGACTTAATCCAAGTTACTGTAAAACTAGAATATTTCGTGGCTATAAAAATTTGCGAATTTCATCTATAAATTGTTTTTTGACAATTTAATTTTTGCGATTTTGGTCCATCTTGCAATGCTTTACATAGGCTATTTATTGTTTGCTGAATATTTAAGTTTGCGTTTTTTGCACCTACCCAAGAAATTCGCAAATTAAATCGTACGCAAAAATTTCTAGTTTTACAGTAATCTCCTTTATGTGTATAACATTTCGTCTGTCATTTCAAACTTCTATTTTGATTCTAAGTGGGTGAACCAGATCTACCAAAACATGGCTATGGTTGCATTGAGACCACCTAACACTGGTCCAAATGGTGGTCCTAGGAGATGTTCCACTATAATAATTAGCACATTATCTTTATGCCACATCGTTCATGTTAAGGTGTTCACCGTGTGATTCATTACCTTTAATCAATGTGAATTTCTACTTGGTTTGCAATCTAGGTTAATGTTTTAAAGGAATCAAGGCTGACGACTACTGTGGAAGGCCTCATAACTTCATTACAATTGTTTATCTTAAGTAAATTTATTTTGAAGAAATGATGCAATCTCCGAATATATTGCCTTTAAGATTATTGTCATAATGGTATCAACTACAAAACAAATCATTCTAACAATATTGAATTTCAGCTGAGTACAAACGGCACCCAATTCATATCCAAGTGGAGGACGGTGTATAACCAATACAAACCAGATGACTACGACCTCAACTCTAATCGGGTTGCAACCTCGCTGGTAAAAGCAAAAGATGATGACGGCAAGCATTTCTTTCCTGTCAAAGTACTTCCAGGAAATTTCACAGATCCCTATCCGCTGCATTTTGGAAAGTACATCTTGTACTGTGGACATTATGACCTGCAATATAATTATGCGGTTCACATGTA
Organism: Streblospio benedicti; assembly: GCA_019095985.1. Lineage (NCBI taxonomy): Eukaryota > Metazoa > Annelida > Polychaeta > Spionida > Spionidae > Streblospio > Streblospio benedicti. The sequence continues at coordinate 51,678,928 of CM032660.1, read as the reverse complement.
CCAGGAGAAAGAATACATTGTTCCCAGAGATTTCAATGAGTTAAAAGGCTACAATTGCACGCTGGGTGACGCTATGAGGATAGCACTTTACGGGGATCCAAAGCTTTTGGACACTAAAAAAGCTAAGAAAGATGCAGCGTGTAAACCGTGGAAAGCAAGCATTTTCTCATGAGAATTACTGTACAATAAGTAGTGTGGTGAATTGAAAAGAATGAATACAGTTTAGTTCTCTAATCATGCAGGTGTGAATTGTATGGTTCAGTACTGGTGTCAATTGAATTTTAATAAATAACAAAAATGCCATTCAATCTTGAAACAGGTTACTTTATATTCAGATTATTTAACCTTTAACAGACTAGCACAGAATGAATGCATGTGCACTACACTATATATATACAGTCATCATTAAATATTAAGGGCAAATCGACTGCGCTTCCTTAATAAAATGCTTCTGTGAATTTAATGTTGAAGATTGAAAAAATAGCTCTTTAGGGAGAAAATGGTCTTTATGCGTGGATGTGTATTCTGGCAAACAGTCTCTTCCCGCAGGGTGACAATGTACATCTTCAGTCATTTTTTAACATAGCTGATAGGTGTCAGTATCATTTAAAACGGTTGGAGCCCCATATGATTTCATAACAGGGCTATATATTGCCCATAGTAACAAAATTATGCCACGCTCCCCCACCTAATGAAAAGAAGAAAAACATGATCCCGTGAGCTGGAATGTTGCAAATATCAATTTTCTTTTTTTAGAAGCACTGGTTTGAGATGCCTTCAAAATTAGGAAATGATTTGCACCACAACTTAATTTCTCATTTAGTGAAGTCGTGATATACGATAAACAGATGGTGGATGAAGCAGAATCAAACTATCAATGAGGAAATCTAATAAAGAGATTATTGGCATCTGGCTGCAGAGTTAATCACCTTTACCTGTATAACATTTCGTCTGTCATTTCAAACTTTTCTAAGAGCCAGATCTACCAGTGACAAAGACTGCAATGGATGTATTGAGACCACCTAACACTGGTCCAAATGGTGGTCCTAGGAGACGTTCTACTGTAATAATAAGCACATTATTGTTATGCCACATTGTTCATGTTTAGGTTTTTTACTGCGTGATTCATCACATATACCCGGTAGACAGTATGAATGTTTACTAAGTTTTCATTCTAGGTAATTTTTTCAAAGGAATCAAGCATAGGCATATGACTACTGTCAAACTCTGCATAACTTCATTACAATGATTTATATTAAGTTCATTTTATTCATATGAAATGATGCAATCTCCAAATATATTGCCACTAAAATTATTGTCATAATGGTTTCCAGTGCAAAGCCAATTACTCTAACAATATTGAATTTCAGCTCAGTGTAAAGGCACCAAATTCATCTCCAAGTGGAGGACGCTGTATGACCAATATATACCAGGTGACTACAACATCAACTCCAATCGTGTTCCATACTCGCTGGCAACATCAAAACATAATGGCACGCCATATTTTCCCATTGAAGTACTTCCAGGAAATTTCACAGATCCCTATCCTCTGCATTATGGAAAGTACATCTTGTACTGTGGACATTATGACCTGCAATATAATTATGCGGTTCACATGTACCAGGAGAAAGACCACTCTGTTCCCAGGGATTTCAACGAGTTAAAAGGCTACAATTGCACCCTGGGTGACGCAATGAGGATAGCACTTTACGGGGATCCAAAGCTTTTGGACACTAAAAATGCCAAGAAAGATGCAGGGTGCTAACAGTGGAAAGCAAGCATTTTCTCATGAGAATTATTGTACAATAAGTAGTGGGGTGAATTGAAAAGAATGAATACAGTTTAGTTCTCTAATCATGCAGGTGTGAATTGTATGGTTCAGCACTGGTTTAAATTGAATTTTAATAAATAACAAAAATGCCATTGAATCTTGAAACAGATTTCTTTATATTCAGATTATTTAAGGGTACTATGAACTCTTTAAGGGGAAAATGCTCTATTTTCAGCGTTTTAATATTTATTATACTGTAAAGTATGAGGAACAACATGTTTTGAATAGTTTTCCCATTACAACCTATTTTGTGAAGACCAACCCAGAGTGAAAAAACAATGACTCATTCTTTGCAGGCTTATAAGGTTACATGGGCTAAGAATTCATTTTTCACATTTTCAATGTCTTGTATGCTATAAATGATGAAGAACAACATATATTTAAAATGAGTATTTTATCATCAATAGTTTTGGCTTATGTGATACATTTTATAGACAGCAACTACTATCAATGTATATTGATAGGCCATGTTTAAAGCCCATTTTCTCAAAACTAAGTTTGCATAGTGGGTGAATTTTTATTTTTATATTTCTCTTTAACCATGAAATCAAATTTTCACAAGCGTGTATATATTTGAATATACATGCATTCTGAAGAAAACCTTACTAGGGATTTTGATTCTTTTTATTTCGATGATGAATTATGAACGTTTTTGTAATGATTTGCACGGAAATTCGGAAAATAAGTGGTTTTAAAACTTAAAAGGCATAAAGGGGGAAAATATAAACAATTTGAGGCAGGGTTTTCTAGATAAATATACAAATTTTGTAACTGAATAGTAATTTTGGTCATTTTGATGTTATACTAGCAGTTACAATGTATATGCTTCGCAAGCAAAGTTGTAATTTTTTCACTAATTGCTTTTCTATTTTTTTTTCATCCATCTATACAATTCAAACATGTTGTGGCATTAGATTAGATAATTATCTACGAAATACGGTGTAATTTGTAAGAATTGAAGCAATAATGAGTGTAAAAATCAAAGTTTTAGAAAAGAGTTCATAGTCCCCTTAACCTTTAACAGACTAGCACAGAATGAATGCATGTACACTATATATATACAGCCATCATTAAATATTAAGGACAAATCGACCACGCTTCCTTCATAAAATACTTCTGTGAATTTAATGTTGAAGATTACAAAAATAGCTCTTTAGGGAGAAAATTGTCTTTTTGTGTGGATGTGTATTCTGGCAACCGGTCTCTTCCCGCAGGGTGACAGTGTAAATCTTCAGTCATTTTTTTACATAGCTGATAGGTGTCAAAATCATGTAAAACGGTTGGAGCCCAATACAATTTCATAACGGGGCTAAATATTGCCCATAGTAACAAAATTATGCCACGCTCCTCCACCTCCTGAAAAGAAAAAAAGATGATCCCCTGAGCTGGAATGTTGCAAACATCAATTTTCTTTTTTAGAAGCACTGGTTTGAGATGCTTTCAAAATCAGAAAAGGATTTGCACCACAACTTAATTTTTCATTTAGTGAAGCTGTGATATACAAGAAACGCATGGTGGATGAAACAGAATCGATCAATCAATGAGGAAATCTAATAAGGAGACCATTGGCCTCAGGCTTCAGAGCTTTTAACGTCAACAATTGCAATTAAGAAAACACAGGAAATATTAACTGCTAGTTTATACAGGGTTCACATTTCATGATCTCATGCCACACAAAGACTGAATCCAAGTTAATTACCTTTACGTGTATAACATTTCGTTTGTCATTTCAAACTTTTCTATGAACCAGATCTACCAGTGACAAAAAAGGCAATGGATGTATTGAGACCACCTAACACTCGGTCTAAAAGATGGTCCTCGAAGAGGTTCTACTGTAATAATCACCACATTATTGTTATCCCACATAGTTCATGTTGAGGTTTTTACTGCGTGAATTAAACAGCGATGGTTTTTACTTGGTTTTCAATCTAGGTATTTTTTTAAAATGAACCAATGCTGACGACTACTGGAGAAGGCCTCATAACTTCATTACAATAACTTATATTAAGTTAATTTTCTTCTCATGAAATGATGCAATCTCCAAATATATTGCCACTAAGATTATTGTCATAATGGTATCAACTACAAAACAAATTATTCTGACAATATTGAATTTCAGCTCAGTGAAAACGGCACCAAATTCATCTCCAAGTGGAGGAAGTTGTACGACCAATATCGACCTAGCGACTACAACATCAACTCCAATCTTATTGCATATACCCTGGCAACATCAAAATATATTCAACCATCTTTTCCCATTGAAGTACTTCCAGGAAATTTCACAGATCCCTATCCTAAGTCACATGGGAAGTACATATTGTACTGTGGACATTATGATCTGCAATATAATTATGCGGTTCACATGTACGAGGAGAAAGACCATGCTGTTCCCAGAGATTTCAAGGAGTTAAAACGCTACAATTGCACTCTAGGTGACGCTATGAGGATGGCACTTTACGGGGATCCAAAGCTTTTGGACACTAAAAATGCTAAGAAAGATGCAGGATGCTAACCATCAAAAGCAAGAATTTTCTAATGAGAATTATCGTACTATAAGTAGTTTGGTGAATTGAAAAGAATGAATACAGTTTAGTTCTCTAATCATGCAGGTGTGAATTGTATGGTTCAGCACTGGTTTAAATTGAATTTTAATAAATAACAAAAATGCCATTCAATCTTGAAACAGATTTCTTTATATTCAGATTATTTAAGGGTACTAGGAACTCTTTAAGGGGAAAATGTTCTATTTTCAACGTTTTAATATTTATTATACTGTAAAGTATGAGGAACAACATGTTTTGAATAGTTTTCCCATTACAACCCATTTTGTGAAGACCAACCCGGAGTGAAAAACAATGACTCATTCTTTGCAGGCTTATAAGGTTACATGGGCTAAGAATTCATTTTTTACATTTTCAATGTCTTGTATGCTATAAATGATGAAGAACAACATATTTTTAAAATGAGTATTTTATCATCAATAGTTTTGCTTATATGATACATTTTATAGACAGCAACTACTATCAATGTATATTGATAGGCCATGTTTAAAGCCCATTTTCTCAAAACTAAGTTTGCATAGTGGGTGAATTTTTATTTTTATATTTCTCTTTAACCATGAAATCAAATTTTCACAAACGTGTATATATTTGAATATACATGCATTCTGAAGAAAACCTTACTAGGGATTTTGATTTTTTTATTTCGATGATGAATTATGAACGTTTTTGTAATGATTTGCACGGAAATTCGGAAAATAAGTGGTTTTAAAACTTAAAAGGCATAAAGGGGGAAAATATAAACAATTTGAGGCAAGGTTTTCTAGATAAATATACAAATTTTGTAACTGAATAGTAATTTTGGTCATTTTGATGTTATACTAGCAGTTATATGCTTCGCAAGCAAAGTTGTAATTTTTTCACTAATTGCTTTTCTAATTTTTTTTCATCCATCTATACAATTCAAACATGTTGTGGCATTAGATTAGATAATTATCTACGAAATACGGTGTAATTTGTAAGAATTGAAGCAATAATGAGTGAGAAAATCAAAGTTTTATAAAATCCTAAGAAAAGAGTTCATAGTCCCCTTAACCCTTAACAGACTAGCACAGAATGAATGCATGTACACTATATATATACAGCCATCATTAAATATTAAGGACAAATCGACCACGCTTCCTTCATAAAATACTTCTGTGAATTTAATGTTGAAGATTACAAAAATAGCTCTTTAGGGAGAAAATTGTCTTTTTGTGTGGATGTGTATTCTGGCAACCGGTCTCTTCCCGCAGGGTGACAGTGTAAATCTTCAGTCATTTTTTTACATAGCTGATAGGTGTCAAAATCATGTAAAACGGTTGGAGCCCAATATAATTTCATAACGGGGCTAAATATTGCCCATAGTACCAAAATTATGCCACGCTCCCCCACCTCCTGAAAAGAAAAAAAGATGATCCCCTGAGCTGGAATGTTGCAAACATCAATTTTCTTTTTTAGAAGCACTGGTTTGAGATGCCTTCAAAATCAGAAAAGGATTTGCACCACAACTTAATTTCTCATTTAGTGAAGCTGTGATATACAAGAAACGCATGGTGGATGAAGCAGAATCGATCAATCAATGAGGAAATCTAATAAGGAGACCATTGGCCTCAGGCTTCAGAGCTTTTAACGTCAACAATTGCAATTAAGAAATCACTGGAAATATTAACTGCTAGTTTATACAGGGTTCACATTTCATGATCTCATGCCACACAGAGACTGAATCCAAGTTAATTACCTTTACGTGTATAACATTTCATTTGTCATTTCAAACTTTTCTATGAACCAGATCTACCAGGGACAAAAAAGGCAATGGATGTATTGAGACCACCTAACACTCGGTCTAAAAGATGGTCCTCGAAGAGGTTCTACTGTAATAATCACCACATTATTGTTATCCCACATAGTTCATGTTGAGGTTTTTACTGCGTGAATTAAACAGCGATGGTTTTTACTTGGTTTTCAATCTAGGTATTTTTTTAAAATGAATCAATGCTGACGACTACTGGAGAAGGCCGCATAACTTCATTACAATAACTTATATTAAGTTAATTTTCTTCTCATGAAATGATGCAATCTCCAAATATATTGCCACTAAGATTATTGTCATAATGGTATCAACTACAAAACAAATTATTCTAACAATATTGAATTTCAGCTCAGTGAAAACGGCACCAAATTCATCTCAAAGTGGAGGAAGTTGTACGACCAATATCGACCTAGCGACTACAACATCAAGTCCAATCTTGTTACATATACCCTGGCAACATCAAAATATATCCAATCATCTTTTCCCATTGAAGTACTTCCAGGAAATTTCACAGATCCCTATCCTAAGTCACATGGGAAGTACATATTGTACTGTGGACATTATGATCTGCAATATAATTATGCAATTCACATGTACGAGGAGAAAGAACACTCTGTTCCCAGGGATTTCAACGAGTTAAAAGGCTACAATTGCACTCTGGGTGACGCTATGAGGATAGCACTTTACGGGGATCCAAAGCTTTTGAACACTAAAAATGCCAAGAAAGATGCAAGATGCTAAACATGAAAAGCAAGAATTTTATAATGAGAATTATGGTATTATAAGTAGTTGGATGAATTGATGAATTGGATGAATTGAAAAGAATGAATACAGTTTAGTTCTCTAATCATGCTGGTGCGGATGGTAGGGTTCAGCTGAACGTCCCTTGGGTGCAACATTTTTTTCTAGTAAGGTTTTATTGAAACTCAAAGGTGTTTCTTGTGTAATATACAGCAAGCAGAAATTTACTCTTTTCATGCATGTGCTATTTTTATATGAGAAGGCATTTGTATACATTTGTTCATTCAATTAAAGCCATTTGATAAATCACAGTGTGTTAAAGCGGGTTCTACATCGTATTCATATCACACATCTTGAATGTGCCAGTGTGTAATACTCCGGCATCTGAGTTTTAGAAAATAGCCCAATACCCTAAAAAAATATATATAATAGCCACGCCCCCCATAGACTCCCTGTTATCCTCTAGCACACATACATCAGCGGCATCATCTAATTTGTGTCAGTGAAACTCTGTTGATACAGACTAATGTTATGGCCCGGACACACGAAGGCCGATTGTGCTGCTCATTGGGCTATATACGGCCCGACCTTTGGCGTTTTGCGCCTCAGCTCATAAAGGAAATAGAATGTGATTTGCAGTTTTTGTCGTTTGGTTTTCTTGGAGCACAAATCAAAGTGAATGTCTCAGCAAAGTGCATAGAATAGGGCACCAAATAGTGTATAGTTCCCATGGTGCGACTATTATACAGTGTACTGTATATCCAGCCATTGTGCATACAGTAATCAAGATTTGCGTACAGGCACTTCCAATATCTCTCAAAAAAAGGGGAAAAAACTTTAAGCGTCTAGAGCATTTGCCTGCACTATAGTCAAACATATTTTGCCTCCAATCTATTACAATCCTGGTTACAGACTTGAACTTTGAAATATAAAGAACTGGAAGAGTGAAACTCATTTTATGGAGATTGTTTTGGTTTTTTTAAATCCCCACCAAAACTTAGATAACATACAAATTGATCTTCTGGTCAAGGCATTAACATTTTTATGAATCCCCCCCCCCCTCGTCCACTCTCTAATGCACCCGCCCACCCATATGCACCCTCGTACACCTTTCCTTACTCATGAAACAATGTGTGATGTCAAGGTAGATTAAAAGCGTAAATCTTCAGTCAGTTAATACATAGCTGAAGGGCGTCTAGAACATTTAAAACGTGGTTGGACCCCAATACAATTTCACCATGGGGCTAAATATTGCCCAAAGTAACAAAATCATGCCACGCTTCCCGGCTTCTTGAAAAGAAGAAAAAAGAAATAAAAGATCCCCTAAGCTGGAATGTTGCAGACATCAAAATCCTTTTTGCAGAAGCACTAGTTTGAGATGGCTTCAGAATTAGAAGAGGATTTGCACCACAGCTTAATTTCTCATTTAGAAAAGTCCTGATATGTGAGAAACATGGTGGATAAAAATGAATCATCATACAAATGAGGAAATCTAATAAGTAGATTATTGGTATCGGGTTGCGGAGCTCTTAATTACAATCAAGAAATTGCAAGAAATAGTACGCCCTAATTTATATACAGGTCAAATTTTATGCTCTGATGTCACAGTGCCCACGGCAAATTACTAGAAGTCCAATTTAATTACCTTTACATGCATCATTTGAAACTTCTGTTTTGATTCAATGTGGGCGAAGTGTTAGGTTTTTAAAAGTTTCGGTTAACTCTCCTCCATTTTTTAGATACTAACAGAACGTGTTTTAAAAAGTGCTGGCACAATTAAATCGAGAGTGCGAGTAAAAACGCCTTTCAAGATATACATTCGCATGTTTGTGGCTCTACTTAAAAGGCAATGTCTTGTTCACTTATAAGTTAAGTATTTACTGAAAACTAGGGATGGATATTTGATTATTTTTATTCATATAATCCACTTATATTTGTTACATTGGTCCACTTATAGTTGATTGTGAATTGCATATATGCTTGACATTTTCATCTATTAAAAGAAGTGTTTAATCTTTAAATAAAGAATATATAAAAATAATAATGAAAGTCATCAAGAATGATATATTTGTGTGGAAGAGGTGCGTGTGTCGCCGATCTACAGGTGAGTCAGACACACAAATGGATTCACACAGATTAACACAGATTTCTATAAATTGTAAAATACAATAAGATGGCAATGGTTGTTTTTGACATGAAATGCAATCACTGAAACAACGGTTGCAGACATATACTGGCTACCTAATTTAGATGTAAATCTGGTGTACTTACAAGTTAGACAGGGTGGCCGCCATCAGCACAGTCATAGACGACTCCGTTATCAGGTCCATTTCCTGCAAAATAAGCAGACTGTCCTGAAATATGCAAATGTTTAGATGACTGTCCAAGTGATCGATGGTTGCATTGTGTAAAACTCAATTGGCATCATAATGTTTGCATTGTGTTAATCATGCTCTTCAGTGCCACAGTGTTACGAGTATAGAACCGAAATTCTTGTGGTTAGGCATCGACCATTTGATCTCCGGGGGGGGCAGGGCAGCTATTTTCACCATAGCTTCAATTATTTTTTTTATGAAATATGACATCTAATTATTTCTTTCCTAGATTACTGAACCCCAATCATTTCTTAAGCTGTATAAAGCTGTTTAAAGCCATATTTGACAATTATTTTTTTTTCCTAGCCAAATGAAACCTTTTTTTTTCACCAATTTTCAGCCTTGCGTTATTTTTTTTTCAATATTTTTGCTGCCCCCCCCATCCCCCCTTGAGATCAAATGGTCGATGCCTTAGTTGAAAATATTGGGGATTACCCATTACAGTCTACGGAAGGGGCGTATTAAGTTTACCCTGGTTCAGACGTTTTCAACGATAATCTAACATATAAACATGTGTTGACAATACGAAACTTTCTGATTTAAGTGCATGTGGAGCATGCATCGTCTACACATGTGCTAGAATAAACCTATTCGTTCGCACCCGCCGAACGCTCCAATGTTCATATGGCCGACACTAGTAAATACTGAAAACATTAAAACAATTATCATTCAGTAGTGATTTCTTAGCATTTGGATTCACCATAGTAGACGGGGAAAAAAACCCTACTCAGATGCTCCTCTTTGTCTACAAGCGACGTTTCGGTGGACGTTCAGGCTTCGATGGCAAAGTGCGACGAATACTGTTGTTTTGCTCTCTGCTTCCGCCTTGAGTCACGTGATGGGTGGAATTCTTTGCCACTTTGGCACTTTGCCATGGAATCCTGATGCTGGTGGTACATCCACCGAAACGTCGCTTCTAGACGAACAGAGGAGCATCTGAGTAGGGTTTTTCCTTCTACTATTAAAACAATTGATTTAGTCCTATGCACTGCTGAGCCATGTCAGTATATAATTATGATATGTATGGAGGAAAACAACCAATCCAAGGTTGCCGTTTCAGCGTAACCATGTCACGTATGGCGGCATTCTGTGGGGGCCGTTACATTCCACCCACCAATCTATTATTGCATCTGAAATTGGTGAAAAACGGCTTGATAACACTTTGGGGGATTTCCAGCCTACTTATGTGATGATAAATATTTATGTCAAGCAAGATTTCCACAATGGCCCCATGCGGACCTATTTGATGGAGATTTCCAAGTAGAAAAATGTGTTTTGGCATCAAATATTCAATTACAAGTTCACCATGGGGCTAGACGGGAATTAGGGGGTATTTTCATTTCAATGTTTCTCCTGTTTACTAGTGATGTTAACATGCTTCATATATAGGGACACCTCAGTAATTTTGGGTACATATTCACTACTTCTATTTAAATAGTGTCCCTCTTGGTCGAGATTGCACTATCTATTCACGTTTGTACTTGTTTGACAATGATCGTTGGAACATCAGCCAATGTGGCATTGTTATCAGTCTTGTTCGTTTCACATTCTTGTTTCTTCTTTCAGCTGTTAGAATTTGTACAAATATGATCGACTATTGCTGGACAACTCCAACAATATTGAACCCAAAAGAGAAGGTAATTTTATCAAGCATTAACGTCACTGATTAATGTAGGACATACAGATTGATCTAATGACTCGGTGCATTTCATACAACTGTGATATGATCTCTTCATTGTTGATATAGACTACAATGCACAGTCCCACCTCTCTTGTACGACAACCCGTGGGGCTACATTCACGTGGTCCGATAGAGAGGTGGTCTCCTTGTGAGTGTTTTGTGCTGGCCTCTTATTTAGGTTCGGGACCGTGAAACATGGTTATAGGTCAATTAGGATCCCATCAAATGTTAGAAACTAGTATCCCACTTGTTTCTACATTCATCTACGTGTATGCCACTTTGTGTCTGAGTTCCACAATGTGCTAAAATGGCTGTTTCATCAGCATAAAACACCCGGATACGTTGTCTTTACACGCAAGCAATGCGATTGGGCGAGACAATCAATTTAAGATAGATGTGGACGGATGGTGCTATTCCTCCTGACACGAGCCGGTTGTGGCATGCTGTCCAGAAATGGATGATTGTGTTATTGCACATCTTGTTTACGGACAGCAAAACAAGATTAGGGAGCATCATATAGGGTGATGTTTACTACACGCGACCTCTGCTTTTAGAGAGGGATGTGTGTGGGTTTATAGTGCAATTGAGGAATTCCCATCTTAATCAATTTTGGGCTTCATATTAAATTCATGAGGACATTTTTGCTTCTGTTGTCAATCATCTAAGTGCAGTCTTGGTACTTTTGGATTGTATGTAGACAAAAATTGATTTTCAGTCCCTTGATTGGTTTGAACAGCATGCTGCTTGGGATGATGATATGGTTCTGGTTCCACAACATTAGGGTCGTGAGTTCGAGTTTTGCCAGGACTACTTGATTTAGTAAAATAGAAGCTTAGGGTTGTAAAAGCCTGTCTTCAGTAATGTCGATCATGATAGAATCAGGCCTACCAAACCGTCTGCTAAGCTTACTCGGATGTTTTCGTTACTTCTTAATGCAATTATTATTTTTTCAATTGCCACACATGTATCAAATCCTCAGATCAAAACAACATAGTGTTTGCATTTAACGTAACTTCGTTTCCATTGCACCAATAGATATAAGTCAAAATGCACAAAAAAGGAACAGGAAACCCATTCCATGGAGGTTTTCACGTAGAGTAATTATTCATGTATTAATTATGCAATAATATGCCTAACCTCTGTCATTAAAGACTGGTATAAACGTTTATATTCATCACCTATACAAGACTCTAGATTATAGAGATTAACAGTGATGCATGTTCGCGATACTCATAGGTAAATTACTTAAACACAATACACCGCATGGCATCATTTTAAAACTGGTAATTGTAATATGTGCAATGTTACCCATGCACAGCCCCAAACTAATACATTATTCATTATCCATGTGCTCTATTCATAGAATGTGTTTGGTATGCCTGAAATATGCTTGGTAAAATGATGTGAGAGAGAGAAGGTTTAAAATCCTATATTGGTTGTTCATCGGATTTCCAAATGATGTTCAAACTCTATCAACTTTGTGGAAATGGGCCACGTGTTGGCGAAGTTTCCATGGAAACTTGCCCTTTCGTAGATATTGGAACCTGCCTCATATGGTCAATGTAAACGAGATTCATGGTGAATCATCAATGAAGAATGCCATGGTATCTGTATCCGTCAATGTACGCAGTAAAGCCCAAACCCTTATTTTGGGGCCATATAGGGGTTATATTGGTTTGTAGTAACTTAGTACAACGGTGGCCATGGTCCGTGTAACTCACCGTCTTAATTGTATTACTATTGAAGGGCAAATACAAGAAATATTACTTTATTTTGCAAGTAATATGGCCCACACGACCACGTGGCCCTATAGCCATGGGAATTATTGAGAAAGGGGACGCTATTATGGGTAAAATGGCACAGCAGCACGGCCGTTTTGAGCCAATTTTACCAGTAAAAACTACACATTGAAAATCTTTATCTATGGACACGAAACACGCACATTTACACTACGTCATCTTAAAAGAGACACTGATTTTTTTAATGTCTTAAGAATAAACACAATGACAAGACACTTGTTTTTGACCCCATGTATAGGGCCCAACAAAGGAATATTGAGTGGAAGGAATGAAGGAGATACATGTAATTAATGTGGTCTCTTTGTCAAGAGGGTAGAAACTGTCTGCAATACTCATGAATAAACCTTGGTAATTATGCATCTATTTTTACAGTGTAGACACTTGCCATTGTGTAATGACAAATCATACACTTAATGTATACTTATCAGTGTAACATTATAGCTAATACATTGCGCGTTTATTAACGGTAGGGTAAGTAGGGGTAAGAGCCCCCCCCTTAAGCAAGAATTGCCATAATTTCTCTCCAAATCAACCAAATGAAGTAATATATACATATTTACGTTGTCTTGGGTTGGTACTTTTTTAGGAGTTTTGAATTTTGGCATTAGGTTAAAATTTGAATACACAATATACAAAAATAAAAAAAATAAAAAAGGGCCTTTTGCCCCTGTGGGGGCAAAGAGCCCACCCCGTAGGCTTTTTGCCCCATCGTCATCTTTTGATGTTGAAATTACCACCAACTTGCGCAATTTGTGGATTAGAATAGTGATAAAGAAAATTGATCGTTTCTGAATGTCTAGTCTATATGGCTTCACGTAATGTTTTCTTTAAGACAAGTAATGAGATTTTTGAAAATGCAGAAGAACAAACAAACTTATCAGCAAGAGCATAGTACGTGGAACAAAGATTAAATATTAAACAAAAAATAACACTTTCAATATTTATTTACACATAAAAAATATGTATATATTTAATATTATCTACAACAATAATTAACTAATAAAAACACCACTAATTGTTTAACACTAAATATATAAATAACTTACAACAAAATACATTAATGAATGAAGTCAGTAGCTTTGCTGTTAGGCCTATACCTTTCTCATCATTGAACTTTTATTAATCGTGACTCATCAGACTCACATTTTTGGCAAACAAAAAATATAGAGCCATCTGTGCATGCAGTATGCGCCCATTTTTTGGCATTGTGTGGACTGCACCCACTGCTCTCCTGGCTTGCTATTTGAATACGGCTCATTGCAAGACAGGCATGGCCATTCTTCCTCCTCCTCCTCACTTCTTTGCCTATTCTTCTTTTTGGTTGCTTGTTTTCTTCCTTTTGCAGCCTTTCTCGGCTTTCCTCTTGATGTTGTACATTTTGTATAATAAGTTAATGACTTCATATGGTCCATGATTGACATTTTTGTATGACATTATTTCCCATTCATTATCTCACCTAACAATATATAAGGCAGCTGGTACGCACGTGGATGGAATCTAACAGTGAAAAAAAGGTTACACAATGATTGAGCCACGTACATGTACATGTATTTATTTCAACGAACCAAATCACTTGTTTACACTATTAGAACAGTAGAATTGACTGGTGAATGTGGATTTTATCGTTGTGTACACAGCGAGTAAAGGCTGACATCACGTTTCATGTGGCCCAATAGAGGCTAGGCGTCCACTCTGGGCCACTAGGGGCACGACCAATGATCCCGGGGGCTTGTTATATAAGCCTACTTTCCTATTGTTAATGGTATAAAACCACACGATATTAGTTCCTTTTTGCATTTGTCGTGTTGCATAAATAGATCTAACTTTACGAGAGCGACACTGATCTTATTCACACAATGCACCATGTATGATTTGGCATGACATTTTCCCGTTTCTAAATCGTGAGGATGGGCCTTTCGCATTTCTTATTTCACTTAAAATAGTACTTGGTCTGCACACCTGTTCATTATGAGGAGGTATTTTACACTAGATTCGATCATACAACTAAGTGAAATGCCAAATACACAGTGCACATGTAATAGGAGAAAAGGGAGATTTCCACTTGGCCAGATTCCACTGTAAATCCACGACCGTATGAGCCAAAATGTACAGTGTGCACGTTCGTGGTGAACTTGCGACAGCAATCTGATGTAAACGTAATAAAATATATAGTTCAGTGAGCCGATGCGTACTGCTTTGTCGATTTGTTTATGCAATGGGCATCGCAGATCGCATCGTACACAATGTGTCAAGTGTCCTAAACAGGGTGCTTGATGAGTGCAATGTCTCAAATCACCTACGAACTAGTGCGCACTGACGGCTAGTGACGCAAATCGTGGATTTGAAAATTTCCATGGCGAGTGTCCGCAAATTAGAATTATCAAGTGACATAAATTGCGTGTTATTTGGTGTGTTTGGCTCACACCTAAATGACCAGACATTATTTGTTAATTATATAATTGTCACGTAAATCAAACTGGACACAAATATGAAAAGCATCTGTATTCATACTCGACAAACATACTCTTTTTCATTTTTAACATATGTAAACTTCTGCTTTCTTACTCAATAACTGTGTTTTATTTCTGAGCCTCAGAGGCTAATTGATAGGAAAAATATATTGGGGTGCGGGTGCCCCAAATCCACTCTAGAACAGTTGCACGGCTACGGCAATTGACTGCACCATCGCCAAACTTCTTTGTATTGCCTCCTCTGTTTTGCAATCCTGGCTACGGCCCTGCTGAAAGGTAATAAATACGGCATGCTCTTCACGGAGGTGAGAAATACAATACAACGTGGTGAAAGTGTGAATATACAATTGCCAGGGCATGAGGACTATAACAGTGCTTTGCAACTGTTCATTAGCATATTTACACGCACCTTATGGAGTCACCGAGAGTATCAAGACACCACATTGTTATCGATGTGACATAATATACGAGGAACATGGATTGAGGATAAGCTCTAATACAATATACCTTCTCTTTTATAAAGGCAACCACGAGACCTGCCTTCAGCGGGCTCAATATAAAGGTGGTCCCTTTATGGAATGTCATGCTAACCTGTATATGAAAGTTTGCGATCACTTGAAATGGTCGTACTTTAGAGGTGGTCTCAATATAGAGATGGTCTCAATTGGAGCTACCACTGTAACATAAGCCCCTTTTACGGGCAGAGACGGTGACTCGGTGCAGCAACAGAAAGGTCAGTTGTAGATCGGGCGATAACATGAGTGTAGAAATGGACTGCTGCTTTATTTCATTTTCTTCTTTTTCTTCTTCTTAGTGTGTGTGTGTGTGTGCGCGCGCGCGCGAGCGTGTCCGTGTGTGCGTGTGTAAAGCTGTGTAAGACAGTCATAAATATTGAAGCCGAATCGGTCATGGTATTATAATCTTTGTTAAAAAACATTTCATCTATCTGGTAATACAGCCTTAACTCAGCATATGTGGCGTTTTTGAGGATATGTCGGACTTGAAATGGCGTCTATTCGGGCTGTAGTGAAATGGGTGCATTATTGTATTTCTCATTACTATCTTAGCCATTGGTGGTGTAGTCTATGGTTGTGAAAGAAAATTGAATTGAATTTATCACAATATTATACAGAATGGTATTGCCCGCTTCTTCAAACTAAGACTTTTTGCGGGAAGATTTCTCAATCTTTCAGTCATTCAGAGGTTCAGGAAAATTGAGCTTCCTCCACGTGAAACGTGCGTCCTTACAAAACCAAGTAGGACATACCAGTTATTGATTTTTTTTAACTCAGCAAAGTTTTTCTAACAGAAATAGACACATCAACCAAACAGTGTATATAAGCCTAGATGTATGGTCATGTCTTCAATCCACAGGTAGATATAGAGCAATGAAGCAGTATGCAGTGCTCAAGAGATTCCAGCACTCGGAAGATGGGTTAAATCTCATTATTGTGGTATCATGCCCAATATGCTATATAATAGAGTCCTGAATCGCATGCCCGGCTGTGGAGAAGATGGCACATCAACATGCGAGGCAAATACATACCTAATGCCACACGAGATCCACCATGGTAGATGATAATTCTTCTAGTACATGCTATCATACAGTTGATAATTATGTGCCACTTCAGGTGGGTAAAAGTATATTTGGCAGGTGAGATCATATGCCCTGCTAAGAGTTACATATCACATGAAAACTCCACTAAGTGTGTACGGAAGTCACCCTGAGTGGAGGCCGAGTGTGATGTATGTCGTGATACTGGGCAGGGTGAACAAGGTGCTAATATTTTACAATGTAAACATGAATGTGTGAGTTTCATTGTGTACTATCCTTTCACTCAGTCTGTGTTGCATACATACCAGGTCATTGGCATCCATGTCACCCCACAAACTGTATATCTTTCTCAACTCCCTAGGTGTGGGGATGGGGTGGGCGTTTGTGTGGGTCATGTGCCATTTACCACCTTTTCGCATGGAGTTTTATCTCTTACATTGGCCTTTTCTCACCTGACCTGTACCTGTGTAATGTGTGGGTACCATGGATCAGTATACAACTGTTTAGGGATGAGTTTCCTTAACACACAACACAAGACAAGGTGATACAAAATATCCCTAATAGAGATACGTGTGTGAGTGACTGAGTGAGTGGCTGACTTCGTGGCTGAGTGAGTGTCTGAGTGAGTGGTTGCAGCACACCATTGCAAAAGTGGGACAATCCATGACATGTCTACAATGGTTTTTTTTAGGTGTGTGCCGGCTTTAACAATCAATCTCTATGGCATACCATTTTGGGCGACCCAGGCATTCATAGAGAACACAATTGCAAACATTCTATTCATGAAGAGAGTCCGGATTTTGTCTGCTTTATTTGTCACTATATGGAGATTTGAGGCCAAATTCATCTATTGCAAGACAATTGTTTTGAATGCATTCTGCGACATCTTTCCAAATTGCCTCTCACCCAGAAGTGACATTTTGTTAGGCCATTCTTTACCGGGAATATTGTGTGCAAATTGAAGATGTATTGTCTCATCTTATGCAATGAGTTTCAAATATGATAAAGTAGTCTACACATTGGCGTTCAATGTTTAAAGGTCATTATTATGCTATGTACGCGCACTGTAAGTTATAACTTCACGCACGCACAACTTATCGTCAATTACTAAATGTTTTCTAGATTGATGTAAAAAGAAAAAGAAAAAAATATATATTCCACAAAAGTTAGTCGTCATGTGGGGTAATAGTCAAACGTGCACGGAGGTGAAAAATCTCAATAAATCTCAATGTCTGTTAATCTGACACTGATGTGTGTGTGTACATGTAGTTCTGCGATCACAGTCTGACAATAGACAGACAGCGGCTGTTAATGCCGGGGATTCACAGGGATCTCAGCCTATTAGGCACGAGCTTGGTCGGGAAGGCCATTAAAGCCTCAGCCCCCATAGTCATGGATGTTACATGAAACTTATAGTATCATATGAGAGATGAAATTGCAACATCTACCATGCAACCTTTCTACTGTGACCACTCACAAGACTGGACTCAATTGGTCTCAATAAAGAGGTGGTTCGCAGTGATCTCTTTATGAAATTTGCGGAAAATGAGAAATTGTCATAGTTTTAATTGTAGTCTCTTTACTCTTTATGGAAAATTATACTGCATATGCAATTGCGCTATCCCCGTATACGACGATACTACCATCGGCATCTATCACGGCTTTATATTGGTATGGAGTTGGTATGAATAATGGCCTGTAAAGGCAGCGTGAGTGATCAAGCCGTGAAACCCGACGATGAGATACTGCACTCATGCATAGATAATAGTATCTCACCACTCAAACAGTACCCTTACACACCACCCCCTAAACAGGAACTATTGGGCACCAAAGACCACACATTCTGACGCTGTTAGTTATTCATAAATGGATTGCTTCCCCGCGCCGTGTCTGGAGCGGCGTCCCGCGGGAGTGATCCCGGTCTGGGCGTATCACATCAAATGAACAGATTCCGTGTGTAATAAACGCAACTCAATCTGATACAGTGAGTCTTACCCGTGTCTGTAGCCTTACATTAGTCGGCGCCGTGGTGTATCCGTGGAATTCCCCGATTGATCAAGGCCAAGCAGTCAGGTTATTACAGTACAGTAGAACCTCCCTATTAAGAACAGTAATGGGACTGGCATAGAGTGGTCTCAACAGGGAGGTGGCCTAGGTATGGAAGTTAGCGTTGGTCTCTTTGTGAAGGCTTGTGACCGCACAAACTGGTCTTATTATAAAGGTGGCCTCTTTGTAGAGATGGTCCTAATGGGAGGTGCTTCTGTATTAACAGCCACATTCGCGTACATTGTATGTGTGTGTGACTTTTACAAGTAAAGACATTGTATATATCCTTTAGACAAACAACGATAAAGGCTAACTCATTTCCTCGTCTACGCCATCCCAGGGTCTGCTTGATCGAGACTAACAGGTTTGTAGCCACCTAGCGGTGGAACTGGTACTAAACTAGTACTTTTCAATATTTCTTGTGTGTAACGAGTCTATACACCACAACAATGTTGTGTAACTATGGCCACATTCATCCCCGGACTGTAGCACTGGTGATGTTGTTAATGACGGTAACCATTGCGTGTCTCTGGTCCTAACGCCTGCTGCTGATTGCTGATGGATCAAGTCCTCGTGTGAACACAAATCGCGTACCACTATATTGGTATGTGGGGGTGGAGGGACGGGGCGGGGGTCTGTAAAAGCCTATGAAACCTTATATCCCACACGAATGTCCAAAAACGCTTCTCATATCTCACAATTCTCTAAGCCCACAGTTTGTTCGGTTTTTGTTTGTGCGTTGCTTCTCTCCCCCGCCCTATGCCGCCTACCCCACACCGACCATTATGGCTACCATAGAAAGACTGTTTACCCCACCCGGAGCCCCACTATGAAGAAGGTCATTCCACCCCATTAGGAGCCCCACTGTGTCGTGCTGGCGTACCCGGATGTTGCGTATCAGACTTTCCGGTTGAGCGCAGTAATTTGGCTCGCCCAGGGAACTCTTCTTTAAGGTCATGTGACCTCGCTCATGACATTCAACAAAGCCAGAGATTTATAAAAGTGGTTTCCCAGGCGGTTTTGAAAAAAGAGAGACTAGCTAACCACCACTAACAAACTTGTTGTCTGCGCAGTTTTCCAGAAAATTTGGTCGCCTTTAATGTTAACGGATTTTATGTTTCAAATTGACCAAAGGTGTTTTAGGGCTATTCAAATTCGAATTCAATCATAGTTTGGTGAACAACAAGACATGATTATTCAAAGCATATCTTAATTAAGGAGCAAAACAACCAACTTGCAATCAACTCTCGGCATCAAATAGCCACCAGAAGGGTAGAATTCCGGAACACATCATCTTCTTTCGTGACCTTTTTCGTGCTTTCAATGTCATTCTGGTTTTTTGTTCAATATCATGTGATTTTTAAGTAATTTCCTGCTTGAAAATAGACTTATTACAGCTGTAATTGAAAGCATTCTTTTTTCGTTTTCTGGAGAGTATCAGTGTACCATGTTACTGATACATTTTGACATGTTTATTTGCTAAACAAAGTTAATTCCTATTTTGCGTAGGAGTCCTGAAAATAGTCTCAGCAATTTCTGCTAAATGTCAGCAAAGTCACAAATTGTACAGGCATGAAAAGTGTTATAGTGATTTTTTAGTCCGTTGTTTTCATTTTGAGGGGCAGTGTCAATATTCCGCCGTTGTTCAATGGCACACTATGACCAATATGCATAATACTTAAAAAAAAACAAAAAAAAACACAAAAAAACAACAAGCCACAATGCAAGAAGAAAACAAATAGAAAAATCTTAATGATTTTCTCTCAAAGTAGTCAGAGGATACTAAAGGCTCCATATAGGTAAAGAGGCCAGCACGAAAATTGTTAAGAGGAACACCGGTCTATTGAGACAACTTGATGCCAGACCGCAGTGGTCTTAATAGAAATATTCAGGTGCAAACCTGCAAACTACATTTCTCATGTCTGTATGTTGGGGTGGGGGTTGGGGTTGAGTTCACCAATTCCAATTACTATCTCTTCCGACTTGGGCATTCATGCAATAACCTATTACAGTTTCATCTATTTTCACAGCAAAGAATGACCTATTCGCCTATGTAGAAGATGCCAATGTAAACAGATGGGATTTCTCGCCTGCCTTCTTGGTGATTACCTTTTGTGTGCTTTGCCTTTACTTTACATCACATCTGTAAATGAATGTAAATGTGTGCGGTGTGTCGTCCGTCCCCCGGCTGTTCTCATGGCTTAGCACAATTTACACCTTGCCCGTTGTGAGTTACTCATGTATCTCACGCTTGAGAAGACCACCTCTATAGTAAGAACTCATGTGTACAGTGACCACTTGTGTCGATCATTTGCACCAGATCCGTTGTGAGCAACTCTACTCATGCTCTTTCCCAACTCTCAAGTGATCACACACCACTTCTACTCATATCAAGCTTGAGTAGACCACATATATAAAGATAACTCATCTGTCATTAAGCAGATATAAACTAACAATATACCCCCTGGCCTGTGGTCTGTAGGATGTTTATAATGGGTCAAGAAATTCCATATCCCTATGTTTGGTCTTGCTTCCCACATGCCTCTTGTTCAGCCTTTCCCTTCCCCAAATCTGAATGGCTTCTTTATGTGGCCACCATTTCCGTTATTCATTGGTCGGGGTGTAAGGGGGATATGAAAAACTCAACTTACTTTTTCTTTTTACTTTTTTTGTTTTTTGATGGTTTATGGATTAAATAATTTACAAATAAACATAATAATGTGTGTTGGGGGTGGGGGTAGCACTTGTAAATCTGGGGTGCACTTACAAGGTCCGTCCGGACAATTGAAATTGAATTTCATGAGGCAGCTGCAATTATACAACATATTTAAGCGGAGTGCTTGAATATCATACAATAATGGTTTGATTGTTTCATATTCGTCATAATAAATAGTAGTCGCCTCTCTTATAGGCTAACCCCCACCCCACCCCCTCCCTTTTCTGGCAGTATGTGGCGCATACCCCACAGGCGTTTGTTCACATTACCTACACTACATTACCATCAGTTTACTAAGTGCATAATCTCGGGTGCTAACAAGGTCCAGACACCTGTGATGAGATGGCAATGCTGTAGAATAATCCACTCTATAGATATAGATTTGACCCTTTTATTACAACTTGAACATAACACGCGTATCGCGTATATGTCCAAATGAAATAAAATGCCCTTTTGGGGGCATAAAGTTTATTTTACTGTGGATTTCAGCGCTACCTCGGAGACTCAGACATTGTAACCCTTGCTACAGCGATGATATGCAACTGATATGATCACTTTATAAAACTGTAATCAATACTCAGTCCACTATTACCAACTTGAAAATAGTGACTGCTGTTATCAAAATGATTGGGTGAGTATATGGGCGATATTAGACCACGTATATACAGGGAGTCTATATCAGCAGCTGACGCGTTTTCACTGTCTCACGCCTTCAGACATTATATCTGCTTCACATGTACAGCATTAATCTAGCCATTCTGTCCCGTCCAAGTGCAAGTTAGTGTGATGTGTAATGGGGAACCTGATCTGCTAGTAAACTGAACCCAAAAGTACACGTGTTTATTGACATGCTATGATTTGCCATAAATTACAAACCAGTTATAAACTGGTGTGATCTTGTTGTAATAAGCAGATTGTCAGGATTTAAGATCGTATATTTCTGTTGTTATTTATTCAGACATTCACTGTAAAATCTCAATTTTACTTGACAAACCAGAACCTTTATATAACGAGGTCACTTTACTCTTGCTGACACAAAAGATCTAAAGAGATATAAGTCATTGTGAACATGTCATGTACGGTGTGAATGTGTTTTATTTTATATTTAGGTTAAACCCGAGTTAAAAATGGATGGCGCGCCCCTGAATCCATTACAAGGTACAGCGGCGGTGGCGAAGGCCTCTCCTTCCGGCCTAAATCATCATCATTTTAGCCCGGTCCTTCATAAACTAGTGGGTTTTGCAGCAATACGGGAGCACCCCCCACACACACACACACACACACACACACACACACCCACACACACACACACACACACACACACACACACACACACACACACACACACACACACACACCCACACCCACGCCCACACACACACGAGCGCGCACGCGCGCGCTTCCACAAAATCCTGGATCTGCTACTTGGATCACACATAATATACAATGTGATTATGCCAAACGTGCATGCAACCCGATCATTCGTTACATGAGCAATCACATTGTTTGCCTCAGTGAATTGCTCACTGACATTGATCCATCTAACGCTAGATAAAACCCCGGTCTGACAGCCACAAACGCTGCTCATCTTGATATTTCTCCGGCACAGTAGGGCTGGGTGATGAGAAATAAATAATGGGAAAGACAAAACTCCAATTGAAAATAAAATCTGTGAAAAGTCATTGGACAAATGTATGTAGTAACTATGGCTAAGAAACCACAACAGATTCGGCTTCAATTTGTTCGGGACTGTCGCACCTCAGCTTTACTGCATAAACGACATGTCCCCATGGGTTGTTGTTGACGCCTGACTAATGAACTTGGCAACTGTATATCGTAATTGCAGCTTTGAACACAACCCAGCTGTCAACGCAATACCCAATATCAGCAGAGCATGCCGCTTAAACTATCAGTGACATGAGCTTCATCTACCCTGTGCAAAATATTGACAATGGCAGTCTGTAAATAGGTCTGACATTATTGTTGTTTTGTACGAATATCTTGAAATTAGCATAAACGCTGACATTTATTTATGACACTTCAATAAGTGGATAGTTGGCTTCCAATCAGTAAATTGCTGTAATGTGATGCGTATTGGCTGTAGGTACAGTACAGCCTCTGTATTAAAACCTCATGAGGTCTGGCTTCAAGTAGTCTCAACTGAGAGATGGTGTTAGTGTTGGAGGTTTCCTGTGGTCTGTTCGGCAAGTCCTAGAATGGACATAGTGCAGAGTATAGAGGTAGTCTTAGTATAAAGTGGTCTTAATTCGAAGTCTTGAAGTATATACAAATGTGCTACATACAAAATCCAGCACCATATTATAGTCAATGAGTCTTTCTATTAAGACACCCTAAGGGTTCGCCTGAACACACCGTCCACACAGCTTCCAACAAAAAAGATGGTTTAAGGGAGGTGTGCATTGGTTTATCTATGGAGGTTTGGAACCACAATGAATGATCTTATCATTCTGCATTGTTTTCACTAGAGAAGTTTATGAATAATCCACCTTATTTCATTTAGCAGCACAGTGAATCTACTGATATGACGTCTTGTTTGTTGAGTGTTTTCTTTTTTGGCTTTGTTTTTGTTGTTTCAGACAACAGCGTGAATCTGATGGTTTATTTCCTTTTTTGCATGTTTTTGTCTATTTTTACAGTTGATCCGTTTTTCCAAGGGAAGTCCATGCATAGAACTCACTTAGAAATGGAGTTCCGTGTGATGTTCACTGTGGGACATGTCGGATGTGTAAGATCCACTCGTCCCTAATAGTTAGTGTCCATCCTCGATTGTTCACATGACAATGATTTTTATACGTCTTGTGTTTTATTTCTAATAATTGGATTGTAAAATACTTGGATAAAATATAGATTTTTAATGATTCCTAAAAGTAATAACGTTCTCATCACCGCTGAGCCTCGGTGGACACGAGGTCGTTATGAGTGAGTAAGAATTCTATTTACGACCCGGGATAGTGACGTCACTATGACAATACTCCCACGCTCCTGGAACACGTTCACTGCAAGCATTTATACAAAACCTACACTGTAAGGGAGCTTCTATTAGAGGTTATTGCTGTAGAACATCCCTATGAAGACCACCCTTCTGGCTGCGCTCACGTATTCTCAATAGACGTGGTCTCTTTTTGGAAGCTGGTAATGGGGGTTTGAGACCGCAGGAGATGGTCTCATGACAGGGGTGGTCTCAATGCCGAGACGGTCTTAACGGGAGCTGCTACTGTAGGCACATGACCTTGCAGCACGCTGAGTCCTATCATTACGAAAAATGTACACCGCATTTATTATTAGCTTCTATTAGTCTCTGTTACACTTAATGGAAACGCTGTCCTTGCCAATTTGCCGTTGTATCAAATGCATACGTTGTGCTCTCCAGCAGTTAGACGTTTTAATGATACAGTAAAATCTCTTATTGTGATCACCGTTTTGAACAGAACACCTTTCAAATAAGACCATTTCCCATTGTCCCAGTTCTTGATAAATAGACCACTGTGAACCTCTATACATTTGGATCACTTGAGGCTAATCCATAGCACTTAATATTGTGAAGATTTGTCACCCAGGTTGATTGATATATACAGACCTAGTCTATGTACAATATTTAGACTATACTACTGGATGATTGCGTACAAGAAATAGAGGTTTCATATGATATGTCCCATATTTGTTCGGTGTAGGTAATTATCCAGTAGCACAGTCTACATATTGTTTATACATAATACAAATGAACACTTGTTTCATCCAGTCACCTTTTACTGTCGTTCTATATCACTTGAACGTGTGTATAGTGGACACCTGTCGTATCGTGTTTGTACTGTGGGAGCACCCTTAAAGTTTCACCATCAAAAGTGAAAAATGCCCCCAATAGTGTCCTTAATAGAGATGTTCACTTTATAGGTGCTATCCACAGACACAGACTGGGGGGGTGGGGGTGTCTCCACATAAGACATATGTCCTTTAAATGAGAGGTGTCTACTCAGACAGTTTCCACTGTAACAGTGACTGCGGTGCCCTCGCAGTGAGACAGCTTTTACTATACATGAGGCCGATATTTTGAACAGAAGTCGATTTTGTCTTTCCCCGGTGACATGAAGTGAGTAATATCATTGTTACAGAGACAGGCCTGACTCTTGTGCAGTAAGCAAATGGTGTGTGGGAAACTTTTGTTTACATCGCTAACAATGCATGGCAGTTTCAACTCCACTAATAGATTTCCCAATTCAAAGAATGAGGTCGTTGTGACTCCTTTAAAAACTGCATGGTCTAGATCCTGATACATGTAGCTCTCTGTAATTGGTTAAGCGAGGGGCACATTCCACCGCAAGGTGGGTCTACAGCCAGTCAACGACCAAAACGCATAGAAATCGTAACAATCCGTGAGTGTGCAGTGCGGCAAATGTACGTTTTTTCAAGGCAGTACGGTGGCCGCAGACGTTTGGCGTGCCAAACTTCTTCTACGACCACCTACGTCATGGTCTGACCGTAAGGAGGCAGTGCGGTGACCTTGCGTTAAACGCAGATGATTTACCCGCACGTTGTCGGCACAGACACAGTACTATGGCCGTGCGTTGCCTGTAACATGAACGTACGGATCCCGTACTTTAGTTATCACACCGTGCGTAGAGCGTAGGTTATACGCGAGTACAACGCGCGTTCTATGCAAGTTGAGGTCACGGCCACCTCAATAAAAACCACTCCCTGTGCCGACGCACTCATAAGGCATGGAGCCCGTGCGTATGTGCCCAAAACTCTACTTTTGTCAATGCTTGCGGAAAAGGCCGTAGACGCCGCAGACCTCAACACGTCTTGCGGCGACCACAGTCGCAAGGTGGAATGAGCCCATCGCTTTATAGTATAATGGCCACATGATACCGACTAAATAGTCATTCAATGTTTAATACACTGACCCGATTCCCAACATTCAGATTAATCTTTAAAACATTTTGAACGTTTCTGTATTTTTGTTTATAGATTTAGTGTTTTGTTTTATATTTTTTTGCATTGCGAGAACAATAAACGATAATAAGAACACATTCTAATTACAAAGACTAAAATATTTTAAGAAAGAGTGCGTTTTTTGTTTGATGTATAGTTTACCATTTTCATTCATTAACTTGTGAATTGAAAAAGCCAAATGTAAATGGTGATGGACATCAGGCTAAAACCGCTGACACTTACTTCACAAAGCAATAGCGAGGAACCATTTGGAGAAAAGAGATCCATGAAAGGCAACGTCTTTGTCTCTACGTAATACAGCTGAACCTCTAATTAAGATATCCCTATTGAGCCAATCTCTATAATAATATCATATCATTCGGTCCCGAACCTCCATCAAAGGAACACAATGGACCTCAATCAACAGACCACCTCTCTACTGAGACCACTTGAGGTAATCCTACAGACACTCCTAATAGAAAGGATCTGCTGTAAGTCACGCAAGGTCGTGCAGAAACAAGCCTCATTTCAGATTCTACGTAGCGAACACGGGCAAATAGCAGGATGCAAGTAGAACAAATACTGACGTGCCTGCTATTGTCATTGTTTGTCGCTCTTTTATAATGAGCCTTTGAATTATCTAATCTTGTTAGCTGGTGAGTAATGGTTGTACGTTAGCATGGAAGTAACCGCAGTAGAAAGCTGCACTGCCATCGCACATGTAGAGTACGGTGGGGTGGTTGAAATATAAACATTCCCAACATTGTTTGTCTACACGATTGCCAGTATCATATAGGACTACCGGTCTATAGAAAATCTTATGTGATAATGCTCAAAATGTAAGCACACACCGGTGTGAACGCAATACGGTATAAACACTGCACAAGTGCCAACGGTAATTTTGCTTGTTTGACAGTATGTTTTGATGGCCTGTTTGTTTGTTGTTATGTTTTATTTGTCTTAGGCTGTCTCGGGCAAGATTTGATACCATTATGGCCGTTGCCTGCCACCATCCCGACGCCCGTGGGTTCCCACCATGATGTCAAGTCTGCACAATCTGATTGGCTCAACCAACACAGTACAATTTCCAATTCAACCCTTTAATGCACAGTTTGTGTGCATGTAAATATGAATCAGGGGTATGGCTTAAACAAAACGAGTTACATGAATAAATTATTGTGGATTGTGACAGTGATTTCAAAGATTTGAATATGATTCCTCATTCAGAAACGTGCTATGAAGCATTAGAAAACGCAACTGATTAATTTAACAGAGATAATGAAAGCATGGGCAATTATCAATTTTGGAAGGTGTAGATGAAACAGTTCTTAAGTGAGTAAGATCCATAATAGTGATGAACATAGCGATATATGGATGCACTCTTATAAAAAATCATATTCACTTTTGTGCAGTGATTGGTCCAATTGTGTAGGTTTATTTCGAATAAGTGGGAGGCATAGTAACATATCCTAGTGCGATGTTAGAAACATATGGTTAAAACATGGACATTTTCAGATTTTTTGTTTAAATATGAAGAATGATTTGTGATTTTGTGTGAATTGATTATATAGAACAAAATATGTGCATTTATTGAGACAACGCAGATTGATTAAATCATATTTATTACATGGCTTTTCCCTATTTACATTTGAGATATATTTATTGATGTTAAATATCAATTGCAACCTACCAAGAGATAGAAAATATACACACTTCTTAACTAACAAGGTATAAGATAATTAATTTACTGAAATTCTTCTTATAGTTAAAATTCTTTGAAATACAATCAAACTACAATAACAACACCCGAGTAAATACTTGAGACTGAAATATTATGTACACAAGATTCATCATATAACGTCCACTATCCACTGCTATTTCACAACAACCAGCAGATAACCATTGTTTGGAGTAAATTGTTTGAGTCATTGAATATAATTACATCTGTCAACACATTAATTATTCAACATTCAGCACAACTGTGCATGACAACATCAATGTAGCTTATTTAAACAAGCATCGTTAATGTGGAGTTTTTTTTGCATGTAGAACATCATTATTCACAACAAAAAAGCACACATAATATATTGTTAAGGAAACTATATTACTGCAATCCACCGATGATCCTATAAACGTAAGGGTTTTGGTTTCCATTACATAAGATTTCACACAAAGTTAGTATTTTATCAAAGCAAGCATCATAAACTTTCAGTATTCAAACACTGAAACGCGAAATCATTCTTGTCGATTTGTGAATAGCCTAGTCCACTTGTGGTCCTTTGGTGTGGGCTTGTATCACTTTTAATAGTTTTCTCTACTGGCTAATTCTCCTATCAGTCGAACATGCTATAATCATATAATAACTATTCAAATTTAGCAGCGTTATTGAATAAGTCTATCCCCCAACAATAGTCACTGCGTCCAAAAATTACATTAAAGGATCCAGAATTCTTGGTCCCACATAATGAACAAATATGCAATACAATCATGATCAGTCCCACCCATAACCCCTCCGCATCACAGCATTTCAGTCCAGCATTTCTCAATCCAAATCATTGCCCACGATCTAACTGTGCAACCTTCAAATCCCTGGCCTTTTTCCAATCTATAACCAACTCCAGCCCATTCTATCCCAAGACTATACGATTCTTAACCCCACGTCACCCCCCCCCCCCCCCCAGAAAAAAAAAAGCAACAAGCCATCCACTATCCCCAAATTAATCCAGCCCATAGTAGCTCCACACTGCCAGGCCCTCCTCTGGCACCGATATGGGCGTCTCGGTTGGGGCAATCACAACACAGCGGCCTGCTGGTGGGTGCCAGAAGTACGCCCAGCAGCCGGGCACTCGCTGGCAGCGGCTAAAACACTGGATCTTGCTGCGGTGGTCCGAGGAGAAGCTGTGCAGGAAGGGCGTGTAGTTGGAGATGGTCATGTTCTTGGCCAGCAGGGTGCTGTGGGAGGAGCTGGTGAGGGGCGGCGAGCAGGAGGACAGCAGGGCAGGCAGGGTCAGACTCGACCACCAGATGCCGTTACATTTAACGTTATTGTAGTAGAAGAAGCGTGTGGCCTTTTGTGCTTGCTTGAGCCATGCGTTTTTGCAAGCGCATAGGTCGATGTTGGTGTTTTGGATCTGGATATAGAGTGAGTCTATGCTTTCAACAGGTGGAGGTGGAAAGTGTTGTATTAATGTTCCAGATAGATAAAGCTTTCTCAATTTTGGCAGCCCAGCGGGGATATGGGGAAACACTTTTATTGGATTGTTTATTAAACTGATAACTTCTAAGTGCTGTAATGGCAGAATGTACTCAGGTGGAACGAATTTGATTCGATCGCTCCAAAATAAGAAATCCTTTAGTGTAGCAGCTACTGGACGAAGATCTGGGAACTTACTTAGCTTGTTAGATCCAACTACTAATGTCTCTAATGCTTCAAGAGGCTCCAGTAATTGACGATCGATGACTCGTATGCGATTGTTGCTAGCCTCAATGTACTTAAGGGTTTTACCAATCAGTGTCAAATTAGGAAATGTCGTAAGGGAGTTCCACCGTAATTCCAATCTCTCAACTTGTGTAAATCTTGCTAAACTTTCCCCGTCAAGTGTTTTTATACTGCAACCCTGCAACGGTATCGACGTTATATTATCTGCCAAAGTGGAAATATTGCATTGAGCCATAAATTGATGAACCAGTCCTAACAGTATGTAGATTGTTATGATACATCTCCATTGAATTTTTATTATGATATTAGTTGACACCATCTTCACACTTTAAATGATTTATTGCAAATCTTCCAAATAGGTATATCACTTTTTCCACGGCAGTTGGCTCAATGTAAATCTAAAAGTGCTTGTTTGATTATAATCTTTGATGTTCTTCAAAGAAGTGCGCTCTTTTACCAATCAACTTATCCTCGCTCTCCTATGGTTCTGCTATCAATGCTCTATTCCCTGATTATATGCAGCTATAAGTTGCCTCCGAGGTGACACGTGTGGTGAAAATGCTACACAACGCCGGTCATGATTGGCTAGAACTTGACAGCTACATCACTTCTTATTGGTTATGTGTCATCAGCTGTTACACGCGTAGATCAAGTTTTCACATACACTCAAATGCTCTACATTCTAACTTAATGCCACACGTTGCACAACAAGAATCATGCACATATCACCTATAAAATTGTGTACTGATAAAATTACAAGAAATCATTATAATCAGTGCTGTGTATATCAAGCACACAATTTTACATAATTGTGCACATCCCCGTGAATCTGTCGCAAGTACGTCTAAATATTTGTTCCTTGTGAAAGAGTCCCCATAGTTGACTTGTTGTGTGGCTTCAGTTGCTTAAGCAAAGCCTTGTGTTATCTTTGTGTCTCTATGTATGAAAGTACCTATGTATCCAATGTATGTCTCCAGACAAGCTATAGTGTTTACCAGTGAATTGATTTTGTTCAAACTTTACACAACTATAGGGTATACGGCAGCACCAAACTGCTTCGACTTTGGGCACATTGCCAATTAAAGTGTGTTTTCCATATGGCCATTTGTACCATTTTCCACATGCTACTATCATTGAATGCACATTGAATGCCTCATTTTAGATTCTACATAGCTGACATGGGGAAATAGCAGACTGCAGGTCATTGGTGGGCTTCACGCGAGATACATCATGTTTAATCTGCTGTATGCTGGTTTGAAACCCGATTACAGTGAGACTAAATATTTGATATGCCTGATACTGTCATTATTTGTATAATGAGTGTATAGAGTCCTCATAGTTGAGCTGTTGCGTCGCTTCAGTTTCTGAAGCAAAGCATTGTTTCTTTTGTGTCTATCTATGTATGAAAGTACCTATGTATCAGATGTATGTCTCCGGACAAGCTAGAGTGTTTACCAGCGAATTGATTTCGTTCAAACTTAACACAGCACCAAACTGAATAGATTTTGGGCACATTGCCAATTAAAGTGTACTTTCCACGGAGCTATTCATACCAGTTTCGGCATCCTACATCTGAATGCACAATTGAATGCCTCATTTTAGATTCTACATAGCTGACACGCGGAAATAGCAGACTGCAGGGGAATGAATATTTGATATGCCTGGTACTGTCATTATTTGTATAATGAACTTTGAATCATTATCTAACCTTGTCAATTGTTGAGTAATGGGTGGACCTATAGGGTAGAATTGAAATATATAACAGAAGCAGAAGGCTGAATTGCCATATAACTTGCACAGTACAGTGGTATAGTTGAAATATGGTGTTTACACCATTGTTCATTTACACGCTTGAACGTACAATATAGGATTATATGTATGAACAGTCTTATATGATTATCAAATTTATCAAGCAAAGGCACGACAGTGTAAACTCTATACGGTATAAACAGACCTTTGCACGAGTGCCAATGGTGATTTTGTTTGCCTGATAGTATGTTTGATACCCAAGCCCCGATTGGGTTGGTTAAGACTATGCACACGAGGTCTGTAGGCTATGAACTCAACCCAGAATTCAGCCAAAAATTCAGACAGAAATTAAGCACGAAATTCAGCCAAACGCATTGGATGACCCCGTGGTTTTGAACGAATTACGTAACACTTTCATATCGGCTACGGAGAAAAATAAACAAACTAGATCAAAAGTGTTCAAAGAACACTGCGTCTCTAGAACGACGTTGACTTATGGACAATTAAGATAATATATTGAAAAATGTATACTTTTACAATCAAGAAATCTATGAATTTGAAGAGAAAACATCAGAATGAATCAGAATCAATATATCCAGCATAAAGCTATTTGTGTTGCCATGCAATAGTACTGGATAATAATTCTGTGATTTATTGTAGTTTAATTTGGACCGTTTGAGTACTACGTTCAACGTTACTAGTAGACTTACGTCATACGTTATACGCACACGGGTATGACGTACACGCACGTTGTAAACATACTAAGTGCATTGAATATCATTAAAAATGTCATAAAAGCGCTTCTAGAAAACAAAATCGAATCACTTCGGTGTCGCCTCATAACTCATAGTCGTGTAAAGTTTGAACGAAATCTGTGGAACGGTAAAAGCTCTAGCTTGTCCGGAGACATACATACATAGAAACAAAGTGATCACAAGGCTTTCGCTTCAGCTACTGAAGCGACGCAATAAAAACAGTGATGCTTCTATTTCTCAAAGTTTACATAAAAATGTCAAGGTGCATTTAACAGTTTAATGAGGATACTAGCTGTCATTATCCCGCTGAACGTTGCCACTTGAAATCCCGTGGTCTGTCTGCGAATGTACGTTTATCAAAACGGGAATAGTTCAATATTTAAGATTGTGGAGCTTATAAAACTGCGTGATTATTCATACACCTACTACTGAAACCGATTTCATTCTTAACAGATGTTTACTTACAGCATTTCTGAGTGAAAACGTTTTAAAACATTGGTTGTTTATTCCCGGGATCGGCAAAATATCTGGGTAGTTGACACCATCATTTATTCGTTTTCAAAGAAACACAATATACGGAGCCGACCACGGAGCCCATGCAGCTTTCATAAGACTGCTGTCAAACACCTTATCTGTGATCCGCCATTTGAATTGTCATCAAATATCCATTTTAGAAGACACAAACCAAATATCTGTCCGTGTGCCGTGTAAGCATCATTGTACAATAAAAATGTGATACTAAATATGAGCTTACGAGGCTGGATTTTGCGCCCTATGTTCCTCTGCTGGTAATCCCATAGTGACTAACATTTTATTAAAATCACAAATCATGTACAGTGAAGTGAACTTGCACACGTGGACTTACATCAGCCATCATTAACAGCAATGAAAGTGTGACAGACAGATGTTATATAGCACTATACTTATTCTTCAACTTGTGTTTCATTTTTTCTCTATTATACAGGAGCGTTTTAAAAAGAAGATATTAATGGAGACAGCCACTATTGGCTTATAGTGTCTATTCTCTATATACTACTTGTGTGCATCCTCGCGCCAATATTTTCTATACTTTATGACCATCTTTCGTATTCATTTATCATATTCATTATCATAATAAAGAATCGTTCATAATAATTAATTTTCTTTCAATTTTCTGCACATGAACAAGACATAATATGAGGGGTTTGGGCCTTAAGCAACTGCTTATGTATACATATTATGTATTTATTATGTAATTATGTCACTGAACAAGCTAGAAGGTTTACCAATGAACCAATTTTATTTAAACTTACAAGATTACGGTGATTGAGGCGACAGCAAAGTGTTTTGATTTCGGCACTTTGCGAATTAATATGTGCGATCTAAAGGGCCATTTATGACATTTTTACTTTAGTCAACATGATAAAAGCCATGTATATACCTACTGCAAATTAATAAAATCAATATGCATGATGAAGTGAATATAATTCAGCCCACACATGCACAGCACAATCATACTAGTTGTGGCTGATTACATAATTGTGCACTTTTAATGCAGATTTCTATAACATTTTAGTTGACTTTTAACAGTTGAAATTAATTAACAGTAAAGTATAAGCATACATCTGTAAAGAGATTCATTGGATTTCTTTTTTATATCAACAAGTATCACTAATTTTGTGCTAAATCCATTTAAACTTACAATAATTGTCTTAATATTTTCAGACATTTTCAATGTCCATCGTCTGAGACTTTTCTGTCTCCAGGTGGCAGCACGTGACAGAACCATGTACCAAATTGGGATAGTGCTAAAGTTGTGTGCAAGGATTCAAACCTACTGAACAGACAAATCCTAGAGTCCATAACAATCTGAAAGACTGAGGAGAACATGAACAGAGATGAAGGAGCATACCAGTTATCTCACGCCTACGACAACCTTCTGGGACTTAGGGCAGCCCCAATCCACCGCGCGCGTCCTCGACCACCCCCCAACAACAAACACTGACTGACTTCAACTTCTGTCACGTGCTGCCAACTGGTGACAGAAAAGTCTCAGACGTTGGACATTGAAAATGTCCGAAAATATTAAGACAATTATTGTAAGTTTAAATGGATTTAGCACCAAATTAGAGATACTTGTTGATAAGCATACATCGTTTCAGTATATATCTTAATCACCCATACGTCAACGTTGTTCTTGCGATGTTGTGTTCTTTGAACACTTCTGATTCAGTTTTTATGTTTTATTTGTCCTAGGCTGTCTCGAGCAGGATTTGATACCATTTTGGCCGTTGCCTGCCGCCATCTCGGTGCCCGCGGGTTCCCACCATGATGTCACGTCTGCAACATCTGATTGGCTCAACAAATACAGTAGAACTTCCAAATAAGACCACACCTTTAAGGATACCACTTCTATAATAACACACTTTGCTGAAGTTCTAAACTTTCATAAATGCATCGCAATTATCCTAAATAAAGAGAGTACCTCTCTATTGAGAATACTTGAGATCAGTTCCCTAAGACAACAGAGGGATTGTACTGTATCGTGTAAACGGAAGCATGTAGATGTCACGTGGAGACGCGGGAAGTCGTCTGGAGTTGACTATCAACAGACATGTGGTGTCATTGAGGATGTCCCGACAAGGTCATTAGTGTGTCAATACTGATGAGTAATGTCATTTTAGTGTATTGCACGAAATAATGTAGGTTCGAAGTAAATGGGTGGGGGATTATAAGGAAGTGGGGTGTACAGTGTGGAGAAATACTGAAACATAGAGATATGGTAGGTGGCTTGTGTGTGTTTGGGGGTGAAAGATGAAAATGGTGTGAGTGTCAGAAAAAACAGGCGTATGGGGAATGAAAAGGGGGATATACCCTTTTTCACCCCCAACCCAATATATACATAGATCGTATGCATGTTAAATATGGAGCCGGATGGGGCTTACAAAACGAGTTACATGAATAAATTAGTGTGGATTGTGACCGTGATTTCAAAGATTTGAAC
Organism: Streblospio benedicti; assembly: GCA_019095985.1. Lineage (NCBI taxonomy): Eukaryota > Metazoa > Annelida > Polychaeta > Spionida > Spionidae > Streblospio > Streblospio benedicti. The sequence goes on along the minus strand of CM032660.1, from coordinate 51,643,487 downwards.
ATGAATCCTCATTCAGAACGTGCTATGAAGCATTCGAAAACGCAACTGATTAATTTACCAGAGATAATGAAAGGATGGGCAATCATCAATTTTGGAAGGTGTAGATGAAACAGTTCATAAGTGAGTACGATCCATAATAGTGATGAACGTGGGGGTATATGGATGCACTCTTGTAGAAATATCATATTCACTTTAGTGCGGTGATTGGTCCAATTGTGTAGGTTTATTTCGAATCAGTGGGATGCATAGTAAAATATCCTAGTGCGATGTTAGAAACATATGGTTAAAACATGGACATTTTCAGATTTTTTGTTTAAATGTGGAGGATTCATGATTTTGGGTGAATTGATTATAGAACAAAATATGTGCATTTATTGATCAACGCAGATTGATTAAATCATATTTATTAAATGGTATTTATCTATTTACATTAGAGATATATTTATTGATATCAAATATCAATTGCAACCTACCAAGAGATAGAAAATATAAAAAATCCTTAACTAACATGGTATAAGATTATCAATTTAGTGAAATTCTTCTTATAGTTAAAAACAATCAACCTACAATAACAACACCCGAGTAAATACTAGACCCTGAAATATCATGTACACCTGATTCATCATATAACGTCCATTATCCACTGCTATTTCACAACAACCAGCAGACAACCATTGTTTGGAGTAAATTGTTTGAGCTATTGAATATAATTACATCTGTCAACACATTAATTATTCAACATTCAACACAACTGTGCAAGACAACATCAATGTAGCTTATTTAAACAAGCATCGTTAATGTGAAGTTTTTTTGCATATAGAACATCATTTAGACAATACAAATAATGAGAATATGTGAAGGACACGTAGTTCTCATTACTATTTTGTAAAACTTTCAAGGTTGGGGGTTTTGAGTATGAGGAGTCCAATAAAGATTAGTGACAGATTCAACAATGACCCTAAATGGGTCGAAATGGCCGCCGAAATCCAAGATGGCCGAAAACTGACGCGTTAGTAGAAAATAACCCTTCTGTGTTTAATAGAATAACATTTTGCATCCCAAAACCATCCAAATGAGAGCTTAATAGCATTTCAAACATAATTGAA
>CM032660.1:51591087-51635437 GCA_019095985.1 Streblospio benedicti | reverse complement strand
AGGAATTTTACAAAAAATGGCCCCGAATGTTTTGGGGCCTTTAATATCTAAAACGTTTAAAAAAATTACTAACCGGAAAAAAGGTCCTTAAAAGTTACATTTTGCCATTTTTCTTAAAGGGGGGAAAAAGGGGGCGAGGTTTGAAGGTTAACAGGGGGTCGGGGTTTTAACAAGGAAAAATTTATGACCAACCAAAATTCAGGGGCTTACTTTAAATTATTTAAATTCCTTCGGCAGTTTATGGTCGGGGTTAAAATTTCCCGGAAAAAATTTTCCCAAAAAAATGGAGATCTTTTCAAATTAATTATTGGGTAACAAAATCCAAAATTTTGAAAATTCTAACAAAAATTTGGAAGATTGATTAAAATTAAAGTTTAAAAAAAATTCATATTGGAAAAATCACTGCAAAAACCCACGCTTTTGGGTCAATCGGTGCTCAATTTTTGGATGGAAAACCCCCAAAAAAAAAAAAAAAAACAGGCGCTAGTCTAACCCCTTTCTTAGTTATCCAACATAGCATTAATACTATTGTTTGGTTTTTAGTGCTTGATGTTATGTTTAAATGTCTTTCTCATCAATCCGTTTAACGTTTGAAAAACACTATATGAATAATTCTATTTTTATCTTTGAATTAAGTTTTCATCTCCAGGGAAAACTCAGCTTTGATTTACAGAACAATATTTATTTAACACATATGATAATTATCCGGCCAACTGCCACTTACTTCATGCATACAATATTGTAAATACTAATTGCTAATAAATTGCAAACTATTTACAGACAAAATGTGGTCAGCATTTTTACAAAAATTAAATTCAAAATATCTTGCAAAATTTTTGCATTATCAAATCTAATCCTTGTGAATCAAACTTTGTAGGCAAGCATTTTTCCAGTGCTCAATTAAGTAAAATATATGTATGCATCCCATATGTCGTCCCAAACGTATTCACAAAGACGTTTCAAAAATGTTTTAACATCCCCCGATTGTTTGCATTATTAGATATCCATCCTAAATAGACAGAGTGTGTCTGGTGACAATTACATGGTAATTTAAACTAGCACTCATCACATCAGGGGCAAAACCCACAGCAATGGATGGCCGCAGTACAGCTGCCGTGCGGCGATTCAAACCCACAGCGACGGATCATATTAGTTCACGTGCGGCTGCCGTACGGCAGCTGGAATTAGCACACCTGATTACAATGATTTTTAGTATCATTATTATTTTTAATGACAAGAAAAAATAAATTCTCTGAAAACAGTATACACCGTCTCTGCAAACGTCTGTCTACGTCACTCTACAAAGAGGTAGATCAACATGAATTCGGCGAAACATTAACGTAACTATAAACGGACGTTGCTATGGGTTTTGCCCCTTAGTCAGAGAGGCATCACGTAGCACATTAAAGGTCTTCACGAGGAATGTCCTTACCAATTTCAATGAGCGATTCATCTAGCTCTGGTTTCCAATTGATCAGACTTGCATACTTCTTCAATAGCTTATCCCAGTAGCATCGAACATCTGACATCTTGAGGTGGTCCAAAATCCTAAAACGACCCCTTAGTGCAATCTCTTTGGCATAACCCTCATGCTCAATGTAAAACTCCAGCAAATCTTTGGCATTGGAAAAGTTCGCTTCCACTGGTACATAATGGACCCAGGGTTTTAGGGAGGAATAGAAGAACTCAATATATTCATTGCCTACATGGAACACGGTGGACGCACAGAGAAAAAGGTGTCGGAACCGGAAACTGGCAGCCTGGCCTCGGAAGTTGAACAAGTATTTGTATTGGCAGTGATCTTCAAATGGCACTGGCTCAGCTGGTTCTGCTCCAAGCGTGTCGTTGAGATCTTTGAAAGCCTGGCCCATGGTGTAAGATGCATCCACCAGATCTGGCTGTTCGCGGGACAACAAGATGATGGGATCTCTGTCTTTGCTGGTTCGTGAGCCGCGGAAGAATGCTTGGTCCCTTTTCCTCTCAAACCTAAATCTTTTTTCTGACTCTGTAATCCTCTCTATGTGAAGATCCCATCTTCCAAGTCCCGTCGGATACATGGGCATGACAGCTGGACCTCCATCCCAGAAAGACCAGGCGGGGAACAGGATATCCCAGTAGTCAGCATTCTTGCTGAATGAAAAAACTGGCCTTGGAGGGCCGTGGTAGAGAGATGATTTTGGGTGATCCATCATGTTAATGATGAATTCCATGTCTGGAAGATTCTCCTTTACTTGGTTAAGAAAATGCTCAATACCATTGCACTTGCCCTGGTCGTAACACTCTTGTTGTCTGTACAGATGGTGGTTGATGATTTGATAGTGAGTTCCAAACTTACCGGTAAGCTCTTTTGCTTTTTCGAAGTCTTCCTTAGTGATTCCTTTTGTGAAGGGTTCCAAGTCACGGTCAATCTGGGGTTTGTGACATGTGCAGTCGTTTTTGTCACATGCCTTGAAATCACCTAAAGCAACCCTCATGTTATGGATGTACTGTTTCCATCTTTTATCTTTTTCTTTATCAGCTTGAATTGGGGAGATAACCAAATAAATGCCTATACAGGCAAATACAAATTTCGTTATTATCATTACAAAATGTCTCAAGACACTGTGACCTTCTAGAATTTTCCAGATACTATTGTGAGCATGGCGCATTGACATGACACATAATTCTAGACCAAAGACATTGATTCATTTTAATCAATATATTTGTGTAGATATAGAATGTACGTTGTGTTGCATTTATTGACTACATTTTAATGCCTTATTACTTGCCTTGTTATGCGAGATGCACCATGGGTCCTCAGAACATGTGCCCCTGCATCATGGGAGGGTGGGTGTGCAATATATGCTACTATGATTTCCAAACACTGTAAAACTCACATTACTATTATTATATGGATTACACAGAACTCTGAGCCGAGGCATCCTTTTCAGGCTTGATTTATGCTCTAGTGTATACTTTATCACATCACATTATTGAGATACGAGACACAGTCATATGCCATTAGAAGTTAAATATTTTCCCATAAAATAGCTTCATTCTGCAGTAGCAAAGTAGTTGGTTTGCATCTTGGATCATTTTTCACTTGATTTAATTTGATATGTCTTATTACTGTGACAATGCCATCAAGTTTGCCTGAGTTTCCGTTTGGGCAGACGAAGATGTCAGGTAGAATGCCACTCAAACAAACATTCAATAATGACAAAGACATGTCTTCAAACTGCTGTCTGTCTGTGTCAAGGTGAGAAAGATCAAATGCTAATGAAACATAGTGACATTTTGTCAGCGCACATTTGCTAAAATGTCATGTGGGCTTCTCGTAACATGGCGATATTAGGTGACAGAAATAGCAAGAACCCTGGACAGTGGACATGGCCTGAAACCTTGGGCAATAAACTCTGGGCGTGTTTAGATGGTGATTTTTAAACTGTGTTTATATGTTTGTAAAGCAAACATTCTACAATGTGGTGGTGTCTGACGCTAGTATTGAGACAAGCTATTTTTTAACAATGGAAATTTCAATCAAAACATTTTAGAAGATCCCAGGTAAAACTGTAAATCAAATGTATGAACCGGGCACTAAGTAATATGTTTTGTTGAATTCGTCTTTGTAGGACCTTGACCATGAATCTTGTAGCATTGATTCATATTTATGTAGATCACAATCATTTTTACGATATTTGCTGTTGTACATTCAGGTGTGTTAATGTTAATTCCTACAGTTATATATCAAAACATTGCCACATATAGGCAAAGGGCTCGCATTCACATGGCAATGACCATGACCAGAATTCTTATTGCTAAAACAATTGGTATATCAAAATTTCTATATATTTCTTCAATTATTTAACAGAAACATTGATTGAAACAGATACTATAAGTAAAATAGAAACTACTCTATATAATTGCATCTGGCAAGGCAACAGTGCAAAAATAAAAAAAGGATATTCTCGTAAGTTATTATGCTTACGGAGGGCTCAGAGCACCAGATCCCAAATGTATTATTAAAGCTCAGAAAATGTTTTGGATCAAACGATATATAGACAATACGGAACCCATTTGGATTTTTTTTTTTTTTTTTTTTAATATACTTTATTCATTTATTATGTTTTAATAAAAATATTAAACCAAGAATGTGGATCTTTGGTGATTGATGTTCAACATTCTAAATATTTAAACATTTATTAAATTTTTTCTTATATATTATAAAATTTTACATTGAGATTAATGTTGCACACAATCTAAAATGATTCCATATATTTAGTGATTTGGAAGAAAATATTGAAATTCCATTATTGTACATGCTATAGAAAGTTTTTGTTGTGCAAAAAGCCACAAGACAATCAAAAAGCGCATCAAAGAAACAGATATTTCGACATTCTTACACATTTTTTCTTAGTTGTACTTGCAAAATAGATGACAAACATAAGCTGTTGCACGCTGCTAGAATATTTTTTCAAATGCAGATGTTATTTCTATTTAAAGTAAATGTAAGAACTGAAGGATACACCTAATGGCTTTAACATAAATACGTGAGGTAACAATAAATTGAATTGTAACACTAATCATAAACATAAAACAAAGCACACACCAAACTTAGAATGACAATTTCCGAGTTCAAAACAGACGTAAAAAAGGAAAAGGTATGCATAAATTACAGGTGTTGTGCATCAGTTTGAGGGTTAGAAAAGCATACAAGGATGATACATCCATATAAAACTACTTTTTCACACCACTTCACTTTAAATTAAATACCTCTTGGACATTTCTTCACTTATTACAACCTTTCTTTCAATCATTCATTGATACATTGGTTTATAGTAATAATATTAGTATGCCATTAGTCAAATTCGCTTTTGTCATGCTGTATAAGCATTCAAAACTCACAAAATTGGAAATAAATAGGTTCCATTTCATATGTTGGAAGTATCAACTCATTGTTACATAATCATTCTTGTTTCTTTTTCTTATCAACTTTATTTATCTATAATACAAATGGATAAAATAATAACCATCGCACTGAATATGATAAAAGATGAAGGCAAAATGTTATGCCAATTGCTATAGCAAAATGATGAAATGAAAATAAGCAAGTCATGACACAACAATTTGAAATGTAGCCAATTAGATTGTCTCAGGACTTGCAGATCTAATATGTTAGGACTTGTATCTCTTTCCCAACCTGTATATCACAATGTTATTGTTTGATGGTAGGCTTACACAATTGTCAATGAATTGATGAGACCGGAAATTAATATTTATCAGCTACCTTAAACCATTTGGTGGAACTTTATTAGCTCATTGCAATTACGAAAGTTACAATAACAATCACCTACCCACCTTTTATAGAGAATTTTTAAATAATGCCTTTTTTTGGATCTGGTTGAATATAGAAAAAAGACTTCGACCAATTGATTTGGAATAATAAGCATATAAAATAGACAATAAAGCCATCTTTTTAAAGAATTTTATGAATGCAGGAATCTTGGTAATAGGAGATTTATTTAAAAATGGAGAAATCATCCATTTTCATGTCCGGAACAGTAAGGGAATTACTAACAATAATTATTTAACTTTGCGAAGTTTAATTGCTTCAATACCTAAAAAGGTGAAAACCTTAGAAAAAGATCATCAAGCAGAACCCCATAATCTTTTAAAGAAAGGCAAAGAACGAACTATTTTAAAAGCAAAATGAAAAGACTTTTTTATTGGCTTATTATAAATAATAGATACTCCTTACCATCAGCTCAAAAACACTTCAAAACAATTGACATAAATGAAACTGAATGGTCTGAATATTACCTGATTCCACATTCGTAGCTAGAAGAGAAAAAACAATTGATTTCCAGTGTGGGTGCTTGAACCGAATTATTGCCACTAATGAATTAATGAAAAGATTCAGAAAAATTGATTTGCCAAAATGTAGGAACTGTGACAAAATAGAAACGTACATTTGTTTAATGTAACTTTGTATGTAGTCTGTGGAATAAGACTGAACAAGAAATATTTTCTAAGCTTGATACATCCCTAACGAAAAGCAAATCTATTTAGGAATACCTAAATCCTATCTCCCAAACCAATAATGGCCATACCTCCCATGTAAGCGGGTCCCGGTTTCCCCCCACCACTTTTTCTAACGGTGTCCATGTTATATTATTTTTATGATTCAAGAAACCAGATGGATGGTTGGGGAGAGTGCTTCTTCTTTTGCAGTTCAAGTCCTCGGGCGCGACGAGTCAAGCTCCCTCCCTCAGCATGGCCTCATCGTCTGGCAGACTTACCTGCAAAGCCGTCGTCGCCCTCCCTAACTTCAAGTGGAGCCGCGTCGTCCTGCAGAACTGCCTGCGCGGATGTCATGCGCCCTAAGGTCTCGCCGCGAGCGGAATTAACTGCATTGCAGGCCGAGGCGACTCCGTGATGTCGCCGTGTTCGAGGACCGCCCGCGCTGTTGGATACTTTTTATTGTTTTGTTTTGTATGTAAGTAGATTGCATGTAAATGTCTCACACCCTTAAAAGCGGAGTGTGGCAGTTCCATGTAATCTGGGGGAGTGTGTAACAAATCTCGTTTTGTGTAGTCTCCAGTGCACGAGAATTGTAGCATTCTCGCGTAGTATAAAATTAGTTATAGAAGTTGCACTGGACCAGGTATAGCTTTCCCCGTTACACACCCCTTGTTAAGTATTGTTGTTGTCCTTTATTATGGCCACAGTAGGATTAGGGACCCAGTACTCTCTGGGACTGGTTTTTGAGCCAATTAGCGGCAGTTCTGCTTTAGCACTCGTCGGAAGCGGTAGGGCTGGCAACCTATTCTCGATCTCGGGAATGGGCCCTCTTTACACAATTCTATGGAGGTTAACCCGATGGGTGCCTCTCTCAATGTGGTTCTGGTTCCATGTTGTACTGCGTAGGGAACGCCTGAAACAGTGTGTCAGCACGGGTGCGAAGTCCTTCCCGCGAGAAGGCCCTTCGTGAAACCCGGGGTGTCACCAGCTACTCTGCCCCCATTAGACGGGAATGATGGTTAGACAGCTGTTCACGGTATAAAAGCCTAATACACAACAAGAAGCGTACAAGGGTTCTGATCGAGTACGTGCGTCCACTCGGGTATAAGACTTGGGGACAAGGGGTAGATCTCTAGAGGGCCTTGGGCCTGGAGATCCCGTACCTACCGGCCCACAGATTTCGTAGGTCGTCCAGGCAAGTTCTTCCACTGCGCTTCCTGAGGTGACCACCAGTCAAGACCGGCAGATACAGAACTCACTTTGTTTACACTATATATAATATTACGCAATGTCTGTCTATCACTTGATGCTATACATAGATAGTTAGCCGTTATCGCTGCTATAGCCTCTATATCACTGAAATCTGTTATGCTAAGTGCGTTGTGACCTGACAGGATGCATTTTGTCCGGCCACTTTCTTGACAATAGCATTTATGCTGTTGTTTGGTTTCTATATAACGTATTGCTTAATGTTATGTTTAAATGTCTCTCTGATCACTCAGTTTAAAGTTCGAAAAACTATATGAATTATTCTATTTTTATTTTTGAGAAAGGTTTTCATCTCTAGGGTGAATTCAGGTTTGATTTACAAAATAATACTTAATTATCCGACCAACTGCCACTTACTTCATAGATACAATATTGTAAATACTAGTGCTACATTAAATGTATACCATTTACAGACAAAATGTGATCAGCATTATCATTATCATTAAAAATGAAGTTCAAAATATCTTGCAAAAATTGTTGCATCATCATATCTAACCCTAGTGTATCCCACTTTTTAAGCATGCATTTTATTTCCAGTGCTCAATTAATTAAGTAAAATATACATCACACATGTTTCCAAAACGTATTCACAAAGATGTTACAAAAATGTTTTACATCCCCCAAATGTTTGCATTATTAGATATCCATCCTAAATAGATGCTTGTGTCTGGTTATATTACATGTACATGGTAATTTAAAGTACCACTGATCACAGTAGTCAGAAAGGCATCACACTGCACATTAAAGGTCTTCACGAGGAATGACCCTACCAATTTCAATGAACGATTCAAGCTTTGGTTTCCATTTGGTGATACGTGCATACTTCTTCAACAGTTTCTCCCAATAGCATCGAACATCTTCCATTTTGAGGTGGTCAAAAATTCGAAAACGGCCCCTAAGCCCAATGTCTCTGGCATAATCCTGATGCTCCCTGTAAAACTCTAGCAAATCTTTGGCATTGGAAAAATCCGCTTCCACTGGTACATAGTGGACCCAAGGTTTCAAGGAGGAATAGAAGAACTCAATGTATTCATTGCCAACATGAAACACGGTAGACGAACAAAGAAAGAGGTGTCGGAACCTGAAACTGGCAGTCTGGCCTCGGAAGTTGAACAAGTATTTGTATTGGCAGTGGTCTTCAAACGGTACAGGCTCAGCTGGTTCTGCTCCAAGGGTGTCATTGAGATCTTTGAAAGCCTGGTTCTTGGTGTAAGATGCATCCACTAGGTCTGGCTGTTCACGGGACAGCAATATGATGGGATCTCTGTCCTTGCTGGTTCGTGAGCCGCGGAAGAATGCTTGATCTTTTTTTCTATGAAAAGGATATGGTTTTTCTGACTCTGTAATGTTCTCTATGTGAAGATCCCATCTTCCAAGTCCCGTGGGATACATGGGCATGACAACTGGACCTCCATCCCAGAATGACCAGGCGGGGAACAGGATATCCCAGTGATCAGCATTCTTGCTGAATGAAAAAACTGGCCTCGGACTGGCATGATGGACTGATGATTGTGGCTGATCCATCATGTTAATGATGAATTCCATGTCTGGAAGATTCTCCTTTATTTGGTTAAGAAAATGCTCAATACCATTGCACTTACCATGGTCCAAACACTCTTGTTGTCTGTACAGACGGTGGTTGATGATTTGATAGTGAGTTCCATGCTTACCGGTAAGCTCTTTTGCTTTTTCGAAGTCCTCCTTAGTGATTCCTTTTGCGAAGGGTTCCAAGTCACGGTCAATCTGGGGTTCGTGACATGTGCAGTCGTTTTTGTCACATGGCTTGAATGCACCTAAAGCAACATGCATGTTATTGATGTACTTTTCCCATCTCTTTTCTTTTTCTTCATCAGCGTGAATGCGGGAGATCAACAAATAAATGCCTGCAGTGGCAAATAAAAGATTCATTGTTTTCATTTCAAAATGTCTCAATACACTGTGACCTTCTAGAATTTTCTAGAAACTATGTTACTATTTTGAGTATGGTGTATTGACGTATAGTTCTAGACCAAAGATATTGATTTACTTTAATCAATATCTTTGTGTAGCTTTTAGAAGGTACGTTTTTAAGTTTGTGGACTGCATTTGAATGATCTGAAACTTGTGAGATACAGCATTGGCCCCTGCATCATGGGAGGGTGGGTGTGCTATGTATACTACTATGATTAACAAACACTGTACCACATGCATTACTATTTTTTTAATATTTTTTATTTGTTATAGTGACATAGTAAATACAAATCATAATACTTTTAATTATTTTAATTATTCATAAAGTATACCCAGCCCTTCAGGGCTTATATATAATTAGTCCATAAACAAATAAAGAAATAAAACAAAATTAATCAATTTAGATTACAAATAGTGTAATGAAACTTTAGTAAGTATTTACATAGAGCTAGTGATGAAACATTATATGATGGTCGGTACCACCTGAGTGGGCATTGCGAAAATGATTGCGACTTCTTCCAAACATTATTTTCAATACACAAATACTTGATAGCAATTTCATATGTACAGCTTTACTGTCTTAAACCATGATTTTATCAATCTGCATGAGAACATTATGTACAAATCTATTTATCTACATTCATGTATATGAGATCTATGTTTCAAGTTAATTTCTTGTCGAAAAACAATCTTTGTTTATAGTGATCCTAAATTGCTATGTATGTGCCACATAGATGTCGTTGTTAATTTGTTTTTCTTCATTTGCGGAATTTATAGCCTACAATGCAACTATTCTTATATGGAAGATACTATCAGAAGAAGCGTATGGTGCAGGAGTTGTCAAATAATGAAAAATGTAACTAAAATTACACAGTATTACAATTCTATGCCAATTTAACTAGTGTATCTGACTAAGCATTGACTGGGAACAAATTCAAAGTTAGTTTGCGTTCTACTTACTATTCTATTTCACAGTTATAATGTGTTGACTCTCCCATAGAGGTTTTTGCTAAAATACCTCACGCAAGGCGGCAAGGCAGACTGAACAATGGATTATTTCATTCCTACACAATAGGCCATAGAGAGTATTAGTTGGTGGTGATATGTCACAACTTAACCCTGTTAGATCTATATCAGGGGTACCGCAAGGTACCGTGCTTGGTCCAATTCTAGTCTTGATCTATATAAATGACATTGCAGAGAACATCAACAGCACTGTCAGACTAATCGCAGATGATTGCCTTGTTTATAGAGAGATAAAACACAAGAGCATTGTCAAATTCTTCAAAATGATCTTGACACAATATACAACTGGTCACAAACACGGTTGATGGACTACAATGTCTCCGAATGCTATTTTATCTCTGTCACTCTTGCAAGAATAAACACAAGAAATGTCACATACTCAATGGATGGAACATATCGCACAAGAACAAGTGTTAATCCATACCTTGGAGTTGATATTTCGTACAATCTAAATTGGAGCCCTCAAATAAATAAAATCTTCAATAAAGCCAACAAAGTCCTGGGGCTCTTAAGAAGAAATCTCCATCATACACCAAGAAATAGCAAAGCGGACAGTTACAGAATGTTAGTAAGACCTATATTAGAATACAGCTCAACTGCCTGGAGTCCATGGCAAGAGGGCCTCACAGCTACATTGGAAGGTATACAAAATATAGCGGCCAGATTTGTCTTGAATAAGCCTAATTATCTGGTAAAGCAAGAAACTATCACTACTTTGATCAAAGAAAACTTCAAATGAGATACCATAAAATTCTGCAGAAAGAAAAATACTCTCACCGTGTTGTACAGGGTTTTAAACCACGAAATTGCAATACCACCATCATACCACCCTATCCCTGCTTCCAGGTCAACCCGCACAGGACCACATTCTCTAACCCAGTACCAGCCCACAGTCAATCCCTTTTTAATATACGTTTTCCCAAGAGCCGTGACTCTGTGGAATCAACTACCAGCCGATTTAGCCCATTCACCCTCTATGGAGGTGTTCAAGACAAGCTGAGACAAACCATCATTCTAATCAGTGCTAGCATTTTTTTATGTATAGTGTAAATAATTGTTCATGCAACATGTGAATATGTTACAACATCAAATAATTCAAGAGACCTAGCTCTGTACGAAAAGCAGGTTTGCCCAACATACAGGGCTTTTGCAAATTATTTAAGAAGATAGATAGATCTAGATTCAAAATGTCTAATGACCTAGTCTACAAACAAATGCAAGATCTCCTTTTTACAATTTCAAAGTACTTTTCAAATTTATCTCTTAACAACAAATGTATTATCAAATACTAACATAATATTAATTAACATAATTTGTCTATCATCCAATGCATTGACCCATTTGTGCCGTTGCTAAAGGTTTCTGACTCGTATATAAAAATTATATTAAATAGATCCAAATGGAGACCATGTTATGGGCAGGGCAAATTTAGATATCTCCAAAGCCTAGTAATACATAACCCAATGAAGGGTGTGCCCATAACTTGAGCACGTGTTGCTCCTACGCACATTCATTCTTTAAATTACAAACGAATTAAAATCCATAACTGTGTGTCATTAAACATGGTGTTAACCTAAATAAGCATTGCTTTGAATTTTTGTAGATTAGAAAATATAAATGAAAGTGAAGCATGTTTTGGAGATAGTGGTGGTTCATGTACAGAAGCTAGCAATGATATTAGTAACAGTTCCCACAATTACGAAAAAAGAAGAAACTGTCTCATGAATGTATAATACATTGTACAGAACACCAAGACACAAAGCTAGTGTCCCCAAAGTATTCGTGTTCTTGGCAGACACTTTTGAAGGCAGCAATCATCAGAGAACATGAGCCACTTCTTCAATTATCCAAAACACTTCCTGAAAATGTTGTACCAGGAGCACTAAACGGATATTATATGACTGTAGAATACAGGTCAGCATACCTCAGAATTCTGAAAGAAAAGCTACAACTTTCAGAATCAAGGCAGGTTCACAAAGATCTCCAGAAAAGCAGAATATTGAGAGATGAAAGTGATATCAAGAGTTTAAGTGAAATATTAGAAACACGTGGATCAACCCATTCGAAACAGAAGAACAAGAACATGTGTGCATTTCTACTGGCCGTGTTGCACCACCATACATTACAGATGACCTACTTAATGCATACACATATGGGAGGGAAACCTACAAGACATTCAGAGACGAACGACTACAGAACAATCCAGCTAGGAAGTTCCATGATCATTTAAAGAAGAACAACCTTGAGACATCCAGTTGTCTTGCAAACACAAGTACATCATACAAATGTGGACCAAAGGAAATAATTCTGAAAGCAGGTAGAAATCTGTTTGCCCACATGATCATTTTTGCCCAAAGCAGGAATCTTGAGATGAAGGATGTTCTAGCATATCTTCTTCGTCCCCTTCCATGGGCTGATTGCAAATGCTGATGGATCTCTTAGAAAAAACAGTAAAGCTGTTTTGGCAAAAGAACTTCAAAAGAATGTCCCACCTGCTATGAGCATGTCAGGAAATGCCACATGCCTCATTGATGGAATGGCACTAGTTCAAAAGGTTAACAGGAACCATAAAACATTTGCTGAAGTAGGATTTCTCCTTTCAATAGTACTCACAGTAGTCTCTTCTTCTGTAGGGGCAATGTTTCCAGCCCCATGCATTTTGAAAATTTTATCTTGAACAAGTGGATTGATCTTGCATCGAAAGATTTTACTCGTATTTGGGCATATGTTGGTGGAAGAAAGCGTACTACTTGATTGAAAATGGGTACCCAAGAAAAATTCTACTTATTAAAAAAAGCTGTATCTCAGGAAATGGTGTAATGCACGTTACAGAAAGCAGTGATGATTATTTAATTACATTTGCTACATGCCTATGGGTATCGAGAACAAAACCAATATAAAATTTATTCTGAAATCTCTGTTTAAACTAAAAATTAATGACTATTTTCGGAATTTGAGATACAGTAAAATTTTGTCGAAAAAGTTTTTTCTATGATTGCACAATACAAATAAACAAAAACGTTTTCAAGTATTCAACATAGCAATAATACTATTGTTTGGGTTCTAGTGCTTTAAGTTATTTTTGATGTCTTTCTTATCACTCAATTTAAAGATCGAAAAAAACACACGATGAATTCTTATGTTTTTATTCTTGAATTAAGTTTTCATGTCGAGCTAGTTCTCCATTTTGATTTACAAAACAATATCTATGCTAAGACATATAATAAGTGTCCGACCAGCTGCAACTTACTTCATGCATACAAACTTGTGAATGCTAGTGCTACATTAATTATATACCATTTACAGAGAAAATGTGGTCAGTCTTATTACAAAAATGAAGTTCAAAATATCTTGCATAAAAATTGTTGCATTATCATATCTAATTCTTGTTTATCACACTGTATAAGCACGCATTTTTTATATTGCCAGTGCTCAATTATGGTAGATTGGTAAGTAATATAAAAATAACACATGTCTTCCGAAACATTTTCAAAAAAATGTTAAAAACAAGTTTTAACATCCCCCAATTGCATTATTAGCTATCTATACTAAATACACAGTGTGTCTGGTGAAAATACATGGTGATTTGAAGTACCACTGATCACAGTAGTCAGAAAGGCATCACATTGCACATTAAAGGTCTTCATGATGAATGACCCTACCAATTTCAATGAGCGATTCATCAAGCTCTGGTTTCCAATTGGTCAGACTTGCATATTTCTTCAATAGTTTATCCCAGTAGCATCGAATATCTGACATCTTGAGGTGCTCCAAAATCCTAAAACGGCCCCTCAGTGCAATCTCTTTGGCATAATTCTGATGCTCCTTGTAAAACTCCAGCAAATCTTTGGCATTGGAAAAGTCCGCTTCCACGGGTACATAGTGGACCCAAGGTTTCAAGGAGGAATAGAAGAACTCAATGTATTCGTTGCCGACATGGAACACGGTGGACATACAGAGAAAGAGGTGTCTGAAGCGGAAACTGGCAGCCTGGCCTCGGAAGTTGAACAAGTATTTGTATTGGCAATGGTCCGCAAATGGCACAGGCTCAATTGGTTCTGCTCCAAGCGTGTCATTGAGATCTTTGAAAGCCTGGTTCTTGGTGTAAGATGCATCCACCAGATCTGGCTGTTCGCGGGACAACAAGATGATGGGATCTCTGTCCTTGCTCGTTCGTGAACCGCAAAAGAATGCTTGATCTTTTTTGTCCTCAAACCTAAATCTTTTTGCTGCCTCTGTAATGTTCTCTATGTGAAGATCCCATCTTCCAAGTCCCATCGGATACATGGGCATGACAACTGGACCTCCATCCCAGAATGACCAGGCGGGGAACAGGATATCCCAGTAGTCATCATTTTTGCTGAATGAAAAAACTGGACTCGGATTGGCGTGATGAACGGATGATTGTGGGTGACCCATCATGTTTATGATCAATTCCATGTCTGGAAGATTCTCCTTTACTTGGTTAAGAAAATGGTCAACACCATTGCACTTGTTCGGGTCATAACACTCTTGTTGTCGGTACAGACGGTGGTTGATGATTTGGTAGTGAGTTCCAAACTTACCGGTAAGCTGTTTCGCTTTTTCAAAGTCTTCCTTGGTGATTCCTTTTGTGAAGGGTTCCAAGTCACGGTCAATCTGGGGTTCGTGACATGTGCAGTCGTTTATGTCACATGGCTTGAATTCACCTAAAGCTTGATGCATTTTAATGATGTACTGTTTCCATCTCTTATCTTTTTCTTCGTCGGCTTGAATGAGGGAGATAAACAAATAAATGCTTACACAGCCAAGTAAAAGGTTCATTATTTTCATCACAAAAGTCTCAAGACGCTGTGACCTTCAAGAATTTTCCAGAAACTATGTTACTAGTGTGTGTATGGCCTATTGATATTTAATTCTAGAGCAAATATATTGATTTACTTTAATCAATATCTTTCTGTACCGTTAGAACATTATGACGTTTGTGAACTACATTTTAATGAGCTGATACTTGGCTTATGGGAGATGCACCATGGGCCCTTGCATCATGGGAAGCTATTCTTATATTAATATGGAGAGCGTGAGGAGTGGGCGTTTCGCGCATGGTTGTTTTTTTATTGTGAGGCAAATCCGTGCCTCTTGGTGCCGATTCCCCTGTTGTTGGCCCGCCAAAAGCTTATTTTGAATTTCTACGGTATTTTGAAAGGTTCCTATGCCGTTATAAAGTGCGTATATTGTTTCATTTTTGAGGAGATAGCTTTTGAAATTTGGTGTTTTTACGGGTAAAATGTGGTGCCGATCTGCGCCATTGTCGGAAGAGCCAACGTTGTTGAGTCGGGTACGATAATTTCAGAGTCGGTGGTTGCCAAGTAAGATTAGTTTGATAGCGGCTGATAGTGGCTGATGCTACTTATACAAGTCCGTAAATAACAAGCCTACTTCTACAAGTCCGTATATATAAGCTGAATGTATTATTTAGGTGGGAGATCTATACTTTGAAGTACAACTAATTTACGTAAAATGTGCACAAAACAAACATTAATGAAATTCACAAAACATTGCAACACATCATATACCTCTGCATGTCGCATACAGAGCTATTACGGTTCTGTAAAAATAGCCAATTCCACCATGTTAAGTTTGTGGTCTGTAAATATAGTCAGTCCCAGATGGAAATGCTTTCAGAATGTATCAATTTCAATCTAATTTTTCAACATACACCTGTTCTTGGATATGAATGTGCACGCTATCTTCGCGAATGCATATCACTGATTGTTCAACATAAGTGGCAGGTAAGTAGATCTCACGATTATCAGTGAAAGTTGTGAAAAGCATGGACAGTTAAAAGGCGTGTCCCGTGTAGAGGAGAGCCACACCTCTGCACGTAAAAGAACTCACCTAGTTTGAAAACTATAGCTACTGTGACCCCACCCCCCACCCCCACCCCTGAGGCTCAGTTGGCTACCTAGCCTGCCTCTGGAGGGGTACATGTACAAACACCACGTGGCCTCCCATTCACGCGTTGTCTCACAAGAGGAGGCCAGTCTCTCATCTGAGACTGGCTTACTTGTGAATTACATATCCAGATCCAGATCCAGATCCAGACAGTGAGCGATAATTGGTTATTATGACGGCCAAAAGGAGACATGATGTCGAGGCATAACATAACAATGTCGGCAACGTTACATTAGGGACCAAGCCAAAAGTTGTGCGTCTGATAACTAATTCTTTAACTTGGCTCAGAGAACCCCCACCCCTGTTAAGTTAATTAGTAAAAAGTTGATTTAGCAGAATGACAACCCCCCCCCCCCTTCCCAGTTACTATCTTAAAAAGTTGAAATTAGTCTCCGTACGGAGACGGGCCAGCTAGTGTATACTATTACTATGATTTACAAACACTGTACCACACACATTACTACTATCATATTGAAGGCACATAGACTTGTTAGCCAAGGCATCCGTTTTAGGCTTGATTTTTACTCTAGTATATACTTTATCACATTATTGAAATAAGAGACTATGCACTTACAATTTAAATATCTTCATATGAAATAGCTTAATTCTGCAGTATTCTACAGAATAGGGATGTTGTTTTTATTAGCTTGATTAAGATTTGTTTGCATCTTGGATCATTTTTCACTTGATTTAATTTGATATGTTTTATTGCTGTGACAATGCCATCAAGTTTGCCTGAGTTTTCGTGTGAGCAAACGAAGATGTCAGGAAGAATGTCACTCAAACGAACATTCAATTAATGACAATGACATGTCTTCAAAATGTTGTCTGCCTGTGTCAAGGCGAGAAGGATCAGATGCTAATGAAACAGAGACATTTAGTGAGCGCAAATTTGCTAAAATGTCGCATGGACATGGCCTGAAAGCTGGGGCAATATACTTTGGGGGTATCTAACTGGTGATTTTTAAACTGTGTTTATATGTCTGCAATACATAAATTCTACAATGTGGTGTCTGACGCTAGTATTGAGTCAAGTTTTTGGAATTCTCAATCAAAACCTTTTAGAAGATTCTTAAAATCGAATGTATTAATCTGGCATTAAGTAATTTTTTTGTTGATTCTGCTTTGTAGGACCTTGACCATGTATCTTGTAGCATTGAGGCGACAATATTTTTCATGTTCATTATGCAGCATAATCCAGTACACTCAATCGTGTTTATTCCCATCACTCACCACAAAATGGAACACATAGCTTAAATACGTGCTAAATCAGAGACTTAGCATTTCTGGGACTTCAAAGTGATGTATGAACCCAATGATCAGGGGCGTAGCTAGTTTGATGCAACTGAGGCGGTCGCTCCACAGCTTTTCCTCCTGCCTCAAATGCCCTACCATTTTTCCACTTCGCCACACCGTTTTTTATTTTATTTCTTTGCATTTTTTGTATTAAACTCTATTTTAGATTAGATTGGAACATGCATACAAATTAATCTGTCATTATTACCGTTTTGTTTATGGTAAAGCACATCATCATAGAGAAGTCTCTCAATATTCTGATGTATCTATATCTGATAGTATAATCGAATTGATATTTGTTATTTCGACATAACCACTTCAAAGCTAAGTGTTTGTTCCACCGTTTTTGAAGGTCTAGCGACGCCCTTGATGAGGTTTTGAAAATCTATGTGTGTTTGTATATCGTATTGATTACTGTAGATCTACTGTGTTAGTATAATGAACGAACTTTTGAATTTTGACTTTGAGTGATAATATATATACGTTATAAGCCACAAAACAGTGGTAGATCGGGAATGAGATGCTGGTGATCGAAGGCCATCAATTCCGGTCAAATCATGGAAATGAGGCACCTTCTGAGAGGACACATTCTCCGAGTGTTTGTTTCACCATAGCCCTGTTACAAGAAACCATGGATCTACAACTGTACCATGTGATGAGTCTGCAGGGTAAGCAATTGGTTGTATCCACCCACCCCCAACTTGAGAATCTGTAATGTCACCAGGACCCTAAACTCAAAACTGAAATACCAAAACCCTGCATCGTCCATTGCTGCTCCATAAATAAGTCGATAATTACGAAACATTCTAAGCAATTGCGCTATTCGTCTGGGAAACATAGCAGTAGCAGGTGCGTGCAGGTGCTCGCAAAGGTGATAATGACTCCAAACCCAGGTTCTTTATACATTTGAGAGGATCCTCTTTTGACCTTTTCTTCTCTCATTGTTTTTTCTTTTGTTGTTTCCAACGACTGAAACAACACACCCTGCACTGTAATACACTGATACAAGAGGGTTGTATCAAACAAAACTGCCTGTATCATCCATGGTTATATTAGAGACTAAACCATTGGTTGTTGTATTTCAAAGACGGGTCACATGATACAAACGTATCATTTGAGTTCATAACACACTGCTATACAAAACAGTCTTAAATTCATGCGTCTACGAATGTCATTATGTAAAGCAGGAAATGTCTTTCACATTTACCCATGTCTATAGCGCCATACCAATGTCACAGTAAAAATCCATTTTGTTACTGGTGCTTGTAACCAATTAAAACGGCTCTTTTGCATACTTGTGGTTGAATTTGAACATTTCTATTCGATCCCTTCAACTTAAAAGTTGTATATTGCTTTAAATGGTTAGTTTAGTACAAAACCGAAGTGATGTGTTGACCACAGCTTTAAGTGGATGGGACGGGTTTGCAAGGGAACTGGATGTGTGTTGGTGGTGGGAAGGGGGGGGCGTAAAATGAGGGAATTGGGGATACATGCCCAAAAAGAGTAATGTGGGATTTCGAAGAAGTGGGATGTGGGAGAAAAGGCTCGAAAATTGTGAGATGTAGAGAAAAGTGCCAAAAGGATTAAGGATTGTAAAATAAAGCCGAACAAATTAGGGGTGTCGGATTTATATACCCCTTATAACCCCTACCCACATCTTAACCCACCCTCCCCCTTGGGTGGGTTGGTCGGATCTTGCCTGGCCTATGCTAAAGTATCTTACATCAAATTTCAGTCTATTTACAAAGCACGGCAAAGATGCGAACATACTTCCCTGTGGAAGTGTCCATGAAATGGGTTATACAACAGGTGAATTACGACGGTCCTATCCAGTCAAGTTAGCCCCAGGAATAATGATACTCTTCCAAGAAGCAAGGAAAACATGATTACAAAAACGCGAAGAATCAACAGCCCTCATCATTCGTGATAAGCACTATTGTCTTGAGTTGCAGGCGTTTCCAGTTACATGCCTATTCTTTTTTGTTCTTCTTGTTAATAATGAACTGCGTAAGGAGCTTTTGAAATGGGTATTTGATGCAATTAGTATATTGTCTGAATTTTGTTCTTGCCGTTGGAGACATAATCAAGTTAACAAGTGCATAATAAAGTGAAACAAAAGGAAAGTGTGCATTATAAACACAATGATGAATTGTAATAGGCTTACAGCAGCAGTCTAATAGGGAAGTGTATACACTTGCTGGTTGAAAACAGACGCGCAAATTGCCTTGTATTAGATACATGATACGCGGGTGTTGAGCGAACTCATCCTAAATATCCGAGCTCACTCCACAGCGTGCACAGAGAGATCCAGGTTTTCAACAACAAAACAATAGAGGGGGCGCATTCACAGCATTTCCAGTGGTTTGCAGGTGAATAGGCCTACGGAGATGGCAAAAAAACCACGAAATATTAGTTTTGGCAGGTGAAAAAGCCCCCCCCCCCACACACACACACAAATTCACAACGACCTGTTCACGATGCGTTTCCAATGTAAGATTATATTATGTGTCTATTTATTACCTTACATGTATCTTGTGTCGCTAGAACATGCTTTAGCAAAACTGCGAATTATTATAAACCCACTCTACAGTCTACACCCTCTCATTTCCACTTCTATTTAAATGACATTAAGCTAATGTGATGCTCTTTGAGGATTGAGAACTTCTTGGATGTCACAAGCAGCGTTTCCCGCGACTACATTTAATTCGGCACCTCCAGTCAATGACCACGGGTTAAAGCCGTAGGGGTAACGCAGAAGTTAACAAACCAAGATGGAGGAGTAGTCTGTCCATTCAAATCAATTTTTTGTTGATTGTTTAATTTTCTGGTACTAACATTCGTGGTATAAAAGGTATGCATCAACACTAGGTGTGTACAATTAGATTGCACATCTTGAAAACAAGTCAAACTCTTCAACAAGAAACAAAACCCATCTGAATTCACAAACCATACCTTCATCTTTGTTCGATTAACTCCCGAGTTACGCCCCGCGGCTTTACCCCTGTAAATGGCCGACACTGCGTATTATGCAATGGTTTGTAAGTACATATGACATATTCAATTACAATTTTATATAACTCTCGCCTACATTCATTCCAGACGTGCACTTATATGTGCTCCCGTAGAGTCCCTATGACTGTATTAACTCATATGGCGGATATATGGATGAAATGAGATCTCTTGTTTCATCTGAAGTTCACGATCTTCCTTTGGTTTCTGTGGCCGCCTTTGTTAGTCTGGAGTCTCACAATCCCGATAACTGGAACCGATTCAGTCGCTGTGATTTTGCTGTGGCAATTAGGTACACCAGTTAGTAGAATGTGCGATTAGGAGTATCTCTCTATTGAGACCACCTCTATAATACGAACATTTGTCTTGGTCAGAAATCTTCATTTAAACAAGACCAACATGAGCCTCCATAAAGAGACCACCGCTATATTGAAGACCACTTTCGGGATTAATGGAGGGTCACACTGCACAAGGACCTATCACCACCGTGTTAACATTTTAGACAGACTAGTGAGTTTCACGATGCAATGCCTGCATCTAGTGTATGTTAAATTCTCAATGAATGAGATTCGCGGGTTTCGGGTAAGGTCTCCAATGGCCGTTCTCCACATGGGCTCCTGCTAACACGCACATAATGGCTGCACTAATAAAGCACGTAATTGGCAGCGGACTGTACACCATAGTCCTTAATCAGCACCCTGTACCGGGGGCGAGGGCCTATTTCTATTTCCCACGTTAAACCTGGGTTACACAAGCTAAATTCGTGGGTGGCGCACTGACATCGTACTAAAGCACTGCAAAATGGTTCAGCACGGTGACAATACGCCCACTACGGCCGTCGATCCAGCAGACAGTACGCATTGACATCAGAATGATATGGTATCAATACGACATCGTATTTGTATTATCAACAGAAGTTCGAATGATACGACACCAATAAGACGCCACTCAGTCACCTTTGAGCTCCGACTCTCTGCCGATACGATGCCAATAATTTCATATTAAGTTTACAGTAAGCTCCCACCAGTACACAAAGGTAGAAATACGCGACAGATTGGCGACGACAAGCAGGAAATTTTAAGTTTCTAATCTGATGTCAATACGTTGAGAAGAGAGGAGAGTGGTAATCCTCTGTGACAAGTGCATTATGCTTGTTCCAGGGCCACATTATCGTCAGCGACCCCCGGGCAGCGACCTCTCCCTCTCGGTAGAAACGCGGGATTTCGTGTGGTTTGTACACACAAAAGCTCGTGGATAGGCGGCAACACCCTCTGAAAATCAATATTTCTGAGTGAAAGGCAGTTGGGGGGTGTGCATTCGTTTGAAGTTTGCTTCCTAGTGAAAAGATGTGTGATAGGTGACAGAGAAGGCTGGACATGTGTATGATGGGTCTGGGTATTTGCACAACTGAACTAAAGATCGAAATTGCGAATTGGGTGGAACTGAACATCTAAATGGCTGGTTTATGGTCTTCTATCCCGCTATGCAAGATTAGACAACTCTACTTTCACACCAGATAATTGGCATCCTTTTTCACACTGTATCTTTGTCAACACCCACGGAACATACAGCTCATCGCAACTGTAGCGCAGGCGTGCTTATCACGCATATTAACGTTCACTCGCCTGACGTGCACCTGTTTAACGCGTAGGTACCACGAAGCAGTGTACAACTGTTTAGGGGTGATTTTGATCGACACTCACCACCAGACCAGACTTGGAATCGGCTGGGAATCAAACTCACGACCCTTCAGACAGGAGTCCAAGACCCTATCCACTCGGCCACAGAAGAACACAATAGAAAAACACGCATCCAGCCCTCACACGCCGGTTGCGAATGTATGAAGGCGTGCAAGGACGACAAAATCCCTATGAAAAGGGGCTTTTGGGGGTTAACAGGGGAAGCTCACTCAATGACTGTTCGTGAAAGATTGACACATGTTTCAAATGGCTAATAGAAATGATTTTCAATTAGTTACTTTCAACAAGGTCCAAAAAATGGATTCAAAATTAGTTACTTGTGTAAAAGTTTCAAAAAAGTCACTGTTTAGTATTTACAGGAGGCAAAGCAAGATGGTCAGACTGGCGTTTCTAATAATAGAGTCAATAGTTGCTGAAGGTGAGCTTGATTTATTATGGAACTACCCATACTAATAAAGTCAAGAGTTGCATAGTAAAGACTTCAGACATGTACGTAGCCGAGGCTGGGCTGACACCTCCAATTATCGCCCATGCCCGTACGTCAGCTAGCGTAAGGACCGCGACGACGCACGTGTAATCTACTCGCTCGCCAGCACTTACAGACAACGCTAAATCTGCCAATGTGGCAATAAACGTGGCGAAAAACATGCTCATTATCCTACTCAACAAATACAGAGCGCCCGGCTGTGTGTGTATAATTCAGCTGGGTATGATGTATGATGTGCTGTTGTGATTGAAGATACAGTTTACTCCACATTGTGGTCACGTGGGCGATACGCCCATAATTCGTGCAGCTCAAATATTTTACATAAAGTGCTTGTTTTTTTGTAAACAAACAGTTTCACGCTTTAGGCCTACAGACTGTAGATTAGATTTTGTGTTAGTGTTAATTCATTTGAGCACAGTAGCATGTAAATATAAACGGATTCGTTTCCAGTGATACAATTTATAGAGACAGACATACATATGCCTACTGTTTGTTTGTTTTCACTTATTCTCAGACTCCTTCTATCAGTCTAGTGTCCCTCATCTGTAATCTGTCTTCGTTTTATATGTAAGCGGTTACAACATCTGCCTTCCCCAATAAACAATCAACAAATAAGAGGCGGCCACTTCACTTGGCCATATCTAAGCCCTAAATCTTCCCTTTACAGTGTCTGTACGAGGGCCAACTAACCCATTCCGTCCATACTTCTTGCCAGCAACCGACACTGAATATAAATTGTTGCTCGGCGTCTTTCACACATTGGTTTTATACTTCTCAAGGGTGTGCGGGTAAAAGGCGGGTCATCTGTACAAGGACATCGGCGTGACTGAGCCATCTGTGAGGATCAGTGCTGGTGGTTTGGGTATAACCATGCATTTGCACCCACCTAATTTGAACTTAGAGATGATTGATCGAATTCGAGTAAGCCGAAATTCAAGTTAGCAGAGTGTAATAACGTGATAAAGCATGAATTAAAAGTTTTATTTTGTCGAGCAATCCATAATTTCGAATCGGGCAGGGTTTTGGGCTTAAATATTTCTGCATACACTGTAAGTGTAATTGCTGTATATTTACAGCTCGAACTTAGGAGAGGGATTGGTAAGATTCGAGCTACCGAAAAATTTCAATCATCAGAGTGGCTTATATTGTAAAGAAACATGAATGAAAATGGTGATCCGTTCGAATGATTTATGAGTTAGATTTGAACGGACATGGTTCACACCAGTACTTAAACAAGTCATATGAAGTCTGTGAATTTTATTAAAAATGCAACACCCTGGTTCAATTGTCGTAAATCAACCTGTATGCAGCAATTAAATGCACTGGGCAACATTTTAGATTTGTAATTACGTGTTGCAACTTCCATTATTTGAACACGCAATTTGAATTGCTAAAATCGATATACTCTTATTTGACTGTGTGGCGATTTGTATTTGTTGGTCGTATGGTTAGTTTGGCTGTTTCTCTGTTGGTCTGTTTGTTTAATTTCATACCGTGTTGCATAATTGCTTACATAGAGCCAGTTCATCTACGAATTTTGATCTAATACCTGTTGTCACAAGTGTATATGTAAACTGAGTTTTTTAGTCCACAATCAATACCCTCAATTACACCAGGTCGCTGTCAAGTTTGTCAACTCCCTGATGAGCATACTATACAGCACGATTACAACCGTACTAAATAATCACTCATATACACATTCACTTGCTTGGCCTGTACATATGTAGTGTGTATGTGCCACAGAAGCGTGTGCAACCAATTAGAGATGAGATTGTTCAATACCCACTACCAGCCCGACCGAGACAAACTTTTGGTCACGAGTCCCTCTTCATATCAATCCATTCGGCCACTGGATTGAGCTTTTCCCACGCGGTATGATGAATACATATATACATATCATCGTAGACTCAATTACATCGCTATGATTTTAAAAATGTATATGCGAATAATACACTTGAGTGTATTCACATACATTATATGACAGGTATGTAATTGTAAAGGGTAAATATCAAGTGTGTCCACTATTTAGTGTAGTCTATCGGTATTGGCCCTTTGAAGTGCCTTAAATGTAGTCCTTGAAATATGTAGTAGTGTGATTGAGTAGTGATCACCATCTACTTATGCTAAGGTCTCACATTCTCATTAATTGGCGCAAATCAGCTGTGGCTGGTATTTGTCAAGAGGTCTGTAAAATCAATCTGTGAACAGACATTGTGAGGTAACCCCATGCAACCCTGATATACAGTAAAATCCCACAGCTAAAAGGAACACCAAAGCTAGTCGGGACACAATTTTACTCCCCTGTTTTCTGACACATTTCCTAACTCTCACCAGGGTCCGTAACAGCAAGGTTCTACTGTAGTTCTCATCTCCTATATCTCACATGACTGTAATTGCCAATAATTGAATTTCATAACTTCGTGACAGTGTCTATAATTACAGTTCTAATAGCACATAAAATGTCACGAGGGAGCAGTTATTATTCTGGTTATATTCTAACATCAAAACATCAAATGTCAACTGGTTTTCTACAGTATAAATACTATGAAAATGTAATTAAAGGATAACCTTTAATTAGTTATCGCTCGATGACGACCCCAGTTGCATATGTCTAAAACATTCCTATAAACTTGGTCCTTTAGCAATCCATTTAACATTACATTACGTTACCAACTACAAATACCCTTTGCAATGGTACAGAGTTTGTAGATTTCCTCATGTTTACGCAGAGCTTTCAGATGCAGATCTATAATGGTCAACAAGCAGACGGTCACGCATACAATACGACATCTCACTATCCACCTCATTTGCTTGAAGATTTAGACAATGCATCTTCTATCAGGATTTTATATACAGTGTAGTATGTTTAGCATTTAGTTCTGGACAAAGTTACATTGCGCTAAACACTCAAAAACCGCATATCTGGTTTTGCCATATTCAGAGCCTACCTACGGGGCGGGTTGATAAGGAGGTGGGATATGGAGAAAATAGGAGGCAAAAATTATGGGGTGGGGGAAAAGGCCGGAAAATGCCAAGAAAAGAGCCATGTGGGATTCTAGGAATCGGGATGTGGGAAAAGTCCTTCGTTTGTGGGATTTGGGTTTTGGGAATCGGGATGAGGGATATAAGTCGAAAGAAT
Source organism: Streblospio benedicti (assembly GCA_019095985.1). Classification (NCBI taxonomy): domain Eukaryota; kingdom Metazoa; phylum Annelida; class Polychaeta; order Spionida; family Spionidae; genus Streblospio; species Streblospio benedicti. Next base: position 51,609,627 of record CM032660.1, on the reverse strand, counting down.
TTTGTGGGATTTGGGGAAAGACTCCCCCCACAGACGCACACCCACACACACACACACACACGGGAAATGAAAACAAACACACACACACACACACACACACACACACACACACACATAACACACACAGACCACATATTATTTTTCATGGTTTAAATAGTTTTCCTGTTCATAAATCACTTCGGTGTTTGTTTCCACAAGCACAACTCAACAAACAACGTTTCGGACCAGTATAAACCTATTCTTAATTGGAACCACTGATTGGGCGATAATTCCACAGTTGTTGACACATTCTGATTAGAGCAGCCATATATTCGCCTGCACATAATGCGGCAACAGCTGTGATCTACATTTTTGCATGTCATTTTGCTATACGGTATGACCTTGTTATGTCAATATCTCCATATTGATTATCTGGACTATTCTGTTCTCTTGACTTTAGTTTAATTTCCCTTAAACTACATTATGAACCGGTATCAGTTGCTTATCTCGAATAATCTGTTATCTCGATGCTAGCTTTATATCCTGTAAGAAAACTTTTGATAGTTTTGTTATCTAGAATATTGGATATCTCGAGCATAACAATTATCCCTGCATAACAACTACTTAACATCTCTTTCACACTCTGCATAAGCTCAGTGTCTCACTATCTCCTACATTCACTTGCACTACGAGCAAAACACCGGAAATAGATGAGGACACAGTAACCATGCACTTTTCAATCGTGGAATGAGCTGCAATTTATTATGGCCTGTGGGTGGTATAAAACAAAATGATACGATTAACATATGTATTTTATTCCCAACCAATGTCTGTTTTAAACAATCGCAGGTCCTCCACCATAGGATTACTACTAATGTTCCGCGTCGCTGCCAACATTGCTCCCCAGATTTTTAAACCCACCACACCCATCCAAATACGTTTGAGTTATTTCAGGACCCCCAACTCATTGTGGGCAGCTCATGTTGTGAGCAGTGTTTGATACCATGCAGGAAAGCATCGCCAGAGAGGTAGTTACCAATGAGGGTAAACATAATTGGGGGGAAAATCCAATGAGCGTTGTTAACGCTACGTGTAGGTGGCAAACGTTTTAGGTACATGTTTTTATGATTACATTAACACTATTTAAGTAGTCCAGTTACCTTTTTTCCAGACTAAGCAGGTTATCCAAAAACGTTAATCCTTGCCAATCTCCTCTTTATCCAAGTTGATGCACATTAAAGTCTCCGTTTGATAACATCCACCCACGCTCCCTCCTCTTATTGCCAATGCAGGCACATCAGATGTTAGTGTATTGATGGTTCGTGACAGTTTTATTTAGTTGGCTTTGGTGGTGAAATCCAATGCTTTATAACATACCTGGTGAACACTGTCGAGATTATGAAACATGTAATCAACTTTGATCTCCATATCCAACAAAACAAAACATCATTTTAACATTTACTCATCGTGTATGTACATTTTTGCATTTATCTATCCACCACCCTTTGTCAAAGTTAACTAATGCTATTTCCTGTTCTATTGTTAATGTTGATTTTAAAAATATAACTGAATAGATTTCAATCATATTAATTCCAAGTAAAATGTCAATTTCAATAGTTAAAACGTTTTCTACCTTAACTATTTTTAATAAAAACTAAAATATGAAATGAATAAAACATATTACATAAACAGTGTGCAATGACTTTTTTATTAACAATATATTAGATACATCTAAAGGTTATGGGGACATTATATCCAATTCAATTCAATTCAATTTGCAGTAAATCAAGGGTATTAGGAACCCTAGGAGTAGCTAGAGAAACGTGTCCTCATTCAGATGACCCCCCCCCGATAGTAAACCATTACTGATTATTTGAGACCCACACGAATGTATTATTGATATATAACATTTGGGTCAGCGTTTTACACTTTATGGTCCACAAGTAAATCATATATTCCAAAGTCTGCTTTATTTCTAAGACACCTCTAGCTACTGCACACTAAAAACGGTGGCTGTTGCTGATAACGCTGACATATTTCTACATCTTCCCTGATATGTACTTCTCAGACAATCGTGTATGTCTTTGCCACTATGGGAAAGGGCGAGGGCTCAGAGAGTTGGTTGTGTGCAAGAACTGCTGATCACCAATAGCAACCACTATTACCCACTAAATCCTCAGTGAAAAGACCATCAATGGGGCCCTATTGGGGTAAGGGTGATACGGTCGTTTTATGACACGTGACTGTCTACACACGTTGCTTTCACCCCTTGAAACCATGCATTTAACAATTCATATGTATGCTGTATGGACATGTACAAATTACTTGCATTAGGTATCGTTTTACATTGCCCATAGGCACGTTATCAAACTCCCAAGAATTTGTCCCGGACGCAAAATACAAAACGAATGGACGGGTCTTACCGTTTTTGATATGACAGCCCTATAACAAGTGACCAGTGGTCCATGAACCGTCGAAAACCAGGGCAGAAAGTAGAGCGCCGTGGGATACGCTTTACTTCGTACCATGCAAAAGTGTTTGAAAAGAGACCCAGGGACACTCGAAGGCGGATGCATGTTAAACTAGATTAGATTTATAAAGGAAAGCATGTGCAATCAAAATATAAATAGAGCATAATAGCACATATGATCACAGATCATGATTGTCCCATAATGTTCCGTGGCTAACACATGAAAGATTACACAAAGTACTTACACCGCATGTTATCGAGGTAACACGTGGCTATCTCGCCGTCACAGGCGTGTTACGGCTCACTCACGCCATTCAGACGCCCTCCGGGACCGCGGCAACGACAGCATGCCGGCACTTACCGCAGTGTCACGTGCTGAGGCCACGTGACAAAGACCATTGTGAATACAGTGGAACCTGTGCATGTAGACACCTCTGCTTTAAGGACACATTTCGTATGTAGACACGTTTCACTTTTCGTTTTTCCTATTATATATCAATGATAATAAAGTGAACCTCTCTTTTATGGACAGCTGTCTTATGTGGAAACTTTTCTTTCTCCCCTTTTCCATTCTCCATATATGATTAGTATGTGCGGGGGGGGGGGGGGTATGCAGACATAAAATGAACCTATCGATAATCGACACCTGCCTTGCATATATGGTTTACTTCTCTCATCCCCTATATAAAATCATTGATAATAAAGTGAACCTCTCTTTTTTGGAAACCTGTCTTACGTGAACACTCTCCCTTCCTCCATTTTTCATTCCCCCTATATTTCACAGATACATTGAGCTTATCTTTGAAGAAGACATGTCTCGTGTGAAAACTTCCCACTCATCCTGACGATGTCTAAGAGCGCTATGTTCCACTGTACAGCATAGATGTATATGGCACTATGGGGGTGGGAAGGCGTGTCTCCATTAGTAAGAGAACCCCACCAATAAAACATTATAGTAACCGCTATGTAGGAGCGTACACTAATAAACCTATTTTGTAATACATGTAGCACAGTGCAGTAAAACAATGTTATTAGAGGCACTAGTGGTAGCATGACAAAAATTCTCCCCATTCAGACGGTGCCCCCAATAGAAAACCATTGATGTAACAATATGCAGTGCCGTATATATACCTATATAGTTGTATGGCCAATGGTACAGTGAAAATATATCCCCCATTGCTAAGTGATCCAATTAGTGAGATTGAAAAGAGAGATTTGGAGAGTAAACCTAATTGCGCACAATCCACTTGTTATACACTACCACTAGGGATACATATTCTATCCACAGTGTCTCCATACCCGCTTGCAATCTAAAGTGGCAATCGGGAACTGTGCAATGATTACGAATGAGGGTGGCCTATATACTAATATAGGTGCATTACAGAACGAGGGTAATGACATGGGCCCCAGTATCGTTAGAAGGTGGCAGGGGTGTACGTACTACTATGAGTTACAAACAAACACATACATAGCCATGTATTATAGGTAAGTTGCCCTCACCTGTATTGTATATGGCAATGTGCAATATCCCACCGACTCCCTTTCATGAAGCTGGGACCCAGGGGTAAAGAGTAGGAAAGTTGGCAAGTGATACAGTTAAACTGTATTTGTGGTGCGCTCATCTGAGCAATGTGTCTCAGTATTGAGGTTCTGTTGTACTTACAGGGATGCTGATGTGTTTTAGATGTGCGTTGCAATTTACCGCTCTCCTTTAATGCCGGGTGTACACACCGCAACCCGACCTGCCGATTCACACTTTAGGACCGTGGTGAACACAGACAATACAACAGTCATTGTGACAGTGTCGTTAACACGACGTACAATGGTCGGATTTTAGTCGCATCTGCAGATTATTACTTACCTCATTGACAATGGTTTATGCCAGATTAGTGATTTATAGCATACTTATTTAAAACGTATATATTTTAGGATTCATTGATTTGGGTGTAACAAAGGATTTTTACCAAGTTTATAGGACTCATTTCACATAACCAATTCATGAACACTATGTGAACTGTAAGACAGGATGATTAACACTATCAATCGGAATGACAAATCTGTAATGTCTGTCAAAGTGTATCTGGTGCTCCCATAGAATGTGCAATAGGTACCACAGTGGCCGTGGTCCAAAGTTCGAGTCCCGACAGAGGCTATGTAACTTGGAGAAAGAATCCTGTAATTCAATGGATATTTAAGTTACAATTTTTGTTTGTTTTTTTTTGTTTGTTTTTTTTTTTTGGTTGGGCTAACCTCATGTGTAAGTGATACTCTCACTGTCAGTATTAGCTTTGTTTAAAACTGCTACATGAGTGTCATTTTTCACTTGATATTCTGTTCCCATTTTTATCTGTGTATTTTCTTAGCGTTATGTAGATCTAGTTATTTTTGGATGTATACCAAATAAACTACATTGAACTAGTTCTCGGTAAGTCCCATACAAAAACGATGACATTGCCTCAACAATCCAGCCAATTTTACACTATATGGCAAGATGTTCTTTAAAAAAAAATCTTCATAGGGCTGTCTGGTGTGAACCCGGTACATAATAAGGACGCTATTGGTAGCTATACTACGCACTTTGCCCACACCCAGTTAGCAGTTTGTAACGCGATACGCTCATTAACGTCTACTGTTGCTGCATTTGTCCCATTATCATAATGCGTAGTTTGACATTCTGGACCCTGTTGCATAGCACAGTTGTTTCGTCTTTGTCGTATAAATGCACGCGATAACAGTACCTTCTCTCGTCTGTCGTGCGGCATAAATAATTTTACAAGAGCGACAACGATCATATTTACACGATGAACCGTGCACGATTTGGAATGAAAATTGCCTCTTGATCGTAGTGATGGGTATGTCTCATGACTTAACGCAGTATTTGGTCAGTACCACTGCCCATGATGGCACTTTAGTTTACACTCTCACTTCGATTGACCCAAGTGATGAGCCGTCTAGTATACAATGTATAACGACAAAGGCGATGGATCAACATGGGCCGATTCCACTGTAGCCGCGTCAGTGTAAGAGTCAACTTAATTGCGGTGCACGCCCACTTGAGACCGCGATTCGAACTGGAAGACACCGTAACTCTCTTCAGTGCACTGACACTATTATAAAGCTCAGTTCGAAAGCAAGACGATAGGGAATGTATTGACGATTTGTTTTATGCAACAGGTTAGACCAGAACGTAATCGTCGATCGTGTCGTACAAGATGATAGTTAAAACACATTCGATATCGTGTATTCTTTATGCGCCAGGCCCCTCTGGCTTCAGCACAATGTCTCCGAGTTTTAGGTAACAGTGCATATATGTCACAGCAAGGTATCATCTACCATTTGCTCATTGATACAGGTTAAAAGGGAAAGATGGTAACAAACATGAATATTCACATTCACCATGCAATGGCACTAGTGGTATGAACAACCAGTGGGTAAGCCTCAACAGATTCACTTATTTTGTTTATTTTTATTTTTAATGGTGGGGTGGGGGCAGGTAGGAGGCTTTACATTTAGGTTGGACTTACAGGGGTTGCTCGGAAATATGGTAGTAACATCAGAGGCAGCCTGAAAATTTCATAGTGATCAGTAGATGGCGTGCTAATCACAATGGGTTTATCCTTTCATACCCCTTGTATCGTAATAAATGGTACCCTCGTACATGTTGATATTTCATTCAATGCATCTATTAAAACACATTTTACCATAGACAGATCCCTGTGACCCCCCCTTCCACCCCCTCCTTTCCAACCAAATAACTTATTTCCATACGCTTTTTGTAATGTTCGCGATCGACTGCGTGTACGGAACCCGTGAGATCCCCTAGTACGCCCCCGCAAACACCACCTCACTATAAAAAAAACTCTGGATCTGCCAGTGTAAACTGTGTGCTTATATTACGGTACGTCGGAAACAATATACATTTGCCGTGGGTTCTTAATTGATGTATCTAGCGTTTAGTGCGGTGTACGTACATCATATCAGATACCAATTTGCCCCGCGTCAGTTGATCACTATCAATCCCAGACTCACGCGATCTACTTTATTTATTCGTCAATTGCATACGCCCCAGTGGCTATAAAACGCTGTGGCAATTGAGTTTTGTATGTGAGAAATGGCCATTTTATAGTGTAGCATATTTGTCTTCAGTGTGATGTAACTGTGTCTAGCATTGCAAACTCCGTGGTTGGAAGACAACTTGAGAGTTGTGGGTGTAACATTGAATATGGTCAAGTGACATGCTGTCTAAAAGTCAGTCACTTAAATGTGCATAGGACAATCCAGCACCCCCCCCCCACCCACACACACACACACTTTCCTCGCCAAAGTAGTTCATTTTCATGAGATTTTTGGCATATTAATGGCGCATATAAAACCCCTCAGATCCCTCAAATGCATTCCGTCCCCATTTCCCGAAAACCTGGCGATGAGCACGGTTGAAACCATCCATGGCTTTTTTCACAATGGTCCCACCAAGGTCTCATCAAGCAATTCATTTTTGCGATTGAATAACTGTCACCATTTCCGGAAAACATTTAAAACAGTAGATTATACTATGTCCGGACACAACGCAATACCAGCGTTTGCCGTACAGACGTGCACGTTTATAGCGCCTGCTTTATTTACAGTTCAGCGACCACGTGATGAAGAACCTCTTTGTCGTTTCAAAATGGCAGTAGCGTGATATTGGTCTTTTTGCCCGGGTTGCGTGATTATAATGCCATCAAAATAGCATTGACACGCCAAGGACATTACTACTACACGCCTCAATATCACAATGCCATTTGTTGCATGCATAATGACACGTATGCCAAAAGCATTAATCACCTTCCATAAATGTTATTCCTGGCAATGTGTTAGTTTTAATATATAGCTAGAAACTATAGAAACATTTGATTATTCAATTCTTGTCACACAATCAACCCAATATTCAACTAATCCTTTAAACATCACTGGTTTACGATGTCATCCAGAAAATACACAATCACACATCCACTATATGAACAACCCTAACACACACCCATCTTCGTACATGTAGATCAATACACATAAAAAGCCTGTTTACATATGTGGCATTACGCAAAATTAAAACTCAAAGAACTTTGGAAATGTGAACTGATCCGTGTGATGTACTGACAAAGTACTGTTCAACTTTGCAATATGAACTAATCCAAAGTCACCTAATAACCGTGCACCTTGGTGCGTATCCACAGCACAGTGACTACTCATGCGTGCAGAAGGACTGTCCCGTCACAGCGCGCGGCGTCACCCGCCGTCTGCGGCACCGTGTGGACTCTGAGCAGGCAGGCCGACCGTAGACCGCTTCTGTGAGCGGGAGATTATGTCATAGTGGCACTTTAAACGGGCAGGGGCAACTAGACATGCAATATGAGGTGGGTTTAAAACAGACTCAATGTGAAGAGGGGAAGTCCCAGTTGGTAACGGTTCAATAGAGCGTTGGGCTTGAAATACGTGAGACAAGCTTACCTCTCCAATTACCATATGTTTAAGGTGAGACTACTTAAAGCTGATTATGATGGGGATCCAATAGGGATACGTCAACACGAAATAAAGCTATACCAGTTACATGCACGCATTTTCCTACCCTATGAGACAGACGAACATAATCTTGATTTTCAACAAGATTTGTTTTTGCATCTGCGCTTTACAGCTACCTTATTTCAAACGCTATCATCGAAAACATTCGAGAATTGTTAGTTTTATTTTTTGCCCTACAATAAAGCAGCAGCAGCAGCAGCAGCAGCAGCAGCAACAGCAGCAGCAACAACAATAACAACAACAACAGCAACAGTAGCAGTAGAAGCAGAAACAGCAGTTGCTGCTGCTGCAAAGGCAGCAGCAGTAGAAACAGCAGCAAGTGCCGCCGCAGCAGCAGCAGCAACAGCAGCAGTAGCAACAGCAGCAGGAATGAGAAATGATGACTTCTACCATGTTGTTGCATCTTGTCAGCCCTTCTGTGATTGTGTTTTAGTTTAACATTTTCCATTTGCAAACACGCGCATGCGCATGCCGCCAAACGGATGCTCGTCTTACGGCTTGTTACCTGCACTCTGTAGGCAATGAGAATCAGAGAATTGCTGCACATGTCTCATCTGGAAAGAACTCTATAATCGTGTTAGTTAATATAAACTACTGTATGACTTTATGTACTTTATGTCAGTATGATTTGTAATATATACATTAGAAATAATAATAACATTTGCATTGCCTATGATCACGATGTGATATTTCTCGATATGCTGCAGGCGGGATTAGGAATGTGTTTTTCTTTCACTCTGTGTAAGTTGCACCAAAGAGGGTAGATGTATTGATATAGAATCCTTGGCTGCAGTCTTCAATAACCATCTCGAGTTTTGCCTATTGGCATGGCAAATTCTGGAATCTTGCTGAAAATGGCAAAAAATAAAAAAAATGTCTGGTTATACGATTTGAACAAGATGGTTAACAAGCTGTTTAGTTGTCCTAGAGCTGTGTTCCACTTACATATACATACCAACCCTGGTATATAACTATAAGGTGCACACCCAACGTGTGATTGAGTCCAGCGTCACAACGACTAGACCACGTCTGCCCCGATCCAACATTAGGAAGTCAGTCAATGCTAGAAGTCTCGGCAATGGTAGGCAACCAGTCGCAGTATTGCTGGTGCTGGTATGTCCTCGGTTGTCAATTCCCAGGCGTGTTGTTCAACCCCAATATAGTGTGCCTCTGCGTATTTTGCATGTCCTACTGCATATACTTTACTTGCCACTGGGGAATACCCAGAACTCAACACTGCTGTAAGTTTCTCTGTTACGGCAGTATGATTAGTTAAATTCTCAGACCAACTTTTTGTTACTCATTCTTTATTTTCATATGGTTCAAACTGAAACACATAATCTTAACATATAGTACAAATAAATATAATACATATAAATACGATGGTGAAACAACTAAGAAAACCTATATCAAAATACATATCAAACTTTAACTTACATCAGTTGTCCTTGTCATAACTTTCAGATTTAACCTTTCATTACTGCACATGACTTTGCAATTTACACACATATGTACATACATATAACCATAAAACAACATGACATTTACCAATACAAATAAACAACCCAGTAAAAACTAATATGAAACCATTCACCTTATCAACTACAAGCTAATAATAATGATATACACTATTATTTAACTATAACAGAGCATCAAAAATACCAAACCCTGAACTAAATCATATTAACATACCAAAACACAATGTATTCAATGGATAGAGAAATATAAAGAAATAATTTACACAATGTATTAGAAATGTACAACAACATTCTCTATTTAGTGTTTTGCATCCCTCGTGGTCAACATATGGAATACAGAAATCATAGACCAGTTTTCGTATAACTAAGAATCATGGGAAATAAATAGACAAACAAACCAAGCACGTGGCTGTTTTGAATATGCATGAAGCTTTTTCGCTGTCTCAATAGAAATATTTCAATACGATCGTACATGGTGTCTCAAAATAGTTACTACAATGTTTACCCACGTGGTGCAGACTCAATCAATCAAAGCTCTGTGATGCTACGGCGTGGCAGAAAAGAAATGATAAAGACTGATACTGTTTGTCTAGTTTTTCCCAGAATGCAATTGTTCGTAGCCAACTGTTGGTTGTAGACAGGAATTACGATTAGAAAGTAATGTATTAGATGACGCACATGCGTGACTGTCAGTCTGGGGCCTGTAGTTTCTGAACAGGTGACACGGGGCCATCTTTTGTGTCCTGACATCACGCATGTTCCTCAATATAGAATCAGTGAAATGCCACACTAATTAGTGTGGTAATGTGAGCGTCCTTGGGTGAGCCAAGCAGTGCACAAGACAGTGACCCTCTGAGGACCGGTTGTACTACAGGATGTGTGGTTGATTGTAGCATTGACTGGTTGAGTGGCAGTAAGGATGACCAAGGAATGTCGTACTTGTGTTCTGTGTGCTTCCGTGGCCGAATGAATAGGAAGTTGGACAAGTGACCAGAACGTTGTGGGTTTGGTTTCCTGTCGGGTCTGGTTGTGGGTTGGTATTGAGCAAAATCATTACCTAAAATAGTTGCACAGAGCTCTGTGGCACCTACTCGTTATTTATGTATCGTTCATTGGGTCAAAAGAATGAGCGAGTGGGTGTATGAGTTATTAGCATTGTGCGCTGAATGTGTTGTCGGTGCAAGTATATGAGAAACGATCAATTGTAGGATTTGACAACGAAATTGGAGTGTCAATCGGTAAATTGAGCATGCTGACGTCTGATTTACCCGAACGAAGTGATCTTGCTATTGACACGACAATAGAGTGGTCAAATACCATTCTATCATGACTAAAATCTACACGAAATGAGTGCCTGATTCGTTTTTATTTTAAAATAAATCATATCATAACGGTCTCATTGCCATCTTGACCATGCGACGCCAGCGGCTGTATAGAAAATGTGACGCTACTAGTCCAGTTTAGACTAGTGCCGGAGTAGTGGTCTCCGCGCGTGCAGTCATTCGTATAATTGAGCACGCTGGTCGACCAATCGGCGTGGGTTATTGGCGGTGATTTTTACACGGAATGATAGAATGATCAATAAGTGTGCCTATGACCAGGTGTAAAATGTAAAGTCGTGAGAACAAAATTTGGATCACGACTTTAAACCACCCCATTCACAGGTTACATTTACTTACATAGCCACATTTTATATTGGTTTATTCATTGTAACACAGAATTAGGCAGGGCATAAATGGCCACAATGAACACAACCAACAACGACATCATGACCCCGGAGGAGTCTGTGACGATGATTTGGGTGGACGTTATTCTGTTGAGTTTTTCTCTTTTCTTTTCCCCTAACAATTTGTGAAGTCTCAGATATGTTTGCTGTGGCCAGTATCTACTTTTGCCTGTAAACAATAATATGAAGAAGTACACGTTGGAAGTGCTTATAATTGATCAAAGACCACAGGGTTGCTCACACACTGTGACACAGCATTAACTTGTGCAATCAAAAGGTCATCTGGTAAACACACGTTCCTAGGCATAAACGCCCTAGATAATTGTCAACATATATGCGAACGTCCTGGGCACTACGTTGCTTGACGAGTTCGTTTCAAGCAGTAAGTAACTTAATGCAAAGTAAGGTGATAATCTACATAGCATGACCTTATGAAATGCATACTTTAATTGGCAAAACAATGGGGAAAAAATAATATTAATAACATGCGCACAGTTCATTTTCTATAGTTTTAAACGGTGTTTCAAGCTTGAAGGTCATGTTACAAGCAGTGTTGTAACTAATGCAGAAAGAGGCTAGAGTTAACCTCAAATCTGTTTCTGGACACATTTCATTTGTCTAAACTGGACATAGGTAACGTTGGTATGAGGTAGAGAAACCATTGAATGAAATGTCAAAAATTGACTTCAAAAAGCCGTCTGAACGGTTAACTTCAAATGCATTCGCTGCAGCTGAAAAGGAAACTATCGAAGTCTACCCATATGTTTTTGTGATATGTGATATAATAAATCCATCTTAAAGTGTTTATACACAAGCATGATGCGAACTTACGTCTTCTCTTCTGTCATAACAATATGCTTAGGTGGTTGACTATCTATGCCCAAGGGAGCCTGGTAAAATCATGGAGACTCGGCCCCTTTTTATGTGTATACCTGGTGCCAATCGCATAATTTGAAATCAGTGACCATGGGCACAATATAGCTTTTTTTCTTGCAAACGAACTTCTATCGTAATCTGGCAAAAATTGTTGCATGTTTTGTTTGTTTGTTTTCTAAAAAAAACTGCCATAATAATTTTACACTTCGGTATCCAGAAACGTGTATGAGTGTTAATGGCCTGGTGATTGTGGTTGTGGTCGTGGAAGGTGACGGGGTGTTTAAAGATTCCAATGTCCCATAATTCTCCTCATTGGCAGATCCAGATCTTTTATGGTGGGAGGGCCCGTACTTGTGTTTTGTACGTACGATCGATAGCTGAGAAACCAAAACCCCCATAAACATCAAATAATGATTTTGGTGGAAATAAGGACAGTAACCCCCATCCCACCCCATCCCCCCCTGAATCTGCCTCCGACCTTTAAGAACATTTTACCGGCTCTGTGTTAAGTGCAAATAAGTAACACACGCGCACCCTCTTCGACCTTGAACTCTACACAGACCACGAGGTGAAACTGCTCAGGCAAAGCCTTAAAAAAGAGAGCCATCAAAAGTCATGCGAATCAAATTTTCTGTGAAGCTCCCAACAGATTCATCTTTCCGTCTTAATGAGTGGGCTACTTAAGGTGCCAGGCCTCAAGAGGGTTATTAGGTTATGGTGTTTCATGTCAGAGCGGGTTGGGAAGATCACGCCGCGTCCTCAAAGGCGGGTAAAAGCCTCTGGCCGTGAAGCCCCACGTGGTGGCGGCGCGAAGTGCGTGTTCATTGTGCATTGTAGGACTTATGCTACAGTCACACGGCATGATGCGGACCTGCGGATGCTTGCATAATGAAAAATACGTAAATGTGAGAAATGTTGATGAGAATACGCGGTAGAGAGACGCGAGATTCCAGCTGTGAACATGAAGTTACATCGGGAGATGGATCATTGTAAGATAGCGGATGCTGCAGATTGTGTTACAGATAGATACGTATGATACGGATCATCGCCGAAGAGAATATGTATCTTAAGGATCAGTTTACATATCTTACATGAGAGTTACATATGTTGCGGACATTTTTCTTGTATTTGATCTGTAGTAAAGTTTTAAGAATTTCAAAATTTTATGATGGAATCTTCATATACTTACGGATATGCTTACAGAGGATACTTATTATTCTAGATGCTTACAGATTTTTATCCGCTAGCATCCGCATCTAGCATAATGGCCGTGTGACTGTAGCATATATAGTGGTCTGTTGTTTAGGCTTGCGTAAGACTATTGCTATTGTCAGACTAGCCAAAATATGGAGGCCATGAGGTGTCCCCATTGGCGCAGCCTATTTAGTAACATTTGAATGGCAACTGACAACTGGGCAATAAACCCTGATTGTGAGGTGTCACGATGAGTGAGGCCTCCTAATGGGGAGGTTTTACTGTATTGCGTAAAGGTATAGTCCATCTATAATTAGAGTCGGACAGTCCATACTACAGAAACTGAATCTGCAGTGGTTATTTTATAGTTCAAACAGTTACAGTGTGCATGCGTTCATCTATGCCACATCGATTACGCTGTAAACATTCTGGGGTGAACATTGGTGACTGTCCGACTGGGGCATAGAATGAACGCGGGTATGATATGGTTAAAAACAATGAAACAAAAAATAGCATTTTATTACCTGACTTTTATTTGTTTGTCCTGTTCAAGATGCTGAACTTCGTTACACAATAGACAGTCTGCTTATTTTAAGATAATACTAATAAAACAAAGCGCAAAGTACGTGCATGACGTGGTCGCAAGGCAAAAAGATTTGGAATGTTAGGACATGTCATTAGCTGTTCACCGGAAGCCTGCGTAGTTTATATTGCATCACAATTATTTCAAGGCTAATCTAAGAGTCCCCGGAATGATTGCCCCCTTGTACCCTGGTCGCTTAATTAAGATGTGTTTGGGATGTGTCTGATATGGATTTTTTATGATAATTCTTGCCGGGTCCAAACGATAATTGTGCGTCGGTGGCAAGAAAACCATCGCCATTTTGAACTAACTACGGCACCACGCACATCGCAATGCATTTTTTTATGTTGGCGACGTGGTAGACATCGTCGGTCTACAGCAATTTCCTTCACGCTGCAAATATATTTACACTACACTGTTTAGTGTTAAATATTAAAGAAAAACTGTTACTGAATGAAGGTCCATTGTATGCCTTGTAAGCAGTGATCAATAATAACAGGATGACTCACAGTTCATCGGTTCCTTCTACACTAGAACAGCAGCCCAACTGCTAGCATCCCTGTATAACTTCACCACAGGACCAACAATGGGGAAATTGCATTTGGATTAAAAACACAGGAAGATCTAGATGCATTGCTCATTACATTTCACCTTCTAATATATATGACATTTCAGACACATATATCAAATGTATAAGAATATCTGTTACGCTGTTACAATGCTCCGCTCCCGCGGGGGTGGGGGATGGGTATGGGTAGACTTCCATATATCGGTTGAAGGGTATGTTCCACTCAAATTACCCACTTTTCCCACCCTTCCTAGCAGCAATGAATACCTACTTTTCACTGTACAGCAGGTATGATTTGGCAATTTGTGATGCCCAACAGTTATGAAAACTCTGTTAGGATAAAGGCTATAAAATACCTCACTTTCCATCCCAGGCTCTTCATTAACCATTTTCATGTTTGTTTGTTTTTCTCTCATTTCAACTGCTTGGGAGTGGGGATGATGTAATAACGGCAGCTATGAAATACCTAATTTGTCATATCCAGCTATGAAATAGGTGTTTATATGAAAGTTAGCTACGAATATGCGCACAGAGAAATTCCGGTGTGAGCATCCCCGTCTGATATCAAGGGCCGTGACCCCCAGGGCTCTGCTGCCTCTTTACCGAGACCACTTGTGGCCAGTTCCTCGTGCTATTGGTCTTGATAGGGAGGTTCTACTGTACTTTACAACAATACGAAATCAAACCTGAAAACTACAGAAAAATGCTTCATGAGAATATAACCAAATCATACACAAAAACCAGCAAAGTGAAGCAAACGGAAATAAACATAGCCGACAAAGCAATCGCCACTGACCTAGAAATAGATGATAGGGTTGACGTCACACACAACAGCGAAGCATTTTTGACCTATAAAGACCACAAGCCAAACTTCAGGAATAAACCCACATGTCGTCTCATAAATCCATGTAAATCTGAAATAGGCAGAGTAAGCAAACGCATCCTCGAAAGAATTAATAAAGACATTCTAACAAAATACAAATTAAATCAATGGAAAAATACGAAAGAAGTAATAGAATGGTTCAAAAACATCAAAGAAAAACAAAAAAGTACATTTATAGTGTTTGACGTGTGTGAATTTTACCCCTCAATCACAGAAGAGTTGCTACTAAAAGCATTAGACTTTGCCTCACAACACACCAACATTACTGAGAAAGAAATAGAAGCGATAATGCACACTAAGAAAACTCTATTGCACGAGAGCAACAATATTTGGTGTAAAAGCACTTCTACATTTGATGTCACCATGGGTTCTTTCGATGGGGCAGAAGCTTGTGAGATAGTAGGTACGTACTTATTGTCCCAACTAAACCACCTTGACATCAATGTGGGCCTATACAGAGATGACGGACTTGCAACATGCTGTAAGACACCACTAGAGACTGAGAAAATAAAAAAAGAAATCTGCAGAATTTTCCACGCCAATAACCTAAAAATCACAATAGAAGCCAATAAGAAAGTTGTAGACTACCTTGACATATCGCTGGACCTCAATACCGGATTATACAAGCCATATTCCAAACCAAACAATAAAGTACTATACGTCCACAAAGAGAGCAACCACCCACCAGCAATCTTGAAGAATATCCCATTAAACATAAACAATAGACTAGCAGCCATCTCCTCCAACCAAACGGTATTCGAGCAATCCATAAAGCAATATGACGAAGCATTAAAAGAAAGCGGATACAAATACAAACTCAAATTTGAAAAGCCAAACGAAGAAAACAACAGCAACTCTCGAAAAAGAAAAATATTATGGTTCAATCCCCCATACAGCGAAACCGTAGCTACAAACATCGGCAAAAAGTTTCTTCAGCTAATAGATGAGCACTTCCCCAAAGAAAATAAACTACACAAAATCTTCAATAGAAACTCTACTAAAGTCAGCTACAGCACCATGCCCAACCTCCAGCAGATTATAGATTCACACAATAAATCCAAACTACGAAGACCCAAGGACCCAACCACGAACTTATGCAATTGCCGGCAACCCACATCATGTCCCATAGAAAATAAATGCCTTGATAAATCCATTATATACCAAGCTACAGTCCATAGAAATGACAACAGCACTCAAGAAACTTACATCGGCCTGACTGAGGGAACCTTCAAGCAAAGATATACCACCCACAAACACAGCTTCAACAATAGTACGCGAAGGCATGTCACAGCACTCAGCAAGCACATATGGCAGCTCAAAGACAATAATATCAACCACACTATTTCCTGGAAGATTATAGCACATGCACGACCATATTCAACAGCTTCAAAAACCTGCAACTTGTGTCTTACTGAGAAATATTTCATACTTTTCAAACCAGAAATGTCCACGTTGAACAGCAGAAATGAACTGGCCTCCAGCTGCAGACACCGGAAGAAACACCTCTTATGCAACTATAATCAATAGACTTTATACCCATGTTTTTTATACCCATGTTTTTTGCAAAGTATAATTTCAACCTCCTGTATTTTGATACTACATTGTCATGCCCTCTATTATGTTCATATGCTCATATGCTTCCTGTGTTCTTACCACTTTGTGACTGATGATTGCGTGTTAAGCAAGAAACAACGTTGTATACAACATGATTTAGTTCCTTGTACCTTCTTTTAGGTAGTTCAGATAAAAACACTATATATATTAAACAATGACTACATGTTATATATATATAAAAAAGTGCTCAACAATTAAGGAGCATTAATAATTATAAATTAAATGAACAACTACAATGACATTGCCCTACAACATTGTTTCATGCTTGGCAATCATCAGGGGCTCTGGTCTAAAATATGCACACACTACATTTTTCATACAGTGATATAGTACATAAGTATATGGATTAAATACATAAAAACAAAAACATGAAAGCTATTTCACCAATGCCTAATACAAAGTATCATGAAACTAGAAGATTTGAATTATACTCATAGAAAAATATTGCGCGAAAGAATACAGGATACAGAATAAAACCTATGCATGACACAAACCAAAACAGTGCATAGTACGCATTATATTAAAACTAAATCAGCAAGAATTTCCTCTTGTGTCTACAAGTACTCACAAGCTCCGACTTTTTATTCAGGGTGGCCATTTCACTGTGATAAATAATGAAAAATTTCTCCAAATTGCACAAATTACATTTTTTTTGTCCTATTGTTATATGCTCTTGCTTTACCCACTATTGTCCATTTTATTCTGTGCTCTATTTTGTCTTGCTTTAATTTCCATATGTGTTTGCTAAGTTCAGTTACATTTTTTAAATTTTCATTATTGAAAGATTGTTTGTGGTTATTGTAGCGCGTTTTGAACGAAGTTTTCGGAAAGTCCAATGTAGGTTGCTGTAGTTTGGTTGGTAGCTATTACAGAGGCTTGATACACTATAGAGGCCTGGAGGCAGTTTCCATCTACAGGGCAGTTGTCTTTTCTCCTGCAATTGCACTTGTTCTCTTGCGTTTGCTCTTTTTTATCTGCCGCTTATTGTGTGCATCTATATGGTCTTTAATGTTGGGCATACAGCTGTATGATATTTTAAGAGTATTTCTATTAAATATTTTATGTAAGATATGTTCATTAGGGAAGCAGTCATTTACTATTTTGAAAAAAGCTTTTATTGACAGACGCAGTGTTCGTTCGGCCTGACCTCCACGTGCTTGCCCGTCTCTTTTACATAGCACCGGTTACGTGACTTGCATGGTATTTGGAAAACACATTGTGAGATATTTAGGTATAGGATGGTGTCCCTAGGATGCACCAGTCTCTTGGGATGAGGCGGCTTATAATCCCAGTCACATTTGGACCAAAGTTTCAGGCCACAACACCACCTGGTGGTCAGCAGTAGAACTTAGAACTTTCTATTCTGCTCTGACATGCACATTATCAAACACATAGACTAGCAGATCCAAGCTTTTTGGAAGAGGGAGGCGCAATATCTTGATGTCATGGTTTCCGCATGTGTAAAGCTCGTTGCCATGGAAAACCCTCAAAACCTTAACAAATTGATTTTTTTTCGTGTGTGGGGGGATACAAAAGGTGGTTAGGACGTCTCCCTTGTGCATCCTGTATCTGCCTATGTAGAACCGCAGTTTCTCACTAGATTTTAAACGCAT
>CM032660.1:51550689-51590987 GCA_019095985.1 Streblospio benedicti | reverse complement strand
GCTTTGTTGTCATTGAATATTCTTAAAGTTGGTTGATTAGTACAAAGGCAATGTTAATTCATTTTCTAATTAATTCTATTTATTTCAATTTCATGTTCTAAGTTCTGAAATTTTCTTATTCATTTGTTTTCATTTCAATTGTTTGCAGTTTCTTGTTCGTTTAGGATGATGCGCCTGTTGCGTTCAAGATCATTGTCAGATAAGTATTTCTTTTGTAATACATCAAATCATATTACTTATGCAAAATGCATATTGAATTTTCAAAGAAAATATTTTTGCTTGTGGTAAACTTTACTTTTTAGTGCCAAGAAGCATTGTGTGTTGATTGGGGGTGTATGTGAGGTAAAAATATGTAAGACAAACTGAAAAGATGAGTGACAAATAAGGTTAGTTAATACTTATAAGTTTGTTTGTAAGCTTGCTAATTTGCAGGTTATATAACATAGTTAATTGTGGCATTGTGCTATACAAGTAGCTATGTTCAATAGAGTACATGCTTCTTCCACATAGTGGTTCGCGGGGAAGGCCACCCCAGTGAAAAAAAGGCCGCATGGGGGTCCATAAGTACTTCCATGTCTCTTAATGGGTATGATCGTGCTGCGGAGTCCTGCAGCAAAAAATGGCTTCAGCTCCACAGCAACGAGAAAGGTGCTATTGCACAGTTTTCAAAGGATTCGAAACAAAGTGGTAATTAAAAAATTAAAAAGTTATTGTTTGTTTCATGACTGTTTTGTTAGCACTTGCAAATTGTTTTTTGCTATTTATAGTATGGTTTGTTACAATATTCAATTTGTTTATGACAATTTCGCTCCTCAAGCATCAATAATATACGCAGTAAAATAAGACGTCACTGCAATACTGAATATATGTTGAAAATGTTCAAATAATGTTAACTTGAATGTTATCGGTAAATGACAGCTTCCGTCTTTTTATAGTACGGCCTGTTCCAATATTCAATTTCATTAATTGTGTATTCCTCGACTGTCACATTTTGTTCCTCAAGCATTCATGATTATAGCCAGTTAAATGAGATGTCACAAAGATACTGAAGGAATAGATGGTATCATTTTTAATAAAATCATAAACTGAATGTTATCGGTAAATGACAGCTTCTTTGTGTCCACAAAACCTCTCCAACTTCATAGTTGTAAACCTGATTCACTGTATACCCAGCTTGATTATTAGTGCTATGATAAGTACATATAATTGCGTAATTATATGCACCTTTTATTTGTCATTTCAACCATTCCATTCCTTTAAAAAAAATCTTTACCATGGTTTAAATTTATACTGTTATAAAAATGTAAAACTTTCTATGTGCATTTGATAATTAAGTTGTTAGATTAACTAATCCCATAATGAACATGCATGCATTATTTAGTGTATATGTGTTTTCATTGATTAGGACATGGATGTGTTAAACCTCTTAATCAAGTACAACAGGCAATTATGCACTTGATTGGCCAACACAATCCTATCTGGACAGGGGTGGCTGAAAAAGATCCTCTCTCTGCCCCTGTCCAGCAAAAGAGGATGGGCAAGAAAAGTGTTGCAACTTCAAGATGAACAGTTGTCATGGATCAGGGCAAATAAATATAATAAGTGCCTTGTCCTGTTTGATAGGTACTTGCCCTGGCAATATTTTTTTAAAAGTATGAGAGGGCATCTTATTAAACTAATTAAAATGTCTTTCCTTTTTATTTGTGGTTGGTAACAGTAAGATTACAATCAAATATGAAACTAACAAAATTAATCAAAACAAAACCTTGAAATCCAATAGTGCGTCATGTTTTATATATTAATGTATTAATAAATATTATTCAGATTCCAACAAGTGATAGATATTTCAAACATCGATGATTGCGAGGTGATGTAAGTATTTCTGGTTCTCTTGCATATAGTTAGTGATAACTGCTGGATGTTAAATACAATGAAAATTTTATTATTATTAATTTTCTGTGAATATGGTGTTTTTATTCTTTTGCATCGATAAAACATCAAGCTGCCAATCATGCTTTACTAACATGTAAAAACTATCACCACGTAAGTATCGCAGATTATTTACATACACTGTAATTATCATGAGGTGCATGTTTTTTTACAGTGCTTCAATTGAAATTGACACAATGTCCTCCAAGGATTCAACGTAAGTATTACTATTGATATTTACAAGTTTAACACTAGTCTCTAAACAAGGATAATAATCAGTTATTACACTGAGCTTTTGACAGCATCAGCCATCTTGATCACAGTGTTGATGTCATTCGTTGTCAAATGATTTTCCATCAGAAGATGAATATCTATGTTAAAATCTAACCACAAAAGTATCTGCATATTCTCCGTTATATATTAGATTTGCTTAATATCTGTTATTTAAATTTTATTCCAGAAACTCACTGATGCAAACAGTTGCAGCAAAGAGGTACTGATAATTTCAATTCGTATTGCTTTCATTAATTTGCTTTCTTTGCATTACAATATATAAATCTTATAATATATTATAAAAAAATATTATATACTAGTATACATAATATACTAGTAAATTTAAAATTATAAACAAAAATCCATTACGTCTACATATAGTTGTCATATAGATGCACTTGCAAGAACTCCGTCAGACGTTAGCAGTCCGTCTTTACTTAGTATGGGTTTGCTATGTTCCAGAGTAAAACCAGAGCTCACGATTTAAAAGCTACAAAAACCTGAAGCAACTGGTTTTCGTTACCGATTCGTTGCCACTAGCATACTTTGTTATGTATGAAGTTTGCATACTTGCATGTCTTCATTGGTGTGAATAGTAAAATTGACCATATCATGTACATATTAATTTTAAACGGAGTGAGTATTCAAGTTGCTCACATCGTTATAGAATCTTCTACAGTTAAATAAATGCAACATCAGTCGATTGTGCCTCCGAGTTGGCATGTGGCGGTAAACAGACGATAGTTGTCTGGCGAAAGCATCGACAACACTTCATAGACACTTCATTTTAAGTTGAAGATGTCTAGGAAGGCTTCATAAAGAATATACTTAGTTACCATTTTTACTGAGTATATTTTAAATATTTTTTTACACATGCTATTATTTACGTTATATTAGTTTACAAATTTGTTGTCAGGCCTGTACTCAACCATGTACTCAACCATGGATTGAGTACAGGCCTGACAACAAATTTGTAAACTAATATAACGTAAATAATAGCATGTGTAAAAAAAATATTTAAAATATACTCAGTAAAAATGGTAAAAATGGCATACCCCCCGAACCCCCCAGTTTTTCTAGGGGGCATACGCCCCGAACCCCCCGGGTTTTTCTCAGGGGCATACCCCCCGAACCCCCCTGGTTTTTCTCGGGGGTATACTCCCCATCCCCACATTTTTCTCTTGGGACACCCCATGAACCATCGTTTTTTCCTTCTGTTCTAAACAAAACATTAATCATAACACACTACTTCACTATTGTGTGCAATGATGGTGAAAAAAAGCAACCCTTTTATTTACAAACAGTATTATTGAGATTATATATCAATAGAACGAGAAGTGTACTGCTGTGGAAAGTAATTGACTAAAAAACATGAAAATGACACTCCAACCGACACCCCTTAACGGTAAATAGAGTTTAGTCCCATGGAGTAACCAATCAGAAACGATTATCGTAAACCGGTATCACAAGATATAAACAAAAACAAGGAAATATGTAAACAGTGAAACTTACATTTGTGGATACTTTGGACAGTTACTGTTTTTAGATATAAATCGTGTTTTACTAACTTTGTAAATAATAATAATATGTTGTAACATTGAAGACTAATCATGGATACTATAATTTAATTATTTATTGGATTTTGTTTCATTTCTATCATGATTTAATGATTTTTAAAGTAATTTCGAAGATTGAAGTCTAATCATGGATGATATAATTAAATTTTTTGTTAAACTATCTAAAATCAATGTGTGTTGCGAAAATGAAGAATGTATGAATGAATTTATTGACTTACCACACAGACATGGCAGTGTTGAATCTCATTTTTTTTCTTTGTGTGATGGTGGTGAACTTTTCCAATCATGTAAAAATTGTAAATTTATAAAGAAGATTGAACAATCGGAGAAAATCATGAATGAAATTTTTGTACCTAATGTTGTGGACACACTTGTTTCGAATCATGGCTTTAAATTATCTAATGTGACATCATCCAATATAAATCTCTCATGCATCCGTCATCGGCAAACTTTGAAAATAGCAGACAAAAAAATAAGGAGAAATGTGGCCAGCATATTTACCATATTACCGCAAGAAAATATGGTCTTTTACACCCATTTTTGGTGAGTTAAACTTTATGAAAATAAAAGGTAAATATAACTGCAACAATAGTTATAAAAACTGAAGGTTTTATTTAAATTAATACACTTTTTTAAAACAAAAAAAAAAACATTTTCTACATAATAACTATGAATTTGCTATATCGAAATAAATAAATGTATTAAAAAAAAATGAGAATGAGTTTTAAAAAAAATATTCTTCCACAGCTTCCGTTATCCACCTCGTGATCGTGAGACAGGCGGAGAGGGGCGGCTCTATTCTAGTTGAAGCCGTCCAAAAATGGTACGAGAGCCGTGATCCTCGTATCCATTTCTCCGCTTGGTGCCCTTGTGAGGAGAGGGAAAAAATACGTCTTCAAGAGATTCATAATGGTAAGACATATATACCTATGTCTTCAATATACAAATTAAATTACACTTAGCACTCAAATTCACATATAAAACGTTGGAGTCACTATATTAAAAACATAAACCAAATAAAATTTGATGATCATTGAAAGTTATTATAAAGTGAAACATAAATATGAGTATTGAAATGATTTTACATGTAGTTAATAAATAAGATATAGTTATAATAATACAATATCATGTTTTACAGATTTTCTAATCTCAATTGGAGATCCACCAATTGATATAATACCTTCCTCACAAAAACGCGGGGTAGACTATGCTGAAAGACCTGTTGGCGAGTGCCGTATTTGCTGCAAGAGTTTTTCTAGCCGCACAGGATATCAGAGACATAAGAGAGTGCAAGAGGGAAATTATAGATATCTTTGTCATCTCTGTTCAAAGGGATTTATAGAACGACACCACCTAGATGTGCACCTATGTGGTGCACACGGATATCCCAAACAGCACATATGTGGTGTATGTAGCAAGGAGTTTGCTACCAAGAACAAGCTAGATAAGCATCATGGCTTGCATGAGTTATCAAAACAATCCTCAACAATACCAGTTAGTGCGGTCACCTGTGCAATATGTGGAAAAATGTTTAAATGCAAAAATTATTTGAAGCAACACATGAGAAAACATAGTGATCACAAACAACATCAGTGTGAAAAATGTGGAAAGGGATTTACCTGGTATTCTGGGTTAAAACAGCACAGAAATTGTTGTCAAAAGAAATGAAGAACATTTGTTTTCTATAGAATCCTTATTGTTGGTATTTATGTTCATTTCTTGTTATTTAAGTTAATTTCTGGGTATTTAAGTTCATTTATTTTGTGATAGGAACAAAGACAAATTGAATTGTTTGTGACAGAGTTAGTGGAAGAATACTTAGACTAGGATACACACTACAATTGCGCATTTATTTCGTTGCCAGTTTAACGAGGAAGTAATCAAAGTGATAGTACATTTTTTTATCTTGTTGTTAAAGTACCTAGAGTTAAGTATGGTTGTGATAATAAAAACCTGTTTGATTATACATGTATTTGTTTATTTCAAATAATTTTACAGCACTGTCAAAAGAAATAATGAACATTTGTTTTCTATAGAATCCTTATTGTTGGTATTTAAGTTCATTTCTTGTTATTTAAGTTCATTTCTTGGTATTTAAGTGCATTTATTTTGTGATAGGAACAAAGACAAATTGAATTGTTTTGTGACAGAGTTATTGGAATTTTGTTGCAAGTTTAACAAGGAAGTAATCAAAGTGATAGTACTTTTTTTTTCTTGTTGTTAACGTACCTAGAGTAAAGTATGGTTGTGATAATAAAAAACCTGTTAGATTATAGATGTATTTGTTTATTACAAATGCTCTCTTTTCTGGGGCACTTTAAAGTGCTGAAAATGCAGAAAATGCAAATGAGCAATAAGCCAAGTCAGAAATACGCACGAAAATGCCCGCGAAATTAGTTGCTTTGAAATGCAGTAAATCGGACTTAATGTCTACACAATCGGAACTAACACTTGAGGTGGTGTACAAGAATAGAAATCACATTTGACAGCTTTTCCACACAGTAAAAAGTGTTTTTGAATTCTAATATGTAGTTTTAGTCACTGAAACATCAATTAGGAATCGCATGTATGTTCATATGACAAGTGGTTCTCACAAAACAGCTCCAAAATCTAGCCAAAACTGTCAGCCAGAGCAAAATTTGTCACTACCTGCAAATTGGGGGCTGATTGTTCTCAAAGACTACAAAGTGTTAGACTGTAAAACTTTTCCTGTGCAAGGCCAACATATGTGTTTACTCGATGCGCAACAAAAGCAATATTTATGAACTTACCATTCTGAATGGAGGGAAAATCAGAACTAACAAACTATTAATCGGGACTAACAGCACTTCCTGTTTATGGGTTAACCCCCCTTCAGATGGTGCAAAGAATTTTGAGTCTGATCTGGTGAAAGAATTATGTAAAATCCTTGACATTCATAAAACTAAAACTGCTCGTTACAGACCTCAAGGAAATGCTGTTATTGAAAGAAATAACCGAACTTTGAAAAAAAATGCTCAGATCTGTAGTTGAGGAAAATCCAGATAGTTGGCATGAATTTTTACCTTATTTGCAACAGGCTTTTAATTCTACGATACATCAAACTACAAAGGGTACACCAAATTTACTTATGTTTGGTACTGAAAATCGCACAGCCATTGAATTAGTTAATGGTGATGCTATATTAGAATCACCAAGACCACAATGTATTTCAAAATATGTACAGTGGATTAGAGATGTCACAAGTGAATCTTACGCAAAAGCCAGAAAGTATTTAGATAGTTCAATAGGAAGGAATAAAACATACTATGACAAAAACTGTAGAATGAGACATTTCAATGTTGGGAATTGGGTATGGGTACTAAACTCTCCTGATTTAAAAATAAAAACAGGAAAAAGATGGATTGGTCCATATCTTGTAGTGGGAAAACTTGGTGATGTTGACTATGAATTACAAAAAGCTAAAAATGGTCATGTATGTATTGTACATATAGATCACATAAAGTTATATGAACATAATGATACACCACAATGTTGGTTACAATTAAAAAATGATAAAAGTACAGTTAGTACACAGACAACTGAACAACTAATTTAGAGTTACGAACGAGAAATGTAATGTTGTGTTGATATTTTTGTGTTGTTAGGATTGATGAAAAACTGAAATAGAAATATTAATTATTATTATTTTTTTAATATGAATGTCAATGCTAACACATTGATATAATGAAATAATGCCATTGTTCTGGAAACAGAATGATTAAATGCCAAACAATTCTAAATTACAGATGGATCCAGAAGTGTTGATTTATTGCGGGGAAGAGAACAATCTTGATTATGATATGGAAGATGGGGAAGTTGTCGACGATGTACGAGAGGTACCTGGGGTATCAAAAATACTAAGAGAAGAAGATGTCGGTGTTTTAATGAAAGAAAGGGGGTTCGAGGAGGTGCAGGGAGGATACAAGTGTTTCTGTGGGGCAAAATGTAAAAGAATGGGGGCCCTGCAGAGACATTGGAAACATTCACACTCACAGAACATAGAAAAATTTCGATGTTTGGATTGTCATATGACAACTGTAATAGAATTTGATGTAATCCGACATGGGCGCGAGAAGCATGGATGGGATGAGGGGAGAGTAAAGCTTTTTAGATCCAGCGAACCATTTGTGGGGGATAATAAATTTTATTTGAGTCCAAGGGGAAGGGTGGGGCCAGAAGTAAAGAAAGTGGGTCGTCCTAAAGCTGCAGAAAAAAGGGAAATTGAGGATAAAGAAAATGAAGTAGATGGTAAAGTAATACATATGAACGTAGAACAGAAAGAAACTACACATACAACTGAACAACATGACAAGGTAAAAGTAATTGTAAATACAGGAGAACCAAGATTAAAAAAAAGAAGAATGCAGATGATTTTAGAACAGCCGGAGCCACACTCTACAGAACTGATTAAAATTAAACGGAGGTTAAAAGAGGCGATGGCAGCAAGGGAATTGGCGATCAGAAATGTAGAGGACTCACAAACAGTAATGAACTGTGTAAAATACAAACATGAAAATGACATTTTGATTATTTTATATTTTCCTGTACAAAAATCCTTAATAAATAGTTAGCTGAAATTTTAGCTATTTTAACATCAGTAGGTAATGTTTTCCATAAATTAGCACTAGCATATTGAAAAGTACTTTTAGAATAATTAGTTTGAATATTAATAGAAGTGTGTATGAACAGTAACTCTAATAGATAAAGAAATTTTGGTAATTTATTTATCTTTAAAAGAGGGAGGTGTTTGTAAAGATCAACATACTTTTAATTATAGTGGAAGCATGCATGATCTGTGTCTATGCAGATAAAACTAAAGTTCATACACACTTTTATAATCGCATTTCTGTCTGCCAGTGTTTATGGTTTCATATCCAGATTTCGAAAAGCCGTGCTAATTCTAGAATGAACATTATCTATGTTTGATAAACAGAAATAGTGCTGCGCTGAGAGAAAAGTAATCTTTGTCTTCTAAATTCGGTTTGGAAATAGATGATGTCAGACATTACTGACAAAGGCTAGTAAATCTGGATATAGGGGGCAGAGGAGTGTGATTGAGACGCACTGAACTTGTACAACTTGTACAATTTGCACAGTTTACTATGTTTCATTTATGCTTGTGACTTATGGAATAAAGTTGTTATAAATGCCAGCAAAAGTTTATTAAAAAGCAGGCCTCAGGCTTCTCCCTCCTCTGAGCCTTAATCAAAGGGGGGTGGCGCCTAACAGCACACCTACACAAGAACCCAATCACAGCTGTAAAGAAAGTACTATAAGAAAGCCAATCCTTTACACTATGTTTCATCCTTAATTAAATTGTTGTCTTTTTTTTCATTTCTAGGTTGATTACATTATGCGTTTTACTTTATACACGTTGAATGCTTCTTTTAATGTCACGTTTTACGTTTAACTTTATACGTCATACGTGTGCTGGCTTACGTTTTAGCCAGTAACACTATGACATACTTAATTGTTTATTTACACCTGAAGAAGCTCTGATAGAGCGAAAATTTGTGGAAAATAAATATTTCGTACCTATTTGACTTTATTTAGACTTGTTTTGTATTTTATTATGGTAAGAGCATCACCTAGAAGATTTTGTAATTCCTTCTGGGGGTTGTAATTGCCAGGTTATTTCCATGTTATTCTTGCTTTCATTAATATTGCTGAAATTGATGTCTATTCACATTGTCCATGTTATGCTCAGGTTTGAATCTAGCAAAATAACTTGTTCTATAAGAGGCTTATCACTACTAAATATGGAATAGCATTATCTATACATTTTAAAGATAATAGATCAAATACACAACCAACTATTGTCCTGACCACATAGCATCACGGTTGTGAACACAAGTAATTTGTCAAAATGGAAAAGATCAAAGTTGGATGTCAACTGTGACTTTAAGTATTTAATTGGGTTGTGTATTATGTTTTCATTTTCAATTCAGTTGTTATGGATTTCCAATGCTAAACCAGAAGATGAAGTGAGTCCAAATAATAGAGAGCTGATGAATAAGAACAAGACGCTCAGTATGATCAACATAATATTCTCCCTGTTGCTGAAAATTTTGAGAATGATCAATCTAAACACGACATTGACTCAGATTCGGAACATGAAGTTGAAGAAGCACATGAGATTATATCAGTAACAACAACCACATGGTATGGGAGAGCTATTAAAATAAATGTGAGATACATGTAGGTTATTTCAATTTGCACCGTGAAAATATTGATAAAATTATTCCTTTAAGGAAAAATGATACTATTTTTGAATGGTTATATCATCAGTACTTCATCAGAAATAAATTTAAATTCTTTTGTGAGGGTGTACTGATGGTAGGAACATTCAAAAATAGAAATTGCAATTAAAAGTATCAATAGATGATCCTAAGGTCCTCATGTCCAGTGTTCTATTAATAGTGCATACGATATGTTAGATAAAATATAAAACGAATAAAATATAAACCATTTGAACATCCATACATCTAGAAAGAACAAAAGAAGCAATAAGGCCTTATGATGCATACAGAATAAATACAGTTGCTCATACTTTAAAATATGTAGTGCTTTTCAGTAATTCATAGCTGTGCAGTCTACATGTACACATGTATCTGCTTGATACACAAGGGGCAGGCCATTGGATATTCCGTGGAGTGGACTGATGGTGCCTTGGTTCAATGCTGTTTAAATTACAGAGGAACACAATAGTTACAAAACCTGTACATTTTATGAACATATAGAAAAACATTTTTCTGTAGACCCTTGGTCGAGAAATTTAAGATGGGGTTGGTAGGTATATGAATACAAGCCCACACCATTATCATGTTTACTACTCTTTGTGATACAATCAAGTTCATCTATAATACACAGTCCATTATAATAAGCCCCTCTGTAACAAATGAATAGCACAAATAGTTAGAAGATCATAATGATAGCTGAATAAAGGACTGCACAATACCTCCAGACGCGTGTATCAACAAAGGATCAATAAGGAATAAAAGTCGGATCTTTCAGAACTCAAAATTCAATTTTATGCATATATTGGTGCATAGGTGTATTATGTTTATACGATTTGCGGACTTTAATGCTACGCAAATATTTAACTGTTGACTACATAAATATCCTCTGGATAAACATATATTATAGACTTAACCTGTGTAAACTTTGCTAAATATCATAGACTTGGTAAACATGTGTGTTCACAATATTTTCACTCTTGGATCATTAAAATCGTGTTGTTGTTGAGAAGTGCCTGTTATGTTTTGATTTATGAAACTCTAAATCACGGCTACAAATGCGGTATATTTTCAAAAAAGTTGAGATCGAGCAAGAAAAGTCGTCTGTCACGGGGTTTCCGTCGCCTGCAGTTTCCAAGAAATTACTCCGAAGAAAAATGGGAGACTTAGAGGATTATCCATCATACTCAATTGACCACCGGCTGGTGTATGACCCAGTGCTGGATGATGTATTTGTCAAATCGTGGGTGCCTGCAGACAATGTGACAGGTGAGTTGATACACATAATACTCTTATTTTCATACTCTCTATGCTCAAAAGGCGCTGACAGTGTTGGAGTGTGATAGTTACAATAGAACCTCTATTCAGACCAAGGGGGCGGCTGATCTCAAGTGGTTTCAGTATAAAGGTTCAAGCTCATCTCTGTATAAAGGCTTGGGACCGCGATAACTGGTCTTATTACAGCGGTGCTCTTCATTGGTGGTCTTAAGTGATCACTTATTTGGAGGTTCTACTGTATTTCATAGGTTTAACTTAGTGATATCAGGTTTCTGAATTCATTCTCATGTTTATATCATAGGATGGTTTTCCTCAGAATAAATTTATTGACAACAGTTTATGAACAAATGCTTTAATATTTGATAAATCAACCCTCTTGGAGCCGAGCCAAAAATCACTGTTTAACAGCCAAGTGCCGTAGACGGGTTCTTATGTATGATCCTTCTAGTAGCGCTTTTGATTTTCATCAGAATCTGTTCACATTTACAGTACACATTCAAAAGACAGCTTAGTTTCTTATTTTTCCCATTATAAATGAAGATACATACAGTATCAAGTCCCTTTTAACCCATTTAGAAATTTTAGAGTAATCAACCATTCATTTGACAGTTTGCGGGATCGATTTTAAATGGTGAAATATTACTTGCTTTTTTTAACCAGAGCAACGAATTATCTGATACTCAAGAAACACTATGTGAACCATCCATAATTCATACGAATATATTTTTACTTACAATATTATGGAGAAAAAAATGTGTTTATTTCCCCATCCGCGTGGAATTTCAGGGTCAGGATTAGGTGGAAAATTGCTACTCGTTGCTACTCGTCAGCAGGACGAGTAACCCTCAAATATCTACTCGTCCTGCAAAAAATGTACCCGTCCTCCTTGCACAAAGCTCTATATTTGTTTATAAAATTGACCATACTTGCTATTCGTCAAAAGGATCAGTCACTAAAACATTCTACTCATCCTCCACAAGTATACAAGCAGACGAGTTGCTTATCCTGACCCTGGAATTTGACAGCCATCATTTATCATCTAGCAAAATGATAGCAAAAACATAAATTGTTTTGTAAAAGATAGTAGATATTCGACATCCATAGTTATTGCATAGTTTGCCAAACGTTTAATTTGTGATCCGGCATGCAAGATATAATCAGATGAGGCATTTGACATGAATAATATAATATTTTCCAACAAAATATCACAAGTAGGTGCCTGAAATTCTGCTGTGGCAGATTTGGAACTGCACTCTGGATGGTGCGTTTTTGCATTTATCAAAATGGTTTTGCCAGCGATTGAACATAATTTTGTGAACATTCTGAACTTTCATTTCATTTATTAGAATATCAATGAACAAGTTGATATTTATATGGTTATGATACTTTGCTATGACTTTGAACTGCCATGGGTATCTCCCAGCTAAAGTTACCACACAAATTCTGTTTGTCAGCTACATGCATAGGAAAATATAGAAAAAAATATATTGTCTTCTAAAGCCAAATGACAAAGATGACCAAAACAAAAGGAGACATTGATAAATCTCAACTCAAACTATACTTCTCAATGCAAGTCTTTTCAGGTCTCCTGGTACATAATCTATGATCAGATCATAACAAATTACACGCAAAACTTGTCATTGTATTTACATGTACGGAGATATGATATAGCACAGAGATTATTTTCCACACAATCAAGCAGAGAAATGATAGAGTATAGATAATCATAAATCTGAATACAAACCCTATTCATTGACTTGAAATAAAGCACAAAATAGGATTTGATGATAATACAGATGATATTACTTACATGTAATTGCATATCTGATAATTGCATAAATTGCTTCATTGCGTAAAGACTGTAAAATCACTTGTTCATTAATATCTTTAGAAATGTACTGATAATTGCATATATTGCTTAATCACATAAAATGTGTGTGGACGGAGGTTATGCAATTAAACAATCCCGTCTGTATTACATTCTTATTGATCCGCAAAATGATCGTGACTGGTGTTCAACAAACTAATCCGCAACATATGTTAGCACTTGGAAAACCCATGATGCACAATAGCCGCACGCAAGATATTATGCGCTGAACACACCTGCAGCAGACAATCAAGCGATTCCTAAATAATGTAATTGTTTTATAGTACTGTAATGTCTCAACTTTTTTATTTGTAACGTTCTTGAAATAGTGATAAAAATGGGCGTAATTTGGGTTAGTTGCTTTATAAATAGCAAATAATGTTATTGATTTAAATTTGCTTTGGAATTGTAATGGATTATTTTTCTAGATATTGAATTGTGCTTTTGAAGAGTTGTTCTCTGAAAGAGAAGTGAGAAAATGATTCATTTGAAACATTTTTTTGTCTATTTTGACATATGATTCTTGATTATAAACATGTGTTATATAAAATGAACAATTTATTATTGATAGTCAAATGTCTTGACAGTGTGGTGTGTACATCTAAATGTATTTGTTATTCTAATTTTTTACGGTTATTCATAAAATGTTAGTCTGGATATTAATTGATTTTTTTGCTCACATTACAACATTTAATAAATCTCATCACTTATGATCAGTAATGCAGTATCAATTTTAAACAACTCTGTCACCCATCCAACCACAATTTCATCAAACTTGCACACAAATTGCTAGTATGCCTATTTGATCTTCATTCCATAGTTGAATCATGCCCCTGGACGGAAAATTGTCCCCACCTCCGGGCTTCAACAATTCTTTTATCATAAACCATAACTGGCTTATTTTTCATTCAATTTTCATCAAACTTGTACACAAGTTGTATGCCTATTTGATCATGTATAAAGTATCCTACATGCGTTTGGAGGAAAAGGAAACTGTAATAAAGAAGGGGCTGTATACCAAGGTGAATGTAAGACATGTGAAGAGAAAGGGATCAAAAGCATATATATTGGCGAAACAAGTAGGTCAACATATGTCAGAGGTCAACAGCACCTCAAGGCCATACAAAACCCTGTCCAGAACAAGAACAAAAATGCTTTTACAACGCACATTATTGAGAAACATGGGGATGGGGAAGAGGTCAAATTCGGATTCAAAATAGTTAAAAATTTTGCAAAACCATTAGAGACAAGTCCGGGAGGGTGTTGAGATACTTGGAATGAAAGCAGATGTAGTGATGAACTCTAAACTAGATCACTATAAACCAGCAATAAGAATGGTGGGGTTTACAGACATTTTAGAAGAATTGGAATTAACTTTAAATTTGAATTAGATTTATAATGGGAGTAATGGAAATTATTGCTCTAATATGGATAATGGGTGCATTATGGCACAATCTAATAATATGTAACCTATTAGTGTTTTTTTTTTTATTGTGATATAATCTATTAATGCATAAGTGATAATCCTTTATGAAGAAAATGGTAGAAGTTTGGGTATTGTTGTATTTTATTCAAAAGTGATACTTTGTAGTAACAATGTTGTCATATTTCTGAATAGTTCTTAATATTTTGTATATATATATATATATATTGTCGTCTATATAGTACTATCATGGTAGTGTAAACATAAACGAATTTGAGGAGTCTGTTGACTTGAAACATGTACCGGGGTAAATATAGTAAAGCTATGTAAAGGAAAAGTTTTGATTGTGTTTTGTTTTTTATTCTTTTTTGAATAGTTAACAGCAAAAGAATGAAAAGGCAAAATAATATTTGATCATGATTCCGTAGTTGAACCATGCCCCTGGGGGTAAACATTGACGCCACGCCAAGGGTCCATCAATTTTTGTTAGCTTAAATAAAACTGGGTCATTTTTCATTTGATTTTCATTAAATTTACAAACACCATAGCTGGGTCATTTGATCAAGAGACAGCACAACCATGGCCCCCTAAGCCAGAGGAATGAAACCAAAATGATGTTTGACAGCCTAAAAACCTGTTTCAGCATCTGACAACCCTGATATAACGTAAACAATCAAATCGGGTCCCTTCAAATCTGATGCAAACTCTAATACGGTCTCTAGCACAGCCCAATCTGTATGGAGTAACAAGTGGGGATTGCGAAGAATTAAATCAAGATGTTAAACCGATTAGGACATTAGATATATATACTAAATTGACAGAAATTGACACAGCTCTAGCCATGCAGAAGGTGAAAAAATGTCACATGAACATCTACAAACCATATTGTTTACCCACTTATAGATCTAAAGCGATTTGCATGGTAATCACATTCACTTGAATGGACTGGACATTTCTCATTTCTTTACAACAAAAGCTGCTTTAATATCTGGAAATTGTGAGTACAGCATAAATTGATACGACCATTATGTTAAGCAAATGTCTGGAAAGTATGGGATCATATATGTGCTCAACACGATTTTAGTTTTCCTTACCAATTAATTATGTGACCATAATAATTGTAAAAATCTACTATTGTTATTTGACTTGTTCCTTGTTTGTTCCATATTCTCTTAGTTTAAAGCGATTTGCGTGGTAATCACATTCACTTGAATGGATTGGACATTTCTCATTTCTTTACAACAAAAGTTGCTTTAATATCTGGAAATTGTGAGTACAGCATAAATTGATAAGACCATTATGTTAACCATATGTCTGGAAAGTATGGGATCATTTATGCGCTTGAAATGATTTTAGTTTCCTCACCAATTAATTATGTGACCATAATAATTGTAAAATTCTACGATTGTTATTTGACTTGTTCATTGTTTGTTCCATATTCTCTTAGTTTAAAGCGATTTGCGTGGAAATCACATTCACTTGAATGGATTGGACATTTCTCAACTACCAAATTCGCTTTAATATCTGGAAATTATGAGTACATCATAAATCAATCATTAATTAATAATTATTGATGGGTTCAATTATTCATATTTTATATCCTTGAACGAGTTCATCATGTTGGAATACACATATATACATTATTTATTAGTTCATCTTTACACAACACAAATATAATATTTACTGTTGACAGTTTCGGCAACTCCTGTCACGATTTTCAAAACGTCTCTGCTCATGTCAAGGTCACTCAGCACGACTTCCGATGCCGAAAATCGGGTCGTACACGTGAGAGAGTTGAAAGGCCCCCTCGTCTCGATTCATGACCTGCTTCTGTCCTGGTATCTTTATCGCCTCCCTGATGGTTCTTGTTCTCCAATCCCCCTCCCTATCCAGTACACTCACTTCCTCCCAGTCTATCTCATGATTGTTTTGTTTCACATGGTCTGTGATCGCACTCTTGTTGATCTGGGTGAGAGATTCTTTCCTCGCTGCTCTGGTGAAATATCCCCCACTGTTCTGCTCCACATCCTTCATGTGTTCTTTTACACGGGTGCCCAGTTTTCTGCCAGTTTCCCCAACATAAACACTCTTGCAAGACTTACAGGGAATTTTATACACCACTTCACATTTCTCTAGCTTATCCTGTTTGTCCTTAGGGTGAACGAGAATGTTCCTGATGGTCTGTAGGGGCTTCACCGCTGTAGACACTTGGTGCTTATTGAGGATACGTGAAATACCCTCTGTTACCCCTTTCACGTAAGGTAAGATGACTAAACCTTTGGAGCCTGCTGAGTCCTTATTCTTTTTCTTTCTCTTGTCCTTTCCTCCTTCCTTCTTCTTTTCAATCTGTGCTTTCACTTTTTCAAAAGACCATCTTGGGTAACCACATTTAGCTAGAGCCCCTACTATGTGTTCTTCTTCTTTCTGTCTATCCTCTGTCTCTGTCACTATATCATTGCACCTGTCTAGTAGGGTCTGGATCACACCTAACTTGTGTTGCAATGGGTGGTGAGACAAGAAATGTAGATACTGGTCTGTAAAAAGACCCATACATTGGAAATTTAGATTGTAAATAGTGCATTTTAAGAGCATTTTACACCAGATTTATTGGCATTTTATGCACCCATATTCAGAACATTTATTAGATAACATATGCGATTCTTCCGGATTTTATAATAGTGCATTTTTAAGAGCATTTTACACCAGATTTATGCAAAGTTTGCATTGCAAACGAAGGCGATTCTTAAAACGGCCTGTGATTGGATAGTGCACAGTCGCGATGTGCACAGTCAGTGCCCCAACAGGTGCTTGATTGACAAATCACAGCGGTTTTCCAGCCTCGGCTGCAACATTTTATGCTGTACGTTAGTACTTTGTTGATCGTGAATGTCTTTTCAGTGACGCCATATTGCTTTTTTGTTACTATGGCCGCTGTGGTGTTTGAAGCTCGAAAATCCGTAGAAAATCCGGAAAAATCGCATCGTAGTTTGAATTACAGGAAAATACTGGAGAAAAAACGGAGGTCTGATAAAAATCCGGAAATCCGGTAAAATCCGGAAGAATCGCATCTCTGATTATTTCACATAACAACATTGACAGATATCATTACATATAATACTTTTTTGCTGAACACAATGTCTAGATTAAGTATTAGATTAAGTAATATTTGATTTGACCCAAGAGTAATACTGCTTTGTATTGTATTTCAATAAAGTTATACATGTACTGCTTGATGAATTGTTACAAATTTCTATACACGTTTTTGCGGTGAAATAATAGTAAACTAAATTAAGGGCTTTCAAGAAATAACTAATGAATAAACAGATGTTGATCTGAGGGCAGTAGCAACCATAAATAAGTAATATCCTGCATCAGCTGTTTGTTAACAACTGCCAACACCTTTTGATCAACAGCTTTATATCCTAGTTCCCAATGTCCACCATTTCCTACGTGTTGTATACACCTGTCTTTTCATTACATTCACTCAATATGTCGACTTAACATTAAAAAGGAATCAGATGATCCATGGCCTCATGAATACATTTCTCAAGTTAGTCAATGTCTAAGATAACAAACGGCCATCATAATCAAAATCTAATGATCAAGTTGCGATCCTGGAGTATGTAAATCTTATTTACTACTTCATTTTGTTGACTTGGCAAAAAGTTATGCCAGTTCCTGTTTAACACAGGCCCTTCGCTACGAATCACCCTACCTATTCATTTTTTTGGTGTTGATATTAATATAAAATAAAAGGACAATGATATAGATATATGTATCTGTGTGTTAGTCATTACGTGAATATCAATACAATCATAATTGATACATTAAAATGAAATAGATTGTTCAAAATTCTTATTCGGTAGACGTAAATGTAAAAGTGAATCCCCGGGAGTGAATACACATTCCATCACGAAGCCATGGAACTGTAAGAGGTCTCTCTGTACTGTAGAGCTTACCTCTATAGAAGTCAGGGGGTCTTTATTGGATGTTTCACTGTAATTTTCAGCCACACCTACTTATACATTCAGATGACTCAAACATTCTTAACTTGTGGATATGTGCATGTGTTATAATCACCCGTTAACTACTGTTTTGTAGTGGACATCATCACTGACCGCCTACGCTCCAGCACTTTTGCTCACGCGACCCGTGCATACCCTCGCCGGACACCCCGCGCAGACCCAACTCGGGTGCCTGTGCTAGTGGATGATCACCCAACCTTTCAGGTATAGTAGACCTTGTCCACGAAAACACCCATCCAATGTAGGTAGTCATCTTAATTAGGTTGACAATGATACATAGCTCTTTCTGCCTTATGTGATACTGCTGCAAGTGTCCACTTAAGATTGGCTATAATGTGTTAGATTTCTAACTGCGATTACTAAATGAGGATTGTTCATTGTCACATTATGTGTCATATTATGTGTTGTGTTGGAAAATGAGGTTAGGATCAATCAATAAATACTCAGCGCAAACAATTACCACGTCTATCCACTCCCTACGAGTGGTCAACGTTTTTTTTTGTTTAAATTTATTTGTGTGAATAATACTTTGTCTGATTGTAGCTAATAATTTATTTTTTGGTGGATGTGATGAGTATTTATTATATCACAATAAAATTTCATTCCTCAATCATTTTCTCTACAAGATGCTTTTTCCAACTGACCTCTCTACAAAAATCCGGTACTAGCAGGAGCTTTGCGTTGCACAATTGCTCTCTCTCCGAATTGTGCGTTTAAAGAGAACAGTGGTTACTCATCGTACCAGTCAAATAAGGAAAAAGGACTGCGTATAAAGATATAACAGTAATCCTCTTGCAATACAAAAGAATGTTTATTGATGCATGTTGATTTCAGAAATATCATTTACAAATTTACATAAAAAAACATGAAATGTTTAGAACCTAATGTATGCAATTATTCTGAAATACGTCTTACACCAAAGTGTTTATATTTATCTTTATAATAGATTAAACCACAACGTTCTCATATTAACTTTTGTTTTTGTGATAATATGATATAAACTTGTCAAAAATTGTATTTCATCAGTTCCAAAGATGCTTTATGACCGACTGATTTCAACAAAAACAAACATGACCTTAAAACATTGCATGCTTTCCAAATATTTCATTTGGGAAGGACCTCGATCACAGTTGATGACGTCACGGAAGGATATGAACTATTTTTTGTGAGTGTCAATCTGCGAGATTGCTCACTACATGAGAACGTTATGATATAATTTATTTAATAATAAAAATGAAGGAGACACTCATTGAGTGTGACGTCTATCATTTAAGACTCATGCAAAAGGATGTTTGTCGCCTGCAGGTGGTGTCTCATTCTGCTGCGGCAGCGATCACTGCACGTCTCTCGGCGCCCACCTTTTCAGCGAGGCTGCGGCAGAGGGACGAGGAAGCCAGGGGGCTACCTCCCCTCAAGGTGGGTAACTAAAGCATGGCCACTATATACAGTAGGACCTATATAGGTAATTGTTATCTTAAGCTTTGCAACTGCAACAGAACCACCAATAGGAGAAAAAAATCATACTTGTCTAGAGGACCAATATCCTGAAATATACACATTTGTTAAATTAGATTAACACGGCCAAATCAACAAACTCTATGTACATGTAGATTCAATTGAAACTGATGTTTGGCCATGGGGTGACTGAGAATACTCGTTCTAAGGATGCGCAACTCAAAAATTTTACCCATCTTGAACCGACAGATACCTGTCTCGAAGTATAGGATGGGATTTATCTGTGGCCCTGCTGCAAAATTGGTCTTCTACTAGGTAGTGTTTATCTCAGGATTTGAATAAAAATTCAAGATAGCTAATACTGTAATCCTAAAATATTTTAGATGAGATTTAATTTCGCTAAATTCTCCTCTTCGGGATGATTCATAAAATAATATGATACATTTACAACATGCAATGAACCTTACTAACCAAATATCAAGTAAAAGGCATGAAGTTCTGTGAATCACATAGCCCAG
The DNA here is from genome assembly GCA_019095985.1 of Streblospio benedicti. Lineage (NCBI taxonomy): Eukaryota > Metazoa > Annelida > Polychaeta > Spionida > Spionidae > Streblospio > Streblospio benedicti. The sequence continues at coordinate 51,570,385 of CM032660.1, read as the reverse complement.
CCTCAATCAATGCACCCAAACAAAGTTCTGTGAATCACATGGCAATGAATGTGCATGTTAGATTTCTAACAGGGCGATTAACTAAATGAGGATTGTTGGGCTGTAGCATTTATCAGATTTGTTTTAATGAGAAGAGGAGTAAGAGCAAATAGTGTGATAGCCGTATAACACCTTAGAGAACTTGGTTCTTATTTTAATCTAAGTTGCTTGCAAAGCAAAGATTGCTTCCCAGGGGATGGGGAAAAATCCGCCTCTAGCAGACCCAAAAATACTATTCATTTCCATACAATTCTCTACATATGAGACCACCATTAATATGAGTATCGCCATGCATTATCTGTAATCTGACATTTAAACTATCTTGAAACTTCCTATCGGCAAGAAACAAATCAAACATTTTTACCTAATTATCCAGAAATGGGCTTTCACCATGCTGGATTTGCCTTGATATGTATAATTATTAACAAAACGTCAAACAAGATGGAAAAAGGACAAAGACACAAAAAAAGGACAAAAGGTAAGAAGTTAGATGTGAATAATATAGCACAGTTTCAATTGTTGTGCATGTGCAGGGCGCTGAGTAAATGAGGATTGTTGGGTTGTAGCATTTATCAGATTTGTTTTCTATGCGAAGAGTAAGAGTACATAGAGTGTGATAGCCTTTAGTTCTTATTTCTATTGAAAGTGCAAAGCAAAGATTGCATCCAAGGGCTGGAGAAAGCTCAGCCTGTAGCGGAGCCAAAAAGACTATTCGTTCCAAACATTTCTCTAGTCTACATATGAGGCCACCTTTAATATGAGTATTGCCATGCACGTTATCTGTGATCTGACATTTAAACTTTCATCAAACTTCCTATCAGCAAGAAACAAATCATTTTTTTAAAACTAATTATACAGCATGTGTTAATCATAAACAAAACGTCACACAACAAGCTACAAGAAGCTAAGAGCTCTGAATTTAGACAAAAGGTAAGATGTTCTGTGAATCACATAGCCCAGCCTCAATCAATGTGCATGGCACTGTGTTAGATTTCTAACCGTGATTACTAAATGATGATTGTTGGGTTGTAGCAATTATCTGTAATCTGACATTTAAACTATCATGAAACTTCCTATCAGCAAGAAACAAATCGATTTTTTTAAACTAATTATATAGCATATGTTAATCATAAACAAAACGTCACACAACAAGCTGCAAGAAACTACGAGCTATTAATCTGGACAAAAGGTAAGATGTTCTGTGAATCACATAGCACAGACTCAATCAATGTGCATGTGCATGGCACTGTGTCAAGATTCCTTATGGCGATTACTAAATGAGGATTGTTGGGTTGCAGTATTTATCAGATTTGTTTTAATGAGAAGAGGAGTAAGAGCAAATAGTGTGATAGCCGTATAACACCTTAGAGAACTTGATTCTTATTTTAATCTAAGTTGCAAAGCAAAGATTGCTTCCCAGGGGATGGGGGAAAATCCACCTGTAGCCGACACAAAAATACTATTCATTTCCATACAATTCTCTACAGATGAGACCACCATTAATATGAGTATCGCCATGCACATTATCTGTAATCTGACATTTAAACTATCATGAAACTTCCTATCGGCAAGAAACAAATCAAACATTTTTACCTAATTATCCAGAAATGGGCTTTCACCATGCTGGATTTGCCTTGATATGTATAATTATTAACAAAAGAAGATAGAAGAAGATGAACATCGACAAAAGGTAAGAAGTTAGATGTGAATAACATAGCACAGCCTCAATTGTTGTGCATGTGCAGGGCGCTGAGTAAATGAGGATTGTTGGGTTGTAGCATTTATCAGATTTGTTTTAATGAGAAGAGGAGTAAGAGTACATAGTGTGATAGCCTTTGGTTTTTATTTCTATTTAAGGTGCAAAGCAAAGATGGTGGCAAGGCAGTTCCAAAGATATATGACAAACCAAGGTTTTGCACACTCAAATAAACATATAGCATCAGCACGAGTTACAATTAACTAACTCACATGGCCCATTGTTATCGGTTGTGTCTTTATCAAATAGAGATTGTCAAATATACATTTAAAGTCACTTACTGTAGTACGCAGGCGTTTTGCAGTTACGTGAGCTAGTGAGGTAAATCGCGTATTAACAACAAAAATCCCTATGACAAGGCATGAAAACAATGCACTTAAACGAAAATATTGTCGTTGCTAATATCAATAGGACCACAGTACTTGTGTAGCAGGTGGTGTCTGGTCTGAGACTTTTAATACTGCAGGTGCTACGTTGCAAGACTGATTGACACATCGTTTCCAGGCTTTTGTGTGATGATTTTGAAAAAAATTATTGAATTATTTCCTTATTCTATGTGTATGTGTTGGATTAATCCACACTCCAATAATAAACAGTTCACCAAGCCTGGAGCGGCTTCACTTGGGATTACCATAAATTCTAGATACACAACTGGGCGTAAAAGATAAAATCTGGTTAGTTTGTTCAGCGTTTATGAAGTGAAAATCAAATTTACTTAGCAAGTATTCACTATGTAATAGATGTGGTCTCAATCGGAGGTTTTCTGTAAGGTTCTAATAGCTGCATCACATTAATTGACAATAAAAACAGTCCATAACTAGAAGGGTACTTATTGTACAAACAAGTAGACGTTGTAAACGCCAAAAATCTCCCAATCCTAGATCAATCCCTTTTAGGCCAGCAATTTTGAAATTGTTAATTCAAATAAATACACCTATAACAAATAGCGTAGAAAGGCAACACATCTAATCAGAATGAAAATTTATAAATTTAGTGAAAAGAATGAAAGAATGAAAATTACTCAGCTGGGTAAAACTTTGATTTTCGTAACTAGCGTAGAAATTTAAAAAATATGTTTGGCATGGCTTTGTTAATTTGCCATGATATAGATTAAAATTTGGTAAACCAATGTAGATAAAATACTTCTCCCTCTAGAGTGGAAACAAGCGATTGACACGAAATGTGAATAAATTTGTTAAAAGTAGGCCAAAGTAAATCATAATAAATTCAGCTGTGGAGACTAATATATTAAAGAAAATTGTACTTTCCCCAGTACAGTGGTAACAATTGCTTTATTCAAATGTTCCATAATTTTTTTTAAAAATAGGTCAAAGTATACAAACATCAAATCACCTTAGGAGAGTAATATGGTCATACCAAATGTCCAAGTTTGGTGATGAAAGGTCATAAACTGTTCCCAGGAGACAGTTTAACTCAAATTCATGATGATTTGTTTTTAAAAACACATCTTAACATCATCAAATATAAGCCAAAGTACACCAAAATCTAATCAGCTCTGGAGAGTAGTATAATGAAACTAATTTTGAAGTTTGGTGATAATAGATCAAATACGTATCCCTGTAAAGTGGTAACAAGGTATTACACCTAACGCTCATAAGTTTGTCAAAAGTTGGCCAAATATGGATTCTTTTTCCAGATGACTTGTTACCATTCTATCATTGAGGTATCTAAAAAATACTCATACCATAATGGAAATCCATTTGCTTATGTTATTCAGTGCCCGGGACCGAGAACAGGGAAGTATGAAAGAAAAGAGTCTTCAGTAAGAAGTGCATCACCATTAAAGTCCATCCTGAAGAAAAGACAGCCCAGCACAGCAGGCACAGCCAGGACGTCAAGCACTGCCAGAAGCTCCACAAGGCTATCCATAAAGGTTTCCTCTATAAATATCTCATTAACATTAAAACTTGGACCATACATACATACATACGTACGTATGTGCATGCGTGCGTGCGTGCGTGCGTACTTATGAATGTACACACACATACATAATTAGTGACAAACAGCAAACACAAGACTTTGCTTCAGCAGCTGAAGCTATGCAATCAGTCGAACTATAGATCTTTATGTACTTAACTACTGTTTAAATTTGCTACTATATGTAGCTTCTCTCCAGATGTGTTATTCACAAAGTTCCTTATATGTGGTGTCCCTCTTACAAAATCCTGCACTACAAATGCCTCGTTTAACTCAACATTTGGGTCAATTCATAACTATTACCTATTCTTTTAGAGTTTATTTAAATTAATGGGTTCCACTTTATAAATTCAAATAATAATGCTAGTCATTGAAGAACAGATTAGGGATATGTGTTTTTGTGCCACCGTATCTCTACGTATAAATTTACTGAAATGGTATGTATTCTTGTAGGACTCTGTGACATATAGCAGCGACTGTGAAAGAAATTATCGTGCAGGCACATCTGCTAAAAGTTCTACATCTTCTAAACGAAAGAATGACACTGAAACCAATGAGATTAGCACTGCTTCTCAAGAAGACACTAAGCATGAAAAAAGCAACAAAACCAAATATAAACATGATAAAAATATCAACAAAGATAATAGAGAAGAAGAATCAAATAGAACATCTGAGAAAAAGAAAAAGAATCAAAGTGAAGGTGACACAGAAAGATTAAAAACTAGTTCCAAACCTCCAAAGAAAAAAAGTGAGAAACTCATTTCTGAAGGAAAACCCGTGAAAAAATACAAAATCCACCAAAAAGTGGAACATAGTAAAGACAGTGAAAAAGAAATTGGTAAAAAACCTACTGGTAAGAAAGTCACAACAAAAAGGACTGAGAAATTAGATAAGCAGCCTGATGATTCAACAACAGATAACAACGTAAAGCCAACACAAGAAACTAATGAGAGAGAAACATCAAATAATTCAATCCATGAAGTACTCCACTCTTCTAGTGATCCAGAAAAAGTGGATGCTCATAAAAATTCAAAGTCGTCATTGCAAGAGGCCACAAGAGAAGAAGCGAATAATGAAAATGAAAAATCGTCAGTTGTCCATGATGAACACGACATACAATCTTCAAGACAAGTCACTAATGACAAACCTGAGCATTCAAGAGGATCTCTAAATGAGGAATTGCAATCAGAGTTGAAACTAAACCTTTCAGAAGATGGTCTATCAGCAGAAAAAATAGCTTATGATGATCCATCTCAGCATTCAAGGCCATCCTCAAAAGAAAGATCAAAATCTTCAAAAATGTCTCTTTTAAAATCCCTTGTAGGTGATTCTCAGTCCTCCAGAGAATCTTTAAAGAGTGACTATTATCCAGATCAATTAACCACAAAATCTAATGCAGTGCAAGAAACCTTCTCACAAAAATCTTCAAATAGAGATACAGCACAGCTAAAATCTTCACTACAAGATCTCAATTCATCACAAAAGTCGCTTAAGGAGAACATTTTATCGCCCAGAGGGTCTGTAAAGTATGATGAGATAAGTTCAAACAAATCCATACAAAGCATGCTGGAGAAATCAGATGTTTACTCATCCACAGAAACACTTAAGGACCATGACGATGGCAAGAATTCTGCAAACAATAGTACACTTGTGGTGTCTGCAAGAGATGATTTGAAGACAACAAGAACGTCTCTACCCTCACCAAAACCATCTGAAAATAGTAATCATACAAATGCATCTAGAAAATCTTCGTTAAAAAGTGATACACATATGTCAAGAAAATCATCATTAATAAGTGATACAAATATGTCAAGAAAATCCTCATTAAAAAGCAACACACCTGTGGAGTCTGCAATAGATGATTTGAAGACAACAAGAACCTCTTTACCCTCACCAAAACCATCTGAAAATAGTAATCATACAAATGCATCTAGAAAATCTTCGTTAAAAAGTGATACACATATATCCAGAAAGTCGTCATTAATAAGTGATACAAATATGTCACGAAAATCCTCATTAAAAAGCAACACACCTGTGGAGTCTGCAATAGATGATTTGAAGACAACAAGAACCTCTTTACCCTCACCAAAACCATCTGAAAATAGTAATAATACAAATGCGTCTAGAAAGTCCTCTTTAAAAAGTGATACACATATGTCTAGAAAATCGTCATTAATAAGTGATACAAATATGTCCAGAAAATCCTCAATAAAAAGCGATCCAAATGTGTCAAGAAAATCCTCAATAAAAAGTGATACACATGCGTCGAGAAAGTCCTCTTTGAAAAGTGATGTAAATGTGTCAAGAAAATCCTCAATAAAAAGTGATACACATGCGTCCAGAAAGTCCTCTTTGAAAAGTGAAGTACCATCATCTAGAGAGTCTTCACAGCAGGATCACGATACTCCGGGACCGTTAATAAAAGATGAAACTAAGTCCTCTAAAACTTCTATTAAGGACAGCCAGAGACAAACAAGCACAATTGTTGATATTCAAACATCTGACATGGATATAGAATCACCAAAAAATACATTGTCCTCAAGTTCGAAGAGTCTTTCAAATGATGACAGTTATTCCTCCGATGAACCAGTAAAAGATGATATGGATTCTTCCAGAAAATCTGTGAAAAGTGATGTGCTGTATATACATTCCTCAAAACCATCATTAACAGAACAAGACCAATCCTCTGAAGCATCAAAGAAGGATAATTATGATTATAATACAAATTTCCAAGATGACCAATTTTCAAGGATATCTACACAATCATATAAATCTTTAAAAAATGATGATACACATTCACGAATTTCATCTGCAAATGATGCTTTGTCATACAAATCCATCAAGGATGATGCAAAATCTCAAAGTACAGCATCATCATACAAATCCTTGAATAACAGAAATTCTTCTAGACAATCTTCTTCTTCATCTTGTAGATCCTTACAGAAGGAAGCTATGATGTCAGAAAAGCAACCTTCTGAGGATATTTCATCCTCAAATACATCACTCTCCAAAGGACATGTCAATGACGACTTGTCGTCAACTGGCTCCACGAAGGCTTTCACTCACGGTGTAAAAAATGAAAAAAATGACCGGATATCATCGAAGCATGAAAAGCAGTCATCAACAAATGATGTCAGATCTGTCGAAAATGCCGAGACGAACCAAAGAACATCTTCCCAAGAATCGATTGCAGAAGATTTAGAATCTCAAAACCAATTGGAAGACCGGAATTCTATTACAAGAAGAAAAGAGAGCGTTTCAAGCAAAAGGTGAGTTTTGATCTAGAAAAGACACATAAACACACCATGCAATCTGTTTCAAGATTTGACGTGTGTGATTGGGTTTGGTGTGGGTAAACCACAGTTTTGGTATGGTAAGTGATGGGAGGTTTTTTGTTTGACGTAATAAATCAGCTCTGTCCAATATAATTTGGACAGACACGGGATAGGTCTTGTTTGCATTGAGAATGGGAATATATCTGCTAATACTTACAGTCGGTTTTTCCTCATGTCATGTGACAGATAAATGCTAACTGGAACGCAAGTGTAGAACCTTAGGTTTCCCTTCAGTTTTGGCCATGTACAATAGCTATTTCGAAGCTGTTAAAAACATCCAAACAAGATTAGGTTAAGTTTAAATATCAGCTTGTCAGTTCCCAACCTGTATACATGCAACCAGTCATACCAGTATAGTTCAACCATTGAATGAGGACCTTAAAACTGACTTTTCTTACTTGTGACTGGGTTTTGGTGTGGGAGGCGAACCAGGTTCGGTGTGTATTACTAGATTTATATATTCAGCTGTGGACACTGGTTTATGCATGCTGTCCCTCATATTCAGTATTACCTCCGATTCAGCTGATGGCCCAGATGCATTCGGACTTGCAATGGTCCTCACCAGCTAACTCTATTAATTTTTCCAGTGCTATGTCTAGCTTTAGCTGAATGTTTCTCAGATCTCTAACTCGGCAACTCAATGTTAGAACAATTTCTTCGTCGCTTTGATGATGCTCACTTCAGAGTTCTTCGGCTCTCCAAGGTCCTTGCAGTTTTCAATGAGGGTTTGCAAGCCATCAACTGATATAAGCTCCTCATCTAACAATTGCTGCACCTGATTGAGAGTTTTGCCCTCTTTGTGGCCAAATAAATTTTCATCTTGGGCTTTTCAGTTACACCAGGGGCAACCTTCTTACCATCATTTCTCAGGATAAACAATGTTGATGGCTATGATGAACACATGGCAACGACCTCTTCAATTAGTCCGGGTGTCAGTTTCCTAGGCAGTTGAAGCTCTAAATCTGTAAGGACTATATACTTGGCACAGCAATGATGACATAGGACTTCAAGAGAATAATCCCTGTTTAGTTTCTTGCAAGAGAAGGTCCGATTCATTCTTACCATCAGACAAGAACTGGATGGAACATGCGGTCTCCCGCCAACGAAAACTACTTTTCTTCGGAATACTTCATTCCAATTGTTGAGTCTAAACTATACCAGTGACAAACCTCTAAAATGAGCCTCAGGGCCATGTTGTCCATCGGCAACTTGCCCTCAAGGCGCTACCAGCTTCACGAAAGACATGAAATTATGGAGCAACACGTACTTGTAGAGCTCTTCTATGAATGGTGGCAGCACCTTTCACTTTGCTTCCATAATTCATGTCGCGCACAGTGGTGAAAATCAACAAGTTTTCCTGCAGATTGCTTTCTTCGTTGGCCCACTTGCTTCCATGGTGTGTCAGGCTCTCCAACAATTAGCCTTTGATCTGCTGATATGCATATCAATTCTCTTTGTTCGGTGTAATGGTGGTGGTGCTGATATCTGGTGGATGAATTTTGCCAATGTCAGTCAAATCTGAACTAGAATTTAAATCTCCCAATTCTGACGCAGAATCATACCTTATCCCAGTGCATTAAAGCACATCTGCTTAACATTGAGGATATGCTTAACTTTCGAATATAAGAACATGTGCTTATAACAGAGCACAAAAATTAATTTCCCTTCCAAATGTTTGACAGGCATGTCCGCCCTGAACACCAAGGAGTGACCAGACACGTGAAAACAACATAATACACCTAAAGAAATCCTGCACTAGTATGCGTACATACAACATGAACATGCTTTGGGCGATATTAGAAGCTCCGACGCGTTTCACTACTTTCCATCAGTGATTCAGAATGAACATCTGTATGAACCTTTTAGCTTGAAGTTTGAATTAATGTTTGAAAATATATATTTGTGTTAATCTGCAGCTATATAAATAAACCCAAAGTGAGGATTAAAAAATAATATTTGTTTTCAAAACAAATCTTACCGGCAGCGTTTGTGTTGCAAATGATACAAGATTCTCTAGGAGCTTTAAACAACGCGACCTCGTTATAAATGCAAAAGATTTCAAAATGGACTCGGACCTCGAGAACTTTTTACCTTATCCAAAGTTCCCAAAAAGGTACTTTTTTGGTTATAAGCACATACATGTGCTTTAATACGCAGGGAAACGGAAAGCTGCTTTATCTACAAGGTTCACAAATGATTCAGTGACAGATGGTACCTTGGGACTTTTTGGGCTTCATATCTGACATGGTATATGAAAGACAACATGTATAACAATTGTAATTACTCTAATAATGTAACTAAGCATTAGGCTGGTGGGAAGAAGGCGGGGGTTAGGCAGGTCAAGCTCAGAAAAAAAGGCTTTTTATATCCATGAGTCAAGAGGATGCTTATCACAGCATTATAAATCATTTACTTCAAAGAACTTCCTTTCATTTACTTTTGAATTAAGCTGAACAGCTTACAAATGATGAACAATTATCTTTTCGTGTGCAGAATCAAATAATCTTTAATACACAAGCATCTATATCCTGAGAACTGATGTTCACACCAAACTCGGGTACCCAGAAATGACATACATCGCAAACTTTGATGTTTCTGAAAGTGCATTTTGAAAACTTTCTACTGCCTTTCTACCAACAGAAGGGAAATCTTTACAGATGGGAGAGCATGTACACTGATACATATTTCTGTAAATCCTCTATGGGAAATATTCTCAAGAAATAGCTCTGACTGTCATTTTCTCATGTAGCTCAAACACTATTTGCTCCAAAAATATCCAAAACCATATTTAAGGAATAAAAAAGTTATAGAAGACTGCATATATTTTCAAACTCCATGTAGGTCCATTGCTGTCAATATTGTACACGTACCTGGATTAGCCTTTCAGGAAAGCTACGCTTCAGTAATTCTCATGATTTGATCATGATTTGATCGATTAAAATTGACAAACATAATGACTATAGCAATTTTTCACACAAGTTACAATACGTAGATATTTAGTAATTTGCCTGTTAATATTTCATTTCAAACCCGCATGTTGATGTTGTTTCTCACAATGTAGTTTTCGAATGGAGCATTTTGTTTTTTTCTGACTGTGTAGAGAACAGAACACAACATCGAAAAATGATAAGTGAAACCAGTAATTTTCCGTTAATCTTTAAATTTCATGTATTCTTTTAAAACAAATTCAAGGATTATAGTGATCTTAATAAATAGTCAACCATGTAAAAAATCAATTATGCAAAGAGCGTCCGATTCCCATCACTAGGTAATACTGTAGTACATGTATCATATTATGGTAGTGGTTATAAATTTGAATATAGTGTTAGTAAATAGTAAAGTATTTTTATTTAGGATTTACATCCGAATATTATTATTCATACTAGATATATAGAATATATACTGAATTGTATTAGTGAAAGTGAAAAGCAGGGGTCGACATAAGGATTGATAAGTCAGTAGACATGAGGTCCACCAAGTTTAAAAATCAGGTGATCCTGATCAAAATCAGGTGATCAAAATCAGACAAATATGAAACACAAGTAGCAGTGCTGGAGGCACTGTAGTGAGTGCCGGAGCCACAAAGCCCATTAGGAGGGATCTGGAGGGGATTCCAGCCACAAAAAGTTTGAGAATTAAGTGTAAATGGTGCCATTTAATGATATGTCAACCTAGGGGAGATGAAAAAAGTGATATAATTGCGTTTGATTTGCATTTTATAGAAATTCAGCTATTAAAACAACAAATTGTATTGATTGTAACAAAGTATTTGTTGTATACATCCATGTTTCAATATAAGACAACAACAGTATTCAATTATTAATGCTGGTACCAGCACAGAGCATACCTAGCAACTACAAGACAATATAACTAGTTTTCATAAAGTTAGCGTTAACAATTAACGGACACGTTATCAAATAACGTTTGGATTAAATCTGTGCTTTAGTCAAAGCAAAAACGCAGCGCCCCTAGCGGTCGCTGCCGGTAACAGGTAAGAAAATGGCCGACAAACAGGGATCTGTCAATAAATGCGATTTTATTAAAGAAATCTGCTGGTTTGGGGCCCTGAAAAGCTTGTAGACTGTCAGTCTCCTGTAGGAGCTGAAACAGGTAGACCGATGAGTTTTCTAGTGGTCTGGGGCTAACAGGCTAGCTGTTATGTCGATCCCTGAAAGTGATAATTTCTGGATAGCCTGTAGATCTGCCACTATTAGTGATTACAAAAAACTGTGTAAATTTCAGATATTGTGGTTGCTTACAAAATTTTAGAGAAAAAGCAATTACATAGGACTAATTTGACAGATTTGATATTGATTATTTACGTGACAATTAAAGAGCACCTATTTTAAAAATCTTAAATGCTTTTATATTAGCTATGCAACTAAATATTCCAATGACAATAAAATTAAAATGGAGAAAACAACATTCAAATAAACAAATTAATTCACATTTCAATATTTCAATATTACTTTTTAACCCAGGTTATTTGAGTGAAAGGGTGGCTGGATTTTTTGTTTAAAATTCTACTTTATATAATGCCATTGCCAAACCAAATAATAATACTATACAAAAAAGTGGCAAGTATTCATATGTGTTCTTTTTAAGTTATTTGTAAATAATAATAATTAGGTAAAAAAAAAGGTACAAATTACTTGCAAAAAAATTAGAAAATTTGGTATTTCTTCCACTTTGGTAGAAATGGCGGAAGGTAGGTATTTCCTCCGGACGGAAGAAAGGCGGATGTTTCCACGGAAGTTTCTGCCAGTGGAAGAAACTGCCGACCCTACATCATCGGCCTCTTTAATTCAATTGAATATAGTAAGAGGTCATATTTTGAGCACACGATTATATAAAATTGGCCAACTTGAATCTCCAAAATGCAGGAACTGTGACAAAATAGAAACGTATGAATATTCATTTTTTTAATTTACCTTCATAAAAAGCCTCTGGATTAAGTAAAAAGCCTCTGGATTAAGTAAAAAGCCTCTGGAATAAGATTGAACGAGAAATACTTTCTATATTTGATATATCCCTAACTGAAAAGCAAATGTATTTAGAAATGCCTAATACTTATCTCCCTATCCAAATGATTAATATTGTAAACAAAAAAAAAATATTTTTGAGAAGGAACCTGTAGAGCTTCAAATCGATTAAAATTATAATTGAAATTTGAAGTTTAGAGATTGTTTTGAAAGAAAAGCAGGTAATACAATAACATAATTGAATCATGAAAAAAATGTAATTCATCAGATTTGTAGAATATATGAAATAGAATACCACCCGTGTTTTCAATTAATAAGATAGGATAAGATAACTTTATTTCAGATGTATAACATGCATCCATATAAAAACATAATTGTATTATAAAAAAAATGCAGTTCATCAGATTTGTAGAATAAATGAAATAGAATACCACCAGTGTTTTCAACAATTAAGATAAGGTAAGATAAGGTACACATATGTACATAGACTGTATTTCAAATACTCCTAAAAATACTGTTATTGGACAGATTGATTAAATACAAACAACTTTCTCGTCCAACTATTACAACATTCGTAGGCAAAAGTAAAATATGAAGAAAATAAAATCCATGAGACAGGCAAATTGTTGCAATTTTCAAGTCTTGTTTTAAAACTTAAGATATTTTTTCGTAATGTTAAAATTATCGACGTTATGACTCTCAAATTTTTTTTTGTAATGTGTATGTTTCAAAATTGTCCATAAAGATTACATTTAATTTTAAAAATGTATAAATAAACATAGAGAGCACAATGACAATATACCTAGTATACAAGATCGTTTGCGAAATTTGGCATGTTTTGAATTTGGTATGTGAGCGCATCTTCACAGACATTAACATTACTCGACAAAAACCACAGCACCAACTTACATCGCATCACCATTTTTTACTTCTTTTGCTTTCAGTTCAACAGTTAAGGAAGATGTAGCTGAGGAAATAGAGAGTGAGAGTGCTTCATCGAGGGATACAGATAGACACTCAGAAAACGATGAAAAAGTGCTTGTTGCCAACGTGAATGTATCTAGATTGAGCTCTGCTGTTAGTTATAAATCATGATGAAAAAAAGAATTTGACTTGCATTGAGAATAAGATAAAGAATCAGGACAGTAATTTCACTGAAAATGACCCCACCGCCAAACCCTTCTTGACTTTCTTCTTCATAGGGTTATCAAATTTAGTAGCCCCAACTATACCTTTTCGAAAACCTGCAACCCCCTTCATTGGAATATTGGAGTATCTATAGGTATTTTTCATGATTACGAGGTTGTTTCTACTAGCAAACAATTCAATAATAATATCATAGCAAACACAATAAAAATGGGATCCTGGTATGTGCAGTATCACCATGATTATTACCGTATTCCCGCGCATAAAAGCCCATGGGCTTAACATCGAAGATGGGCTTAATGTTCCAATATAAGCCCATGGACCAATAAGTGAGAATAAAAATATTTTTCCCTGCCAAAAAAATTGATGAAAATTGATAGTTACGTGCACTCTGAACCCAGATGAGTGACCAAAGACATGTGAAAACAACGTATCACACCTAAAGAATTCCTGTGCTCGTATGCATACACATACGGTCATACCATGATCATGCTTTGGGCGATATTAGAAGCTCCGACACGTTTCACTATTTTCCATCAATGGTTCAGAATGAACATCGATATAAACCTTCGGCGGGATCTTGAATCAATGTTTGAAGATATATGTTTGTGTTAATTTGCATCTAGAATACACCCAAAATGAGAATTAACAAATAATATATTTTTTCAAAACAAATCTTACCGGCATAGTTCTTGTTGCAAACGAAACGTGATTCTCTAGGAGCTTTCCACAACGCAACCTCGTTTTAATGCATTAGAAATCAATAGCGGACTCGGACTTCGACTGTTAAATGCTTTCGGTATATCTCCAGTGCGTGAGTATGATTTATAATGGCGAACTTCCGGGGTTCAAATATTTATTAAATTAGGTTTGTACGATGTTACCATGCTATGAAAATTCTTGTGACAATGACGAATATGAAGACAACATTGCTAGAAAAGATATGAAACTAATAATTACCATTGATGATTAAAGGAAAACATTGTGCACGTTGTTAAAAGTCAGTACACTTATCATCGCCCGCGTAGGTAGACTAGTACCGTACAGTAACACGTAAGAACCCATGGTTAAGAAACTTGGTGGCTCTATATAGTCAAAATCCAATGCTTATTCATCGCCAAATAGGGGGTGGGCGTAGTATATGAATATACGCCCCTGGGCCTGTAAGTGGGAACTTTTTCAATTTTCAAAAGGTCCAAAAGTGCTTGTTTTTCGGTTATAAGCCCATGGGCTTTAATGTGGGAATACGGTAAATGTGCTGCAGAAATGTAGATCCTTCATATATCAAAATGTATCAAGACCCAATGATTTTCATTCTCTTTTTTGTCTTTGTCTGGTGGATAAGAAATACATGGGTTAACAGTGAGTCAACTTTGTTAAAAGAATGTGCAATTATAGAGTGGTTACAATACAATGACTGATTTGGCTTCAATATTTGTAACTCTATGACAAGTGTTTGAATTCTGGCTATATGCAGTCTTAATTACACAGAAATGCAGAAATGCATGCATACCATATAATGTTGTCCATATTGAACTGCTGTAATATAAATGAAAAAGTGTCAGCTAACTTATGAGGTCTTACTGTACATATATTTGGACCTTGTTCACATTCTTCATATTGATCTGGATTATTCTGCTTTTGCACATATGATTAATAAACTTATTTATGATTCTTTGTGTATTGTTGGATTTGAGTAATTCATGCATTGCTTAATCCTGACTAGAAATAGATAATAGTTTTTAGGAGTAAGGTCAATAGGGCCCACATATAATAGGTCCACATGTAGTGGTCTTTTTATGAGGGTTTGGAAATGTAAAAGAAATTTTTTTGTTGGGGTGGTCTTTTTATAGATTTGGTATCAATTAAAGGTTATGCTGTATACAATTTGAAAAAAAAAACTTACTTCAATATGTTAGACACTACCATCCAAATTCAACAGAAATCTACCATCATTACAGTATACGGGCATGTTTTAGTTATATTTTTTAGTTAATCATGTCCATAAGATGATCATGTCCATACCTACATCAATGACAGATTAGTCTAGCCACAATGCACTTAGTCTTAAAAATCTATTTTGACCAGACTAGAAAAAAAGACCAATACTTTAGTAGTTTTGTTGTTTAAATATTTATGAATATTTCAGCTTTCAAGATGGCTAATTAACACTCAGAAATATGAGATTCCCCCACATGTCTAGACCAGAACTTAGTAGAAGTCTATTTGTATTGGTTTATTCCAATAGTCTATTAGAGCATGAAATAGTTCATCTAAATTCTGAGCATGAGTAGCGATTTAATAAATAAATTCTCATAGTTCATAATGTAAACCCGGTACCTCTTTCAACTGACTGCCCTGATGTCTGACCAATTATTAACATATTGCTGAACCTAAATGACAGTCTATCCTTTCAGAATTTTTACCACATTCAACTTAACCTTTTACTAAATACTTAACCAAAAACAATGTACATTCAATTGTCATCGTTTTATAAGCACCTACTGGGCTAATGACAGTTTATCGCCATTGGCGAGAGATTTTATGGATTGGCGAGAGATTCGACTTACTCTTTCGCCAATGTGGCGAAACATTTTCATTCAAGAAAATTTCGCAAAACACCAATTTCGCTTGGTTTTACTCGACTTTTCGCACTAAGTTGGCAAACCGAATACCATTTTTCATAATGCAAACAATAATGGCGCCATTTTACAGTCGATTTGATGGACAGTTTCCGGTTAATTAACGTCTTCAGTAGTTTATGAGATTTTTAACAGTGTGACAGAATTGTACCACATTTTGTCAAGTTTAAACCACTGAACCACTTTAAAACTGCCTATCAGAAATCGAACAAATCCATTTTTCAATAATGGAAACAAGATAGAACATTTTACAGTTCGTTTTTTTTCAATGTTCGACAATTTTTTACTAGAACTTTTTACAATACAATTTTGTGTGATGAAATTATGAAAACGCATTTACATCAGTTTAGATATGTATACCTCTATTTTTACCAATTTATTCAAATTTTTATTAGAATGCTATCTGTCTGTCTGATATAATTTATCAATTACTTGTGCAATTTAGAATGACAATTATAAATCAATAACAGAAAAAAATCATCATAAGTAATAAACAAAAAGTAGTAATTCGTTGACGAAGTAACTTTGTTGAGCTTCTATGAAAAAAATGTATAGCCTAGCCTGTCTGGCACTTTGTCAAAAATATCTACAAAATAGTATTGATATGTGATATATTACAAATGTTATATACATAACTTCATTTTAAAACAGTATGATATTAAATTCAAACTGTCTGACCAATTGGCTAAAAATTTTTTGGTTGTTTGGCCAACGTAAAAAAAAAAAAATAGCCATTTGGCTGAAAAAAAAAATACTTTTCAGTCACTTGTCAATTTCAGGCTTATCACTTTACAATGGTTATATAAGAATATTCTAACATGTTAATATATCTAGATTCTAGTAATAAAATCTAATCATGAAATATTACTTTAATATTTTGGTTTTATCGTGAAATGACATCACGAACAGTTTAACCTGGGACACTATCATGCTCCTTTAGATCATAAACTTTAACTATCTAATTCAGTATGTCAGTCTTTGCCCTGGGGGCTGCTAGTCTTGTAGCTTTGTTCATGCAATTCAACCAATAATCAAAACCCTGGTCGGTTCAAGTAGCCAAATGACTGATGGTATTTTGAAAATACCTCACTTTAGCATAATATTTATTTAATTTTAAAAATCTCTTCAAAAAAATTTTAAGATAAAGGACTTATTATTGACTGCAATTACTAACTGCAATCTTACATTCATGATGTTTAAGTGAGACCAGAAAATCCTAAACATGTTGATGCCAAATGCTGGCGCTCTATGCTGAAGAATGAAGCTCCTCATAGCATACACATATCACGATAATTACTAAAATACTAATTACCAATAGTAAGCTTTTTCAAATGGAAAAAGTCTGAATCACAAAATTGTTTGTATTGTAATAATGTAAAACATGATATACCTCATATGTTGTATTATTGTAATATGGCTATGCAAATATGGAACAAAGTAGAAACTTTTATAAACAAGGATATAACTTTTTTGAAATCCTTGCTGGGATAAATGATGCAATGGAAATTAACCAGCTCATAACATTTCTATGCTATTGCATACATAAGAAATTTTTTATTGACAAGACTTTGAATACATACCAATGTATTATTTCTTTTATAAAATCTGAAATTAATGAATATATTATGGTTATCAATAAGTGTAAACATTTCTCTAAATTTTCTTTACTACTTCAGAGATTTCTATTGGTAATTTAACATGTAATATTCTACTCTGTTCCAAATTAAGTTTCTCATAAATGTTATAACACTGTAATTCAAACACACATGATTCATATTCGCTTTTGATTTCTCAAAAACATATTTTCCAAAAGAAATTATATCTGAAACTAATTTATAATTTTATATAATTAATCTTTGGTATTTAAAAAAATGCTGTATTTGATCACCCAAACATGTAATTATGTAATTATGTATAAGCTATAATGTAAAAAGGAAAATGTATGAAAATGTATTTTGACTTTATAATGGTAAATATATGGTATATATATTCAATACAAGTATATGTAATATGTGAATAAATGGTATTGTTCCACCTGGGGCAATATGAAACTAAAAAAAAAAAAAAATCTCACGGAGACAACCAACCATCCCTTTAATAAGACCATCAACTTTCTTTCGAGCCATGAACTACCATAAAGAACAAGCGAAAAACAAAACTGTTGAGATCGCTAAAAGCCTAAGGTGGTCCTACTACACACGTCTATATGCTAGCAGAAGCAAATGATATGTGCCCATATCATGATCCTGTGCAGTGGAACATGATCAAAAAAGGAAAGATTGGCCAGAGCGTCACCGCGAGATCGACACGCCACCGAGATACGCAACACGACAATATCTGCCGTCACTGGCAGGTGCGAGCAGGTGCGACCTAGGGGGGTAACGCTCTTTGGCGGCACCTGCCAAGTTGCTTACGTATTTTTTTGGCGTTTTTTTTTCAACGAAGAAAAGTACTAAATAAATAAAAAGCTAGACCGCTTTTCAATATGAGTTCTGTATCTTCTCGGGTGGAATCAAGTAGATCTTCTCGGGTGGAAACAAGAAGGCGCTTAAAAAGATATTAGAGCGGGTGATGGCTGCAAATCACAAAGTGAGAAGATGGGAAAAGAAATGGGTTAAAATTCCAGATACGACCATAAGAAGATTCAAATGGGTCCCTGTTGCCGATCAGGAGAGAGAATTGTTTGAAGATAACGACACAGTTGAAGATTCCAGCTCCATGACCATGTTTAGCGATGATTCTACACAACAAAGTATTGTCTCGAGTCCACCTATTCACGAGATGAAGGCTTTGCCTTTGAAGAGGATGCAAACATGTCATTTCTGTAAATTCTACACAAGAGGTTATGGTTTGGACAGCACCATACAGTCAAGCACACAGGACAGTAACGATGGTTACAGGGACATGAGATTAGCTATAAGTGAGCTCAGAAAGAATGATGGCAAAGATGAAGAATCAGATTCTGAATGTCCTTTGTAGTCGCCAACCCAGTTGGTAATATATATACATGTATATTTTTTATACTCTCTCTCTCACACACGTCTTTTTAGCAAGCATATTTCTACCAACGATAGATATAGCTGAAGACAGGTTTTACAACCCAAGCTTCCATTTAACTATATCAAGTGGCCCTGGCGGGTCTCGAACTCACGTAATTATATATTAATATTTTATACCCCAAGGTTTGATATGAGACCAGAATGATACCATCATCCCAAGCAGCGAAGCTGTGAAAAAAGGTTATCATCCCGGGCTGTAAACTCGGATGTCTCTGTAACCCCCAGCATACATACTGATGAGAAAAATAAAATACTAGTAACTGAAACTTGACCATTGAGTCAAGAGCACGAGCGATGCATTTTGGTGTTGTATTTTCGCATTTTTTTTAGTAATTTAGTTAATTAAACAGTCTGCCAATCAATTGCTAATCAATGTAACCTAGTATCAATGATCGTAAAAAAAAAAAAAAAAAAATACACATATCACGAGTGGTGCATTGTCAGAATCTTATTGCAGGTGCAAAGCAGGGTGTGTAAACTAATTTTTGTAGTGATATTTGGGGGCAATATATATTGAATACCCCCAGTATGTATGCAAGTTTGGAGATAACGCCGCCCGGTATCAAAAGGACGCAAAAAAATGACACTTGGATGAGAATTTTTTCAAGTCACTGCTTCCCATGGGACGAACTCAAAACTTCGCAACTATGACACTATTAAACATAATCATATCCAAATTTGCTTCCTTTGTGGGCGCTGCCATCTTGTGAACGGCGTTTGGATTGAACTGTTGTCAATGAAACAAACGGCAAAAAAGGTCTCGGTTGGCATTCCAGTATTTTTAGTCTCTCGATTTCTG
>CM032660.1:51513878-51550589 GCA_019095985.1 Streblospio benedicti | reverse complement strand
AGACCCAATGATTTTCATTCTCATTTTTGTCTTTGTCTGGTGGATAAGAAGTACATGGGTTAACAGTGAGTCGACTTTGTTAAGAGAATGTGCAATTATAGAGTGGTTACAATAAAATGACTGATTTGGCTTCAATATATTTGTAACTCTATGACAAGTATTTGAATTCTGGCTATATGCAGTCTTAATTACACAGAAATGCAGAAATGCATGCATACCGTATAATGTTGTCCATATTGAACTGCTGTAATATAAATGAAAAAGTGTCAGCTAACTTATGAGGTCTTACTGTACATATATTTGGACCTTGTTCACATTCTTCATATTGATCTGGATTATTCTGCTTTTGCACATATGATTAATAAACTTATTTATGATTCTTTTTGTGTATTGTTGGATTTGAGTAATTCATGCATTGCTTAATCCTCACTAGAAATAGATAATAGTTTTTTAGGAGTAAGTCAATAGGGCCCACATATAATAGGTCCACATGTCGGTGGCCTTTTTATGAGGGTTTGGAAAAAAAAATTTTTTTTTATTTAGGTGGTCTTTTTATAGATTTGGCATCAATTAAAGGTTATGCTGTATACAATTTGAAAAAAACCTTACTTCAATATGTTAGACACTACCATCCAAATTCAACAGAAATCTACCATCATTACAGTATACCTGCGGGGCATGTTTTAGTTATTTTTATATACGACTAATCATGTCCATAAGATGATTATTGACACTACCTTACATCAATGACAGATTAGTCTAGCCACAATGCACTTAGTCTTAAAATCTATTTGACCAGATTATAAAAACACCAATACTTTAGTAGTGTTGTTGTTTAAATATTTATGAATATTTCAGCTTTTCAAGATGGCTAATTAACACTCAGAAATATGAGATTCCCCCACATGTCTAGACCAGAACTTAGTAGAAGTCTATTTGTATTGGTTTATTCCAATAGTCTATTAGAGCATGAATATAGTTCATAGCTAAATTCTGAGCATAGAGTAGTGATTTAATAAATAAATTTTCATAGTTCATAATGTAAACGGTCACTCTTTCAACTGACTGCCCTGATGTCTGACCAATTAATAACATATTGCTGAACCTAAATGACAGTCTATCCTTTCAGAATCATTTACCACATTCAACTTAACCTTTAATAAATACTTAACCAAATAACAAAGTACATTCAGCATTGTCATCGTTTATAAGCACCTACTGGGCTCGCGCTAAGCTTCGTTTTTATCGCCATTGGCGAGAGATTTTGGATTGGCGGGAATTTTGCTTACTCTTTTTGCCAATGTGGCGAAACATTTTCATTCAAGAAAATTTCATAAAAAAATGGGTCCCTGTTGCCGATCAGGAGAGAGAATCGTTTGAAGATAACGACACAGTTGAAGATTCCAGCTCCATGACCATGTTTTAGCGATGATTCTACACAACAAAGTATTGTCTCGAGGTCCACCTATTCACGAGATGAAGGCTTTGCCTTTGAAGAGGATGCAAACATGTCATTTCCTGTAAATTCTACACAAGAGAGTTATGGTTTGGACAGCACCATACAGTCAAGCACACAGGACAGTAACGATGGTTACAGGGACATGAGATTAGCTATAAGTGAGCTCAGAAAGAATGATGGCAAAGATGAAGAATCAGATTCTGAATGTCCCGAGTCGCCAACCCAGTTGGTAATTATATATATATTTTTTATACTCTCTCTCTCACACACGTCTTTTTAGCAAGCATATTTCTACCAACGATAGATATAGCTGAAGACAGGTTTTACAACCCTAAGCTTCCATTTAACTATATCAAGTGGCCCTGGCCCAGCCTCAACTCACGACCCCAAGGTTGTGAGACCAGAATGATACCATCATCCCAAGCAGCGAGCTGTAAAAAGGTTACTCGGCTGAACCGATGTCTCTGTAACCCCAGCATACATACTGATGATAAAATAAAATACTAGTAACTGAAACTTGACCATTGAGTCAAGAGCACGAGCGATGCATTTTGGTGTTGTATTTTCGCATTTTTTTAGTAATTTAGTTAATTAAACAGTCTGCCAATCAATTGCTAATCAATGTAACCTAGTATCAATGATCGTAATTAAAAAAAAAAAAAAAAAAAATACACATGTCACGAGTGGTGCATTGTCAGAATCTTATTGCAGGTGCAAAGCAGGGTGTGTAAACTAATTTTGTAGTGATATTTGGGGGCAATATACATTGAATAACCTAGTATGTATGCAAGGTTGGAGATAACGCCGTCCCGGTATCAAAAGGACGCGGCAAAATGACACTTGGATGAGAAATTTTCAAGTCACTGCTTCCCATGGGACGAACTCAAACACTTCGGCAACTATAACACTATTAAACATAATCATATCCAAATTTGCTTCCTTGTATGGGCGCCGCCATCTTGTGAACGGCGTTTGGAATGAAATGTTGTCAATGAAGCAAACGGCGAAAAAAAGGTCTCGATTGGCATTCCAGTATTTTAGTCTCGATTTCTTACGGTCGTAGGTAGAATAGATCTAGATAAAGATTTTTTTTTTTTACATAGATCTCATTACTGAACTCGTCTTTGTATATTGATTACTTTCAGTACATCAAATTATACTGAACTTGATTAGAGTCTCAGTCTAAGACAAACTAAGCTTCATATTATAAAAAAAATGGCAAAAATGAGACAATACAATCCAAAGTGGGAGGAAGAGTTCAAGTGGTTAAGGCACGATGAAGAAAAAAGAATGTTCTGTGTTGTATGTGAAAAGGCAAAAAAGCCAAATATTTATTCCACCAAAGGCCGTACGGATTAGCAGAAGTCAAGTTTGCATAAACATGTTTCTACAGACTCGCACAAGGAAGCCAAGCACTTGACTAAATCAGCTGCATTTTTGCCAAGTCTCTTAAAAAGTCAGAACAAACATCTGTTGACAATTTAAACAGACAGGCGATGGCGGTGAACTACTTGATAACGTAAAATATGCTGAATCAGCAAATTTAGTGGCTTGATGGAATTACAAAAGCAGAATGGAGCTCCCATTAGCAACTACTATCAACATCACTCATCATTTGAATGCAAAATCTGCAAGAAAACATTCAGAGAAAGGGTGATCTCAAAAAGCATTCTCGTATACATACAGATGATAAACCATATAAATGCAAGGACTGTGGTAAGTGCTTTAAAAGAATGCATCATTTAACAGTTCATATACCACACACTGAAAAGACTTCATATTACTGTCATATATGCCACAAATCTTTTGCAGCCGCAGGCAACCTAGACACATGTCAGCAACATGCACTTCAGGGATCATTATTGGTGAAAAATATAACATGTGCCGTTTTGGCACACTTGCTCTATTTACAGTGTGCATATTCCTAAAATAGTGTGCCGAATATTTCTTTTTGTTCCATAAAACAGTATGCATTTATAAAAAAAATGTCATAATGTACCTGAATAGCATGTAAGTCGTATTTGTGAGACACGTGGCTGGGAATGGTGCTTGTACGAAATGACTGATTAATTATCATCCCCATCGGCCACTTTTTCTTGTCCCTACTTTTGCATGGTTAACACCATATCAAGTTCTTTTCAGAATCAAATTTTAATCAACAATACAGTGAAAGCCACTTTGGTTGGAAGGACCTGTTTAGGATTTGAATGCGAAATCTGCAAAAAGCCTTACAAGGATTGTGGTAAGTGCTTTAAAAGAATGCATCATTTAACAGTTCATATAAGACAAAACTTTATATTACTGCCATGTCTGCCACAAATCTTTTGCAGCCGCTGGCTACCTAAAGTACCATGTCAGCAACATGCACTTCAAGGATCATTCTTGGTGAAAAATAACATGTGCCGTTTTGGCACACTTGCTCTATTTAAAGTGTGCCTATTCCCAAAATAGTGTGTCAAATATTTATTTTTGTTTTATAAAACGGTATGCATTTTAAAAAAATATGTTGTAATATACCTGAATAGCATATTAGTGGTCTTTGTGAGACACGTGGCTGGAAATTATGCTTGTACGAAATGACGGATTAATTATCACCCCCATCGGCCATAGTTTTTCTTGTCCCTACTTTTGCATGAACAAACCATATCAAGTTCTTTTCAGAATCAAAGTTTAACCAACAATACAGCGAAAGCCACTTTGGTTGGAAGGACCTGTTGAGCATTTTACTTATGGGCGTGGCACCAGAAACTGTACTTAACTACAATCAATATCACGGCTATTGGCAGCTAGAGCTAGATCTAATGTGGGATTAGACATACAGCATGAAGGCTCGGAGGATTTGCTTGAGAAGGAGCACCTTCTTTAAAATCATCATCCTCTTTAGCCTTTTTAACAAAGAAATTTAGCTTTGACTGAGATAGTCATTTGTCAATTGTTGCTGTCTGTTACGTGCATAACATATGGTTCTCTCATTTATTCAGTATCATGAGTATTCAAATAAAATGTATGAATCAGTAAAAAAACCATCATATGTATCAAATTTGTTGTAGACAGTGGTACTGGATTGCTTGACAGAATGATCTTCCTTCATGTAAAGCCATTTTAAGCAAAAATGGCAGACAAAATAGCTTCAGAAGAACACCTAGCCAGCAATTATACTTCAGAAGAATTCTGTAGCTGATAATGACGTTAAGGATGTTGGTAAGATTATGCTTCGTCTTTTTACATACTGTAATTGTATTCACATGAAGGTCAGTGCATTCAAAGTGACTGATTTAATTTTGACATTTAGAAAGCTGTATTTAAATAAAATATTTCCAGAAGAAGATGGCAACATAGAAGAACTTCAGCCACTAGGCAGCAATGACACCATGTGCATCCAAATGTGATATACTGATCCTTCAATTGGCAGCTACAATGCACGTTGTCTGAGCAGTTGCTGAACACGCTCTGTGTTGGGCGCCAGGCTAAGCGAGGATTCCAACGCACATAGATCAGAATACCTTTAGCGCAGCCATTGACACTTTGAATGTACTTCAATGTCAAAAAACTAATATGGTGCAGGTAATATGATGCTTGTATTTGTTAAACTTTATCTTAGGAAGGGTTCCATTTTGTTAATTCATTGTTAAAATTGTGGATTGGATTAGCCACCAAGCCCACCATAGCTCCTTTTATAAAAAAAAAAAATGTATATGTGTATTACATAATTGATATACTCTATATATCCCATTATATTTAATCATAAAAAGTCTAAAACTTATTGTGATATATTGTATTCACTTTTCATAGGCAATAAGTGCTGCAAAGAAGGTATCAAAAACCATAAGCATCCCTAGATGTGACAGACCAGACACGAAAGTTGTTTCTGCAGCAATAAAGATAGAGTACACTTGTTCCTTATTCTAATTTATGTGCTAGTCCCTTATCTGTAATTATTATGTAACCTATTCAAAACCGTATCGGAAGGATTATGTATCTTTTCAGAAGGGTGGCCCAATGGTCAATATAAGGGACCTTTGTAGAAAGTGCAATTCTTTAAAGCAAGTAGTTTGATTTGATTTGATTATTTATTATAGTGACATTGCATATACATTACATTTACAAAGGACTTTTTTTAAATACAAATTATACCCAGCCTATCTAGGGGCATATACATCACCTTAAATAAATTATATAAATTGGGGGTAGTATTAGGTATGTATATTTTGACTCTAGGTACATGAATTTTAAAGTTCATCAATATCAGTTTTGTGTATAACCTTTATAAATTGTTAATCCCTCTACATAGGTGTGTTGCAACAATTGCCAGGACGTGTTGTGTCTGGAAAATCGAGTACGTGGCCGTAAGCCCAAAGACTATTTCATGAAGCCACACCCAGACTAGCTCGACAAGGCCAAAATTCTGACAAGTGGAATACCGTGCAATATTCAACCAAGCAGATTCATGGGACAATCTTACTCATAATGAAATGGATACTCTAAAATCTCACCACCCTCACATTGAATTAATGGTCCCACACCTCGTAGAGGGCACACCCGATTCCTCATACTCACCAGTGTTCAACCTCACAGGCTTCAACCTAAACCCTTTATGTATCTTCAACTGTGTGCCCTCCCCCGTCTGGATCCAGTACATTGCATGATAATGAATGGCTATCTGTTAATCTTTTTAATTAGTTCAATATGTTGAGATTTTCATTTACATTGTGTGATAATGAATGGTTAGACCTGTCTGTTTACCTTCTTACTTACTGAGATGCTGAGATTTTGGTTTACATAAAGTTCCATAATATACATAATGCAATTCTTTAATAATTTCAAGAAGTGTACATTTGTCAGATTTCCTTGCCAATTTCACTTTCTTGCCTATAATATTCATTTGATTATGTAAATGTTCACATGACCGTATGTTTAATGCACTATATGATCAACCCACGCGTGTACTTCTCAATAAATCTTTATTGGACCTATTGGTTTTTCATTAACACAGCCTAAAATTCTGCAATTTTCAAAGTCCATATTCAGTGATAATATGTTATGCAATGTTCACGACTACAGTTTATTAAATGAGGCATCTTGGCATTTTCTAATTGATTTCAAAGTAATATATACAGTGAGTAGTGTTTTAACTCTAGTACTTTTAACGCAAAAGGCGTAAGTTATTGATACTATAATTTGCAAATCAAATATTTTATGGACTAGCATTTAATTATAATTTTTCCACTTGCATGCACATAGAACGTTGCCTGCTGTCGGACTAGCAACTTTTAAGATGTGTCATTCTTGGAAACTTAATCCCGTTCTCAAATCTCTGATACTATGAAATTATATAGTATTTCCTTCATGTGTTGAAATACCTCAAACAGTAATGGTTTTGTACTTGAAATATGTTTTGAAGAAAATTACGTTCTATTTGTGTAAATACAATATTTTATTAATCCTACCCAGTAGAAAACTGTCTCCATCTGTATTTTCACGGACATATTCGGCCAAATAAAAGAATGTGGTTGGATATAAAATGGTTAACAGTTATATTATTTTAAAGGTAATCGTATATCACATTAAATGTGATAAATGATTTTAAATTAAAGAACACAATGAAATGTGCTTCCACATCAAGCATACGCTAGTTTTTAATGGACCATGTTAAGTCTGGCTTGTCAAGAGCCATAGTCCCATAGCCAAACAATAAAGGCGATTGAGATATAATCACATTGAATTACGGCCTTATCCTTAACCAGCTGGTAATTGGATGCTTGATAGTATATTGGTACTAGTTTCTTTTAGGAATTATGTTAGAATCCACTTTGTGAATGGACGACAATAAATGAACACCTAAAACTCAACATTTTGTATGATTTGTGTAGCTAGAATGCCAAATTTCAATTACTTGTAATTGTGTAGCAGGATTGCCAAATCTATTATGTCATATTACTGTTTTGTCTCAATTTTTGAAAGTTTTGCCACATTATGTCTCAGTTTTTTCTCATTTGTCTCATATTTAGAAATTGGGCGAGACATGTGTCTCACTTTGACAAATTCACAGAGCGATTATTGCTTGATGGACCAAGTTCAGGTGCATTAGGCTGCTGATTGTCAGAATATGTAGCTAGAAAAAAATCAGCATTTCCAAAAGCCCCATCACCATACAAGAAAGCTACCACCACATTAATAGGTTGATTAATTCTAAAATCTTAAACATGAATGAAAAATCAGAGGAGAATAATTCTTGATTATTTTTATGAGAGAATGAAATAAACCCCATCACCGTAAAATAGATAAGAAAATGTTTTCGTTTCACAACAACATAAGCATTATATTTAAGGAGTCTGTCATATATATGACTAAAATGTAAAGCATTATCTGAGACTTGCATATTCCAAATTTCACATGATAAGAAACAATGGTTATTTAAACAGCCACACTCATTTAATTGCCAGTCAAGTGAATATCTAAATCACCCCTGAATGCCCAATCTGTGGCTATGAGTGGTCTCTACTGCGACTTCAAATGGTCATAACTTGGTCAGTTCTCATCAGATTTTACAAATCTATTTTCTTCTTTTTTTTATTTGTCAAGATGTGCAGATTCACGTACCACAGTTTTCATTAACATAAAATCATTTTAATTTTAATCTTAGAGTAGCTATCATTTGACTTCTGGTTCCGGTTGAAGTAGGATGAAATACTATTATCTAGCACAAAATTCACTTAGATTGTCAGTTACAAGTCAAATATTTACCTAAATTGGAGTCGATCATATTTCTTATGTTATCAGTAAGATTACAAACAAGAAAATTTATATCCTTAGCGTCTTTGCACATATATATATATCATGGAGACTGATGTAATAACAGTAAAGCACTTCACAAGATTCAGAGCAAGGTGAAATCAGAAAGAAAAATCGATGGCAAACCTTGCAAAGAAATACCCGGTAAGCATACAAAACCTAAAGCCAAGACCAACCTAATAGAGTATGATGACAGATTACTTTTTACACATACATTTTTATTTATTATATGTTATATTTCATATTTTACATGCAGTTTATGCTGAACTATAAAATTATTATTATTATCATATCACCAGTGCCAAAACTGGTAGAACTCCATTATATGTACACAGTCCTGTCAAGCAGAGCTATATTTCCCCAAAACTAACTTTCAGGAATCTGGGCAGAAATAAAGGTAAATCCATTTATAGACAGACTTTTAGTAGGATGCTATCAGGAAAATCATAAAAAGTTTTTTAATAAAGTTAATATCAGATGCAAAGCTAGCAAACCACAGCCATTTCCTCGTGATAGATGATTTTAACTCCATGGAGGGTTAATTAGGACATCATTTTCCAACGCGGCAAGCATGTTTTTACTACAATCAATTTGCTATAAAACTAAAGGGGGGGGGAGGCTTGCGGCGGCCGTGCCCGTGAGGTTGAGACCAAAAAAACGACAACATTTGAGACCTTTAGTATAGTCATAGAAGTCATACTCTCTGTGGCGTCCTTTACTGGAGGTAGTAATTTAGAGAATAGAAACTAATCACATAATAGTGACCGCATTCGCGGGTATTGTCACTTGACACCGGTTAAAGTTAACACGAACTGAACATGCTACCAAAGCCAGCCAGCGATGGATGTCAGGGGATATGTATTGTCGAGTCATACGGGTTTTAATAAAATAAGGCTAATAAAGGTCTAGTTTAGAGAACATTTCAAGGCATACGCCAAATAAATAAACAATTTTGAAAAACTGGGGTGAAAATTCAAGATGGCGGCCGCCCGCCGGAAAGCCTTGCTGGATGTCAGATCAAATTGTTGCCGGATTACTCGAAAAGGTGAGGCGTCAGCCCTCCATACATGCGCCCTACGGGCTCAGACCTACCTACTGAAATTAATCAACTTTTAATTTAGAGGAAAATGATTTCCTATTCATTGCTTTTTTTATTAAATCCTCACGCCCGCCAAAACTGTGGAAGCTTCTTCAATCTTCTCTGCTGCAGTATCCATCTGCGTCACAGAACGTAGCAGTACACGTTGGTGTTTCACGTCCGACGTTTTAGGCGATCCTAGACTCGTCGAGAGCCGCAATTTTTTGCGCAGTAAACACCGGGCTACCTCGGGGGAGGGGGGAGGGGGGTCTCACACTATCTCGATTAGTACGGCCGTGCCTCGAAACTGGGTGTCTTTTTTCCACATTTTTTGGTATATTGCTGGATGTCTTTTTTCACATTTTTGGTATATTCTGGGTGTCTTTTTTCACATTTTTTGTATATTTCAGGGTGTCGTTTTCACATTTTAGTATATTTATCAGGATAGAAAAATATTGATATATTCATTATATTCATCCTTGATTATACTCATCCTTGTATACATGTACTAGAATCTGAGTTTGATATATTGGTGTGTCACCTTTTTTCTCAGATATTGGTATATTGGTGGGTCACATTTTCTCAGATATTGTATATTGTGGGTCACTTTTTTGCAAAAATAGGTAGATTGGAGAGTGCCGTTTTCTACCTGTCCAAGGCACGTCCGTACCCATTTTCTGACCAAGAGCCTCCCCCCCCCCTGCGGGGGGGGGGGGTACATAATCATAAAATCGTCATTGAGCGGGGAAGAATGGTATTTAATCTGCACCGTTCATGCATGCATAATCAAACACAAGTTTAACGTTGATGAACGTTGATTTTGATGTTTTCGGTCATGTCACATATATATTAAAGATCCCATCAAACTTATTACCAGAACAATTTATTCATGAACTCGACTCAAAGATGCCGAGTTAACAACAAGTAGTGATGTCACGCTGTCTTATAAGAGGCATAGGATTAGCCACCAGCCAGTGGTGTGAACTGTCACGCTTCACCGAACATTCAATGTAGACTCAACGTGCAGCTGATTATTGAGATAAGAAGTTCTAATCTAGTACTTCTTCCGGTACTTGAAATAACCCAATATCACTATTCAGGACGGGCAGCCACCGTGGTCGTAAGCCTGAGCCTCATAAGATTTCACATCTTTGTGATCGTTCACCTCATGGCATGACCTACAGCGTGGATGCATTCTGAACACACTGTTCAAGTACTGTGTGCCAAAGATGATTTTCACCAGACCCAAAGACGTTCAGCAATATCACTGGTTTACAAAAAGGGCACATCCCATGACAAATGGATCACAGTTCATTGATTAACCTACATACTACAGTCTTAGCTGTTAATCCTTTAAAATGCAATTCTAGATTGTAGTTTTTTTAATGTAGATAATCTTTTACATGGAAAAGTACTCAATAATACATATGACTCAGATTAATTATTATAAATCAGATACACTGACAGATTATGCTTTTCAGAAAAATAGGAGGCGCACCTGTAGGACTCGGCTAGAAGATCCAGAGAATCCAGAGTCACCGAGAATGACTGAAAGTCAGCAGATTTGTCGATAGTTTTTGTGATAAAACATAAGTCCACTTCACCATCACACACAGCCATGTTATTGATATAAATCAATTTTATCACTGAGGTAAGTAGCCAGTATGACCGCCATATCCGTCAGGCTGCTGATGGTGAAAGAACGTGTAAATATTGCAATGTATAGCCTACATAGAATTATTATCAAATTGGCAATGTAATTGAGTTGATTGAGAAGCCGTGACTTCGAAATTAATTAAAAAATAAAGATTATATTTTATTATAAATTATAGACTTTCTTGGAAATTATAAAGTGCCAACAGCAGTACAGTAAGAATGCATTAAAGGGACATGAACAGCAACCACCTCCTCTGACAATTTCACTTAATAATTTTATTTTTCTACTATTTTCTTGACATGTCGCACCTAATAACTTCCAATTTTACAATCATAAACACGCGTTTGATAGAAAATCGAAAATAAATTAAAACAGAGAGAAAAACGAGTGGATTGACATTGGGAGGTTCCGTACTAATAACAGGACTGTAGCCTTTATCACTCGTGCGCCGCAAGCCGAAATTCGCGTGTCGGAAATAGTTATTAAGGCTGGATGTTATGGTTTACAAAACATTGGGCTGTGGGTACATTTCAAGAAACCGAAATAGGGAACTGATTAATTATGAAGAAATGAAAAGCTGCATATAAATAAAAATGTATATATTCAAATGGCTCAGCAAGTACTATTTATGTGGCATAAAAAGTTTACATGACATGAAATTCACCTGTTCATGTCTCTTTAATACATTAACACAATGAGGCCAATTGCTATATTCCACCTTAGACAATTATCTTAATATTGCACTGACCCTGTAATGGCAGAAGGAATGTTAAGATGCATACTGCAACTAGGATTACAGAAGATTGGATCAATGCTGAGAAGAAATTTATATTTGTTGAAAAGGAAGCTGTGACTTCGAAATTACTTCAAAAATAAAGATTATATTTTATTAGAAATTATCAAAAATAAAGATTATATTTTATTAGAAATTATAGACTTTCTTGAAAATTATAAAGTACCAACAGCAGTACAGTAAGAATACATTGATACATTAACACAAATTGAGTTAAAGTTTTTCATAAAATCTTACCACACATAGAAGGAATTGAGTTAGTGAAAAGTAAAAATCGATGTTAAAAGTTGTTCAAAACGCCTTTATTATAACAATAGCTGTTTAAAAACAACAGATGAAATCCGGAACACATTAAATGCTCCTCCCTCCCCATCCCTCCTCCTGTCCCACATCCCTCGAACCAGTTCTCGTCAGTATACAGGTCTGTGACAGATTAAATACAGCTCCATCACCGTCACTCCCATCGTCATAAGTCACAGCCATTTACACACTAAATGTACTAAATATGGCAATGATTGATCCCTATAATATCCCTCCCTCCAGCTACTCCTACCCCTGGTAAACACGTGCAGACCATTAAAGGTTATGCTCAGTCGCCAAACAAGTATGCTTGTACAAGCCATTATGATGTGTTCAGTGCCTTCTGAAAGTCTCTTTCATTCAAACAGCGATTGAAGTCTGGAGCAATCAAATAAAATGCAATAAGAGGCTGGCTATAATCACCACGTTAATGCCATAAATGTCCACTGAATGATTTTCCTCAGACATAAAATGGACGGTGCACGTAAGAAGTCGCCCTCTGCCATATGGATGTCTGCCGTTGAAATCCACGGCACGTCTGGCGAAATTCTCGATTATGCAACATCACGTGACCCTGTGTTTTAGTTGAGGGAGACAATATGGATTTTTTGAAGGTGAAATAAGTATTAAATGTGAAGAATATTAATATTATTTTCATCACACTTGGAATGGATAAGGCATCGTCTATTGATACTGGGTTTTACAGAACAAACATGATTTTGACTGAGCAATATCTTTAAATGTGCATCTGTTTTTCTTTTTGCTGCTGCTCGGGTTGAAATTGATGAGATCTGGAACATCGCTCCTTTATTCACCACCAGCCAAATACCCCATATGGACACCAGCCATGCCCCCCTCGCCATATGGACACACACATTTCATAATTTGGAGTCCTCAAAACTTCTGGTTCATAAAATGCACATTCATCACCATCAAAAAATCCCCAGCTCCCTCGTACCTTTAACAAACATGGCCCTGTAAGCAACCTTTCTGAAAAAATCTGTTTTTTCTTTTTCATCATTAAAATCAACTACGAACTCGCTTATTTATTTGGTTTGAAATATGTCACATTATAACACCACCAAGTTGTCCTGATTGTACATGCATAATTTGAAGTGTGTACGTCTTCTGGTTAAAAAACCTTTTGTGACGAAAAAAATCGCCTCTCCCTTTATATATATAGATAGATGTAGTTTATTTAACACCTATTTATTAATTAGGAAAATAATGAGAGCTATCTTATAGGTTTAGATCTACTACTATGCATGAAATAAACTCACTTGTTTGCTATCTCGGACGCTATTGGCAGACCTGGGGTGGAATTCTCGAAACTATTCCCAAATTTAGGATTCCTACGTACATGTAGGAATAGTTTCGAGAATTCCTTTTTGCTCTGGCTCCACGGCACAACGCACATCTGTATCTTGACCTGTGCGCGCCAACTGTCTCTGTTATATGTCATGTCGTGTGGCGTAATCGTATGATGGAAAGAAAAATGATTATAAGGTCATTCAGATTTATTTTGTTGATTGATATTTACATTGCTGACGTACACACAGACGTTTAACTTACATTGTTGTGTGTGGTTTCACGTAGTACGCAAACGCGTTTAACTGTTACGTATTACGTGTTCTAGTGACGTTGCATGTGACAGGTATTTTTTTAATTCTTTTTTCTTGTTTTTATCATTAAAACCAATATATCTGGTTTGAAATGTGACATTATAACGGCCACCAAGTTGTCCTGATTACATATATATACATAATTTGGAGTGTTCTATTTCTTCTAAAGTTAAAAAACATATATATTTTTTATATATATATATATATACAAAAAATATATATATATCTTCCTTTATATATATATATATATATAGATCTAGATTATATAAACATTGATTGATTATTTCAAATATAGCATAGAATGAAAAAAAAGTAAAAATGAGACCATATGCTTTGTATAGATTTCATGAGATTACTAATCTGAGAAGTTTTTTATTTGTGAAAAGTTATCAGCAGAGTTTGTTTTAATAACTTTCCTACGCCGTGTAAAATATTTGAAAATTCTATGAGGGTGATAACGCTGTGGTAAACCTGACGACAATGTAATGAATTAGTAGCTATATTACTGATTTTAGTCCTAAAATAGATTAATCATGCAGAACTCTATTAAATGATTACTCGTGGCTAGGCAAGCATAAAAAGATCATCTTACACTGATCCTTGCTACAAGTTAATTATCTATACTGCGAAAATAAGTTTTTAAGAATGTGTTCCATAAATATCAATAAACCGAGGCAATACATTTTGTGATAATTGAACCTTTACCCCATAATATCAAATTACATACATGACCTAAGTTAATACAAAACATATTATGTAACAATGTAAAACATAAAGTGCTACAGTGTGGAAACATGGATTAAGTCCACAAGATTAGTACACCGCTATCCATCTTCTAATAACAGTCTTAACATTACTGATTAACTCATCAACATAGCTGCTGAAATAAGCTATGGTTTCTAATAACTACGAAGGCTCACTTTGAGCCAAACAATATAACTGGAATTCGTTGGGATTTCAAGGTAACAATAGATATTCAAAATGCATATGTAATTCAAATCGAAAAACGTAAATTCATTGAAATTCATTTATTCCATTCAACTGTAAAAGCAGATTGAAGAATCCAACTGGATAAACTGTAGCGTAAATTGGGGCGGTCATGTGAAATATTTAATGGTATTGGACTCCTTGAGGTCTGGTGAATTTATTGTTGTCATGCCTGACAATTTTCTTTGTAGACTTCTTCTGTCGACGCACCTACAATATACAGTAACAAAGGTGAATTCCTATTTAGTTGGAAAGTAAGCCGAGTTTAAAGGGACACACACTGCTAATGGCTACAATTTTTTTTTCAATAATCTTGGTTTTTGATTAACTTTTACACTCTTTGCAGCATGTATGGTCAAGCATCCAATGTGAAATCTTGAAGTCAGGAATATGTCTAAAGGCTGAATAATAAGAGTGCTTTTTGTTCACATTTGTTTCTTTAGATTTATGATATTGTAAATATGAAAGTTTACAGTAGTGATCCAACATTACATTAGCTCAATATGAAGAAAAATATATGTATTAAAATGCTTAAATGGGCTCCTTTTACATATTACAAAAAGGAATTAAGAATTAATTCAGTGATGCGTGTCCATTTAAAACACTAACAAAAACAAATTCGTAAAACCCGCCTCCAACAATATCCAATAACAGAAAAGGATGACTACAGAGCAGACATAAAAGTTGAAGATTTGCTGGTATGGTGCAGTAGTTGAAGGATAATCAAAAAGAGAAAAGATAACTTGAACGTAAAAACAGAAGATGAAGACTCACGACTATGGTGCCGTAGATGAAGAAAGTGGCAGCTGTGACCAGCAGGATGAGGATGATGACGCCGACACCCACCGTCTCAGCAAGAGACAGGCACAAGCCACCTGCGCCATCGGCCTTTGGAGCTGCTGTGTTTCCATCAGGGCCAAGAGGGGAGTCTGGAAAGGGTATTGTATTACAAAAAATATATACATGTACATGTGGTTGCCAGGCAGACACCCTTGCCCCAACCACCTGCTAATATGGGAGGAATGCTCTCGATCGGTGATGGGGAAGGAACCTCAACTTTATATGGGTTACGCTTTTACAAAATTTGTATTTAGGTGTTATATTTACAGCAAAACCCAACTCTTTTTAATACTCATGTCAGATGCATTTTTATTAATTATACGTTGAATAAGATCTTCTATGACTGGAAGAAAACGGTTGAAGTGAGCACTAGAAAAAGAAGCAGTTCTGCTCCATCATGGCAAGTGTTTTAAAGTGTTGGCCATAGTAGGGCAGAAGAAGATTTCTGGCAATGACTAGAGAGAATGGTCACAATGGAAACCTAACATGTGGGAAATCTTTTAGATTGTAAAGAAAATTTAAAAATATACTAGAAAGTGCTATAGGCAATGTAGAATACCTTTTGTAAACTTTGGATAGTGAGAGAACAAAAAAGTTTTTTAACCTTAGCTATGTGCTGTGAAGATAGATAACATCATCAACAACCAAATAACTAACCAGCCATTAGCATGAGTAACATGCGAGAAATGTAGAATATAAAGTGAACCTGAGAAAGGGAGAGAGACAAAAGAATGGCTGGACTAAGAACTCACTCCTTGGGTCCTTGATGGCGATGCTGACCGCTATGTCTGTGTGGTCAGTGGTGGTAGTGCGGTCGGTCACGCTGGTCACATCTCTTCTCTTACGCTTTTTGCCTTTTGCTGGTAGTGGGTTGCACACTTCCTAAATAAATGTGTATGCAAACCTTTAATGGGTCAAGTAGGTAAATAGCATTGGTGCTATGGTTGCTTATAAGAAAGAGAAATAACATAAGCTCAAGATCACCGTGTAATGAATGTCACCCTTCCTGCATTCAGGCCAGACACACATTTTATTATCAATAGTGTATTGTTTTCTTTTACGGTTGTATTCTTGATAAGATGAAATTTTGTTTTAAGGTTTAATTTTGATTTTATTCCTAAACGTTTTCGAGCTCCTAAAAGCTCCTTTTCAAATTAAAACACCAAAAGAAATGACGCACAAGTAAAATCTACAGTGTAAGATCGTCAGTTTAACAATATACATGTAGTACCTACTTAATAGATTAAGCCAAATTCTTATAGCAGATTATGACACACAATATATGGATATTTAACAATGTTAAGTTGTTGTGTATTATAATCTGTTAAAAGAATTTGACTTAATGTATTAAGGAGCTTGAAAACGTTTGTGAATAAAATCACAATTAAACTTTAAAACAAAATTTCATCTCATCAAGAATACAGCCGTAAACCAAACCAATACAATGTTGATAATGAGACTTAGTGCTGTAGGCCAATTATAGAGAATTAAATGTTTAATACAACCTTTCGATTAATCAATATATATATCACTATATCTTTGTTGGGGTAACTTCTGAGCTAGCAAGAGTTCCCCACGACGGTTTATGGTGAATAGGGAGACAGATTTATAGGGAATTTGGGTGTGGGAAACAAAGCTGAAAAAGAGGTATATGGGGAAAAGGCCGCCAAAACAGGGATGTGCGATTTCAAGGAAGTGGGATATAAAATTTTAACTTTCTAGGGTTGTGTGAAAAAAGGCCAAAATCTAGGGCTGTGGAAATAAGGCCAAAAACTTAAGGATATGGGATTTCTGGACCCCTGATACCCCCCACCCCAAACAATAGGGAAAGACCCAATAGCAGCCCGTACCTGAGTCTTGGTGCAGGCGGCGCGGCCGGCGGGCGTGTCCTGACAGAAGCGTACGCTCAGGTCGTAGCGGATGTGGTGCGGGGTCGTGGGCAGCGAACTGAATCAGGTGGCAAATCAGGTCGTAGCGGATGTGGTGCGGGGTCGTGGGCAGCGGTTTATGTATCTATGCAATCATTCATGGCAAATAGGCTGCATGCACACACGTGCAAACCCCACGCACGAACATGTAGGGTGTCATAGTGAGGCCCAAGCGGAGTTTAAACGTATCTATGTTCATATGTGCTACATGGACGTTGGCATTCAATGAAAAACGTACGGGATGCATGCACACAATGCGAATTCGGGTGGTCATATGGCTCTTCGCACTACTGAACATGCCCTTTCATTCATTAATAAGGGTGTCATTAGTGTACTCTGACTTTATGGATAACACACATGCCAAAAATTCAGACGACCTGTATATATCATACAAAAAATACGTAAGTTTTGGTGCACTTGGTATACCTTAAGAAATTTAACGGGTTCACTTAGCATCTCAAGGCTTTACATGGACGTTGGCTCGCCAATGACGTCATTTACTGAAACGGGGATCCATGTTTTGGGTAGAAGCACGTGGTACTGTTTATTTGTAATATGTTTCTCTTGAATGCGAATTCTTGGGTGGTTATTTATGGGGAATGTTTGACGTTCTGTTTTGTAATAGTTTGTTTATTTGATAACATGCCATAGCTTATGCTCAAAAGACATACAACATTAATAAGACATCCTTATTTGTTTTTATTGATGAACTTGCATATTATTTGGAGGTGTATCCATTTTAGTAAAAAGTCATACATTTAACTGAGAAACACATCAAGATTACACATTTAATATCTTGCCCCTTAAAATTCGACGGCTGATGATCACCCATGCATATATGTTCTCATGTTGCTATGAACACTCTGGTTTTAAAGGCTAACAAGGATGTTTGAGGCTGCATATTTAATATCAGTTTGACTGTAAAAGACCTTATATCTATTAGAGCTAGAGGCTGTCACAATTGCACTTGCTTATGGATTTAATATATGGTTGGACACGAAGGGTTTAACGATATAAGGTCTTTTGAAAGACTATTGTTAGCTAACTAATGCCAGTGTATACTTTGCATTCATAAACATGAGTTTGACAGTACCTGAACGTGAAGGCCTTAGTGGGCACCACCTGGCATACGCCCAGACCCTGATAGTCGACGTCACTGGCAGGGCCGGTCTTAGAGTCTGCTGCAGCAGGATCCTCTGGACAACTGAAATAGTTGAGTTGAAGAAGGATGATTTACTTGACCTCAAAGTTGCTTTCTATAAAACCTGCTGCACATTGGGCATGGCGTTTGCCATAAAAATACATGCAATGTACCATTTTAAAGTTCATTGGTGATTAGTATTTACAGTCCTGCATAGACACAAACCTTGCTTTCACTTATTTTAGCTTCCAGTAGCACATACAAGTGCTGGGTAGAAAGCTACTACAGTATATACGTAGTAGCTGTTCAGGATTCGAGTTCCTGTAGGGGCTATGGGTTATAGACTTGACGACTGAATACTATCAAAACTTCCATCCAAGTCTATTACTTACGGTATATTTATGTTTATGTATGGAGAGTGGAAATGACTGTATTACCCATCCTTGATGTGAAGATATGTAGCTGTTCCAAGTACATCAGTTGGATCGGCTGGGTTCACGGGTTTAGCTTCCATGCGGAGGATCAGCATATACTTGAAAGAAGATTCTGCAAACAAATATATCATGTAAGTTTATATGTGGAAATCACAGTATTCTAATAATTGTTGAACACCCTCCCCCAAAATTTTTGTTGAGATCCCATTTTCGATATAAGCATCAAGACCATTGAAGTTCCACTTAACGTAAGAAGTAGAAAGGTAACAGAAAGGTTCTGGGGTACTATGTTTGTTGTGGAGCATAAACGGCCACAAACCAATGTGTACATGCATTACGAGACCACAAATGACCCACATATCTACTGAGACTTCCAGTCAAGGCCATCCTCCTGGCGGCGGCTCCGGGCGGCAGCTTTATGTGAGAGATTTATTGGGCCCTGCTTCTTATGATGAATGTCAGGTCTGAATGAATTACACTCATTATTTACTACGTGTCACTGATACTAAACACATAATACCGGGCAGATCCATGTGGCACAAAAAAATCATTTTCTTGGGCTTCTAATATTTCGGCGATCCTTCACACATACCTAAGTTCAACCACGCCCCCCCCCCTAACTCCACCCCACAAACAAAAAAACAAAAGATAAAACAAACAAAACAAAACTACTCTTTGCCGCCAGTGCAACTTATGACAGATTTCAATTTCATTCAACCTAGTGTGATCCCTCCACCCCGAGGCTCAGTACGTTTGCCTAACCTGCCACTGGGGGTCCACGTACCAACACCACGTAGCCTCTATCTGCTATAAACATCAGCATGCTGATGCCTGCAGTGTATCAGCAAACAAACAAAAATCTTACACCATTGCTGGGACAGCCTCATATCAGATGACAGACGTCACGCTTGGGGGCGAATAGGCTATAGAACATAGGTTCATCTAGTTAAAAGCTCCCACAAGTTTCTCACCTTTGCCCTATCGCGTTTGGCTGTAAAGAACTGGCCTCATTGTACCTCGGTTGTTAAATGTAAATAAATAAATGTAAATGTTTGGTTTATGGTCTTCTTCCCCGAATGATCAGACGAGTCTACATCTACACCAGGTCATTGCCGCCATCCTTGTTACACTATATCTTTCTCATCTCCCCAACACATCTTTTGGCTACCGTAGCGCAGACGTGCTAATCACTCACATTAGCGTTCACTCGCCTGACCCGTACCTATTTAACGTCTGGGTATCTCATTCTACCTTGGTTGTTGTGGTACACGTTGACAGCGAGCTCTGCGCCCCGCTCAAACGGCCCGCTGGCAGGGGTGAGGGCGGCGCACGCAGCGTAGTCGGCGGCCAGGTCAGTGTAGGCGGGAGTGGCGGCCGCCGACCGAGTGGTCATCACGGCGGTGACCGCTGAGCCGTCCGGCAGCGTCTCTGTGTCCTTGGCAGGACCATCATATTCAGGTGGGCTGAAAGGAAAGAGGAATGTGTTGATGCCACTTTAAATGTAGAAGTGTTGGTTCATAGTCATGATTTGAATGCTGCTCTCACGATTTTGCCTCCACACCAGGTCATTGGCATCCTTGTCACACTATGTCTTTCTCAACTCCCCGGGAAGCGTAAAGCGTATCGCAATCCAGACATGCTAATCACTCCCGTCTGCGTTCACACGCCTGACCGGTACCTATTTAACGTACATGTGCCAACGAGCACATCAGTGAGTTGTTATCGGATCAACTTATATTAAAGCACAGTGTGTTGATACAATGGTTGATTGTGAATATCAAAAATACCATCCATTATCATTAAAATACCCAGTTCATAAGGGCGATGGGGGTATTAACAATGGACATACACAACAACATGAAAAATGAATATTGTGGTGGGAAAAGATCAGGGTTCGTGCCAACCGTCTGGATCCGTGCAGGGAACTCCAGCCCACACTCTTACTGGGTGCCCGCTGAATACTCACACGGCTACCGTGAACGTGGCGGGGGCCGCGATGGCCGCTACGTCAGTGGAGTGCGACTGTAAGGTGCACGTCACATGGAAGATGTAGGGTTCCAAGTCGTCCATCTCCACCGTGTCGTCGATGTCCGTGTTCCTTCTGCTGATCAGAAGCGTCAGCCTCGAAACCTGGCCCTCTATTCCTGTCACACGTCCTGGTAAACAATGTGCAAACAATATATGTAATTGCGCGTAGTTACAGTTGCAATTAGTTCACTGTTATTATGCTTTTGCGATCCAACATTTGGACAAAATCATCATTGTCACATGTACACTATATTGCGTTTCTCAACTGCCCGGAGAGCATAAAATACTTGCAAGCATAGTGCATGGTCTCCATAACTCACATTACCAGTTACTCGCCTGACGTGTGCCTATCTAATGTGTAGGTGTCATGGATAATTCTATAATATATTAGAGACAAGTCTTCTAACCACCCACCACCAAATTCGACCGGATTTCAAACTCACGACCTAATGGTTACGAATCTAGCTTCTTATATTCAGCCACAGAGGCACATGTTTATAACGTGATATAAAATCTGTAAGAATCATCTATATCTCTCTGTTAATTCTATAATATGCAAAATTGGCATTTACATTATTTTAAATAGATGAAGCATCTCATAGATTTTGTACGCACGATTCATAACGGACATGGCAAAAAACCTTTGGTAGAAAACAGAGGTGCGTGCCCCTGATGCCTCCACCCCTGATCTATGAAAAGGTGTTTGCCCAATGACAGCGTCGCACTTACCCGACATTATTTGGTATGTTGCCACGTCAAGGGATAAACATTAAGATAAAACAATAAGAATTACTAGACTAGTACTGAACATACCTCAGCAAACGCATTGCACGATGTGTAGTCGTCAACCGTCAACCGGAAGCAATTATCATCAGGACACTCCGCAGTGATGGCGAAGTCACATCCAATAGCCTTTGACCCATCATCCCTCAACACTTCTGGTTTTTTGTATTTTGTTCCAACAACGCCCAATTGAACTTTCATCTGCTTGTGGTTGTAAAGCAAGGAGTAACCTTTGCCGGTAGAGTCACACTGAATTTCCGGAACTGCAGGAGGAAAGGAATGTCTTTCGTTAGAAGTGTGGCTGGGGCTGAGTTTGGTGATTAAAACCGCGACCCACCAGAAATAGATTTTTAAAGGGTGGAATGAATGTTTGGAATTTCAGACAGTTATATGTGAAAAACACTGTGCTGAAAATGGCTCGAAATGCACCTTACTTCTCATAAAGCTTTTCTGGGGGAGCATGTTCCTGGACCACCTAGCTTGTACATATGCGTGCCTGTGACACCCACAACATTTATCAACATTTACTTTCCTTAATCCTCCCCTGACCAAGACTAAATCTGAACCGTTGCATTTTTCATTTTCACACACACAATTTACAAACATTTGATATAATAATATTCATATTCACATTATGTTGGAAAGATAACTTTTTTCTTCTATTAAAACAATTCGTACGTACTTTGTAGTATTGCAAGAACAATTCGCATTTACGTAAGACGTACTCAGGGAGCACAGCGTTGCTAGAACATCGAAGACTCTCGGGCAATAAAATGTTTACTTCAACAATGTTTAGAAAGTACCTATTGGAAGGGGCACTAGTAATACAGGCTGCTGCACTGGATGACTCCTGCTGTAAATCATGCCACCAGCTTGTGGATGCAGGTTCCATTATTTGATGCACAATGCATGTAATGTACATACTAGTGTGACACAATACTCTATTTTTAGTAATTTCAAAGTACACGGAACCCCCCTCCCCCCCGGGGGGGGGGGAGGGGAGGGGGGGAGGGGAGGGGGGTCTTACGATGTGTCGGGTAGTACTGGTACGCCATTTCTATGGGTCACATTCTTGGACATCTCAGGTATAATAATGGGTCTAAAATTTGTGATTTTAGTACAGCTATGTGTCTAAATTTTGTGATTTTTTGGTATAGTTTTGGGTCTAAATGTTGTGATTTTTGGTATAGCTATGACTTTGAAATAAAATTTATAGATATTGTTAGTGTTTGTTTTGTTG
Organism: Streblospio benedicti; assembly: GCA_019095985.1. Lineage (NCBI taxonomy): Eukaryota > Metazoa > Annelida > Polychaeta > Spionida > Spionidae > Streblospio > Streblospio benedicti. The sequence goes on along the minus strand of CM032660.1, from coordinate 51,527,507 downwards.
ATATTGATATAATTGTTTGAATATTTTGTTAATAAAAGTATTAACAGTATGTAGTTTCATTATTTGATAGGTATAGACGTGGGTCACTTTTTCCTCGTCAAGGTATAGACATGGGTCACTTTTTTATGCCAAATTAGTATATGGATGAAACGACCAGTTTGAAATCTTAGTTCCTCTTATGTGATGGAAAACGTGTAGTGTACTGATCATTATTATTTGTGAATATGTAAAAATATACTTTGAAAGTGTTATAATTTGAATGTTAAATGTGTATGCTTATATTGCTACATGCGAGAATGGTGTTTGTACATTGGGTGTTCAACGGAAAGCAAATATTGCTACCATTAAATACATGTGGTAGTTGAACTATCTATTTTAAAAATATATTAATTGAACAATTAGTTTTAATAACGCAACATGAGTTAAAGGGACATGAAATTAAAAAGATTGTGATAAAGTAATAGGGTGAAAATGCTGTGTCTACCATTATATACAAGTGTTTAAGATGTTTATTTTATCTTTTCTAAAATAACAATTGACGTTATAGAAAAGTTTGAATGTTTTCTACTAAGCAGTATTAAAACTATTGTAGACACAAATGGACCAAAATGGCCTGTAGAAAGCACAAAGTGCTCAAAATCGAATCACTTCGGTGTCGCGTTATACCTCACTCTTACGTAAGGTTTAATTGAAATGTGTTTTATTATAGATGATGGACCAACATCTTTAATAATTCATTCACATTCCAATTAAATATTTTCGACCTTGCGGTCATTCTCAGAACATAATGCAAAATGCATAGGTGTTCATCAGTAAATATTGTAGCTTGTCTGAAGAGAAACGAAACAACCACACGTCTTTCAAAGCTGAAGCGCATTGTCGATTTTCATGGGTTGATCACTCACACTGCCTTTACAAGTCCATGTTCATAAAATTAAATTGCGTATATAGCTGTGAGATATGACGATGGCTGAAGGGATGCAAACATAGATTTAAGTCTAATTTGTACTTGTACTATTTGTTGACATCTGAATGCACCCTGTTTATGTCGGTGCAAACTGAAATGCATGCATTTCTCAGAATCCAATTAAACTTAGTCACAATTAGGTATATCTCTACATAATCACATCATCAAATGTATAAGATATTGACGGTTGATTTGGTCTTTTTGGACTATAAACCGTGACTTAAACTGTCAAATAAGCTGCGAAAAAATACGGTATTACAACTGTACATTTTAATACGTATCTATTCATTAATTTTATAGTTTATTTGAAACGGAACGTGGTTAAAACATTGATATTTGAGAAGTGTTTGGTGTGGTGATTTTTTTAATCTTTTTTTTCCAAGTAAGCACATTTAAAAGAAATTACAAACCTCCTTAACAGTGCAATGAACTATAACCCTAATGTACTGTTTAGAAAACAAAATATGAGAGGCATAACTTATGCAACATGTAGATAAGGCAGCAAATATTTACACCGTATTAATCTATTTTAGGCGTATTAGTAAATCTAAGCATCATTGAAAATACCGCACTGTAGGTGTAGAATCTCCAATTAAGACCACTTCTATGAAGAGACCCCCTCAACAATAAGACCTTATACCCAGTGATCATAAATACACGCCCATCCATAATAAGACCACCTCCCTATTGAGACCAGATGATGGGAGCCATGGGGTGGTACAGGTAACAGGTTTTACTGTAGACACTGCATGACTGTTTTGTGGGCAAACTAAACTATTTATCTCTTTTCTTTTTCTACTGTTTATATTAGGTAAATACATTTCAAATCACAGAAAACTGAATTGTAAACTTTGTAGAAATTTAAGAGAGAATGAGAATAGAAGTTCATTCACTTATCTCTTTAATTTAACAATATCAAAGCCAATGATGCACTTGTCTTTGTATCAAACACATTACTTTAGCTTCAAATGCTTAACGTTTCCGACTAACATTCCTTTTCAATATAGGCCTCAATGTATTACACAAATAAAGAATGCTAGGCCAGTACAGTACAGGACGATTACTTATAACAAGTAAAAAATAAGAGCTAGAGCAATTCTCATAGCTGGTGTATATAGCCAAGTGGTTGATGTATATCACATGTAAACTATAAATCTATATTTAAAATAAATAGCTGTTGCACAATTGTGGGCACAAAAAAGGGTGTCCTCAAAGACGCTCACATTGGTTTCGACTAGTGATTATAAAGTAGGTTCATAAAAGCCCCTTTAAAAAACCTGCACCACTTTAGAGATGATGTACATTTTGTCACGCTCCGCAAAAGTGGAACAGTGTTCCACTTAGGGGGAGGGGGTTTAGGTCAAATTTTGGATGTTCCACTTTTTTGTGGGTGCAAAATTTTATCTCTCGCGCTAAAACTTTTCATACCAGAATTCCAGTATTTACTATTTAAATGTGGCATTAAAAAAATATACACAGCAGATTTCACACATTCATTAATATTATAATTTACACTCCTGATGCATCATAAATATTATTTTGTGGCATATATAAGTAATATTTGATTAAAAATCGTGAAACATTGTGTAGATATTCTTTGATTATATCACACATCTGATGTTTCCACTTTTGGGGGGAGGGGGAGGGGTCGAGAAAAAAGAGAACACTGTTCCACTTTTGCGGAGCGTGACAAAATGTACATCATCCCTTAAAAGCCTACATCCACTCTCGCGGTACCCGAGAAGGTTTGTACAAAGTCATAGTACAAGTCGAATTTTCCCATTATCTCAAGTGTACCTTTTCAATTTCTAGAGCCCTCCTGATTTAAAGCTGCTAGCCTAATGTGGTTATGAGCCTTGTAAAGAGATTATTGGAATCGTCGAGAGATTATTGGAATCGTCGAGAGATTATTGGAATCGTCGAGTCGAGTACTTACAGATGAGCGCGTGTTGGGCGGCCGTCAGTGTTTCAGCCCAGCAGATTGCCACCGCGCACTACAAAATGATGTACAAATGCATTATGTATATGTAAATGAGTGTTAATATAGGATTTACCACGGCCAGAAATAACCACCCCAATGTAATATGCAATATGTAAGGACAAAAGTTGTCACTGAAATCGTTGTGTCTAGTTCAAGCATCAGTGTTTGTCATAAAAATTGAATATATTGACATACATGTATCTATTTAACAGATATGTTTAGAAGTATACAAAAATGATGTTGGTGTCTTGCATGTACTTACCAAGAATAATCCCAAGCAGTAAATTGGTCCTCTCATTCTGTCTTCTGAATAATAGTAATCATCATTATCATATTACGTTTATAATGACAAATCACAGTAATAAAAACTTTTGCAATGCCACTGATACTATATCTAGCAAACTGTTTCTGTCATTAAAAAGTAGAAGATATTTTCTATAAATATGCGTAGAACGGAATGTGAGAAAGAGTACCACAGCATTAGTATCGTAGAGAAATGTTGATTGAAAAAATGCCGCTTCTAAAAGCAATGATTAAGTGCCTAAAATGTAGATGATTCAATTTGTTCGGGTTAAATATAATAATTGATATTTCACATTATAACAGTAATACATTTAGATCAATTAGCCAAAGTAAATTATATGCAAGTTGTTTTATTGTGGACATTACAGCTGGTCTCATTTTGATATCTGATTTAATCTTATTGTGTAGTGTTTTGGAGACATATTTTATTTTTGTTAGAATTCCGTGGATAAAGAATAATTTAGAGTAGTTAGAAAGTTATTTATTTCCAATGTTTCAACACACAAGTGTCCTCTTCAGGGAAATATCATAAAATCACAGTACACAAAAATAAAATCTGCTCTAAAACAATTAAAATGCATATTAAATATAATGCTAGTGATAATAAATCTAGTTATTTATTAGTTTATCATCTTGTCATTTAATTGTTTTATGGCTGCTTGTTTTTGTGTTGAGTTACTTTTTGTCAACGTCAGTTGCGGATATTTGTATGAGGTATTTAGCTTTAATAAAAATACGGAAATGTAACTTATCTTAGTCCTCAGTTTAGCAATATATTGTTGACCGCACTGTTGGCATTGGTGAGTAAAGAAAACTACAACCAATAGATTTTTTAAGATTCGCCGCTAATTAAAATACACAAGCAGATCTGCTTCCTAGCTATGTTATCGTATAGTTCAGCCTCACCATTTAATTAAAAACTCATTGAAACAGTGCATATGAAAATATATTGTTCTGATTGGCTGAGATGCGGAGCAGGAAAAATTGATATTCCACGCTGCAAAGTTTAAGACCCAAAATGATTAAAAAAGATCAAAACAAAACAAAAACAAAAACAAAACAATGGAGAAAACGAGAAGACTCAGTGAAATATTGTCTGACCTCTCAATCCCACCCCTATTCAAATGTGCAACAGGCTAAGGAGATTATCGTAAAATAACATGAACCTAAAATTATAGGTTTACGAAACCCAAGTTCTCTGTTTAAATGAAGTGTTGTGTTTTGATTTGTTTTGTTTTCATGTGTTACTATTTTTTCTTGTGGTTAATCTACTGGTCGATGTTATTTTCTTTAGTTACGCTGTTTAGTTAATTTGCAATCAAAATGTACAAAATATTACTTAAACATTAACACCTACCTCCAACCATTAGCTTCTGTGAGAGAAAGTCGTCTGATGCGCTTCTCTGACGTCACCGCCTTTTATAGTGACGTGGACAACAAAAACCGCGCTCTGTGACGTAGTCAACACAGACACCACGACACACTTGTTTCCGCCGTTTGAGCATGTTTTGCCCCCTGTAAAGTGAAATCATTAAACACGTTTATGGCTTGTTTTCAAAACACCGATTTTTTTTCGTTTATCAATGTATAGCGCTGGGTACTAATTCAGTGCGAAATGGGAGCAGTTGTGCAATTTTGGAGTCACTGGATGCACCCTAGTATACTGCTATTAAAGTATGATTATAATGGATGAACTCACCCAAACCACTTTGAACAAATGTAGCTCGATGAATATATAGAAGTTAGCATTGTCAATTACATATGTCACAGATAAACTATTTTCCTTTGCTTTGTTTCTATAGCAAAATTAGCTATTTCGCCTGTAAACATTCATTATGAATACATTTTAAACATTTTGGAATACATTGAACTTCTTGTAAGATTCTAGAGCACGGTGAGTCTAATCTATGATGGTAAATGTGAAATATTCGGGAACCTTGTAAAGGTTTGGAAAGTCGTGGGTTCGAACTCGCGAACTTCTGTCCACACCAGACAGACGACTGCCAAGATATGGCACCTTTCATTTGAAAAAACACATGAATTAAAAGCAAGTAAAAAAAAAAAAAATGTAAGTTTAAACTCTACAGAAATGTCTAAACAACCACGCGGCACATACCCGTGATGGTTAGTTTTAAATACACACGACCTCAGTACATTACACGATAAAAACTGGGTTTACAAAATACTGGGCAGAATGACATAAATGCTGTTGTAATCAAATGTTAAAATCTGGGTGTAGTCGCTTTACCAGTGCATACGGGTCCCAACTTTATTATATATGTCGCCACACCGGCTGCAGTGTGTCTAATGCCTTTATTAGTCACCCAATGTAAACATTATCTCATGTGGTCATAGGTTTGGAAGCATTTTCCTGAACAATCAAAGAACACATACATACAATATATTTATTAAAACATTGAATTTGAATAGATATGGACTGTAGTTTGGCGACAGATAGCGATGGAACTTTCACATCGAACCCGGGGAATTGATGTACGGTGTTTAACAATTAACAATTATATTCATGTGTATTGAAAACAGTACTGTTTTGTAATTTAATTTGGTTCATTCTACATTATATTCTGAAGATGACCGCAAGGTTGAAAATATTTAATTAAAATGTGAATAAAAAAAGATGTTGGTTCTATCATTTATAATGATTTAACAATTTTGTTACGCAGACTTTTAATCCCAGTCGACGGTGTTTACCCAAATGCACTCCCCATGTGAACATTACGAAACTGAGCCACCCCCCGATAAATATGAACAATAAAATACTTTCGTATTATAAAGTTTGATATTTGACACATTCCCTGAAAACTGTTTAATGTGTATTGCAATGAATCAGTCACTGTCAACGGACAATGAATAGTAATTAGCAATCTATTTGACTTGTTGACATTACGATACAGTTAAATACAAAACCAATCCAATCAAATATTGTAGCCCCCCCACCAAATGACCGCCCCCTGTACAATTAATGATGGTCGCTTGGGGGTGGGGGGTGTCACTTTATAGTGTAAAACCTTTCTATCTTGCACTTCTTTCTCATTGGTCTTGACCATTTTATTTGGAACGTTTTTACTCTATAATTTCTTCAGCCTTGGTCAATTTGTTTTTAGCTTTCACAATACATTCCCAATGAAAACCAAATTCCCATGCTCATTATAGCGTCTGATACTATAATCTAGTAGATTATTAACATATGATACACTTATCACCTCGGGTGTACATTGATGTCCAAGTAAAATGTGCAATTATGTTATAAGGGGCGTTGGCACACAGTAGTGCATTGTTTTCTAGTCAGCACTTTACACTGGAGTTCACTTCTCTTAGAAAGGGATAATTGAGGTAAAAAAATACTAGATACTAGATTTTACCAGTGCTTATCAGAGGTTTATTATAATTCTGAGAAAATGTTAACATGTGTGCACTTAACTTATACCGTGCAGAATGACATTTCTTTACAAAATGCTGTTTAATGCACCAAGATTTTTAAATATAAACACTCGGCGAATCATTAAGCATGAAATAATGTTACATACACTCTACAGCATAGCTGGTTGATAGTCACTTACATTCGTGACTTATGTGATCGGCTATAGAGCCAATAAAGATAATATTTTTTGTTCCCGTAAGTTTCATTCAGTAGAATAAACCATGCATCTTGAGAAGCTATACTTGCACGTGTGTTGACAGCACCTCACTGAGCATTGATCATTTGTCAATTCGAGAGATCTTGTCTCTCCCTTGTCTGCCACGATTTGTTGCTACACACGTGTCACAAATAAAGGTATTTTTCTATTGACACTTTTCCCTATTACTTCTACCAGTGTTGGAAACTAGTGTGGAATTCCCTATTACAATGGAAGTCGGTGGTCGGGGGTTCAAGAAATCCTACATCCCTGATATTTGGCCTTATTTCCCACATCTTAAATTATTTTGGCCTTTTCCCCACATCCCACAAACTTTAAGGCGTTTTCTACTACATCCCAATTCCTTAAAATCACATATTCCTCCTTTATGCCTTTTTCCGACATCCCTATTTTCCCGCCCCTTTTCATGGCATGGTATGATCATGGACTTGTAAAAGAGAAAAGGCCATCACAGAGGGGTGGGGTGGAGGCGTGGGGTGGGTGTGAACAGTTTATAACATAGTTATTGAAGAGAAGTTTTAGGGTGTCGCTTTGACACACATGTTAAGCCAATTGCTACTTATCATCTACCAAAATAGTAAAACCGAAGTAGATGATCCAAAAAATGCTTGTAGTCTGCACTCTAGATATAGAGTAGCCCATCAGGATGAGGGTGAGATTGTGAATAAAATTCTATGAAGATCCTTTGAATAAGTGTACTTTGGTGAAACTGGCAGAAAGTCGGGTACGAGACTGAAGGAGCACTTGATCTTTAATGCTACTCGCCGTTTTTTAAAGTTCAGTTACAACTCTTGATAAGCATGTCTCCAACATTTTTTTCATGACGTCAACTCGATGTTCAGTAGCAAAAACGGCAAACAAAACGCAAACGATCTTTAAATGATTGTTCAACTGTTGATCAATTGCAAATAAAATATTTACTAACCCAAGGAGCATGTGATAAAGATACCTTCAGAAGTTTTGCATTCCTTTTTATTTACATGTGTTCAATTTTAAATACAAATGTTAATAAATGTACAATAGATAACTAGAATGGACATAGAATTTGAATAAAAAAGCTGAGAATAAACTTGATTAAATTTTCAACTTTCTACTTTTTTTCCAAATATAGTGGGCGAGATTGGATTTCTCCGGGCAGAAAGTTAACCCCTGCCCCAAGTTTTAACTGCAGCCAAAATGCTTTCATTGTAACTTCGTATAAATACAAAATAAGGTAACATCCATCAGATTGCAGCATTTTTAAAGAAATGACCTCAACAAACAAATCTGTAGACAAGTAACAAACCCAATTGACTCGGCACAAGCGCTCATCCAATTCTGATTGTGTCTGTGGTCCTTCGCATGAGACGCCCAACTGATGAAAATAAAACCTTATAAGTTAAGTGAAGTCAAGTAAAACTGTGGTCATTATACTGGCATAGCAGATTTGCAGTAATCAATATGACATACAAATATGCAGAGATCTAACAACCCCATGATCAGTGGGTTTATTCGTCAGTGTATCATACAATTATATTATACTTTAATCTATTAAAAGCGATCTGATTTTGAATAAAGTGTTATATCACAGTTCATATTGACAGTTTCTATTCCATTTGCACCAACTTGTCATTCGATTGGGACCTATTAGCTGTTGACTATTTCCATTCTTAGTTTTTTTAGCAGGATGGTGTTAAATCATATAATGTGCAAAGCATTGCATATATCCTATATACTATTTTCAATGGGCAGCCAGGAGATAGAAGTGATGTTGGAGGAAGTGTCTGTGTCTGATTTTTCCATGCCATTACCAACATTCTGAAAAAAGAACAATCAGGTAAACTAATACTTATGGAATATTTCTCTTTTGACCTCATTAACTATTCTTCACATAACAACTTATCATCTCAGCACATCAAGTCTGTGAACGTATTACAGTAGAGCATCTAATTAAGACCACCTCTATAAAGAGACCACCTCTATGGAGATGGTCTTTATCTGTATTCCTTACATCAACTCTCAATACCAATATCGCGCGCTAAGACTAAGATGGCTACCATTCATCATAGAGTGTATGAAGAAAAATAATGTGTGAGGGGGATGGGGTGGGGTGGGGCCCTAAAGCTCTACCTTCTCCACGACCCTCTCCTCGGGCTCCAGGGCCCAGGGCGCCACGGCTCGCCGATAGAACAGCATAAAGACGAGCCAGCTGAGCAGCAGCAGGCCCGTGCTCAGGAAGTACGTGGACTGCCACTGTTCACGTGTGCCCTGAAAATACAGTAATCTTGAAACTAAAGTAGATCCTGTCCTGAAAATACAGTAGAACATCTCTTGAAATACAGCAGAACCTCTTGTAAATACAATAGAACCTCTTGAAAATAAGGTAGAACATCTTTTGAAAATACAGGCGAACCTCACTTGAAAGTACAGTAGAACCTGTCTTGACTTCAAGTGGTCTCGATGGAGGAGGGGCCGTCTCTTTACTGAGGTTTATTGTGGTATGTTGCTGAAAGTTTTGGAGTGCTAGAAATGGGTTTATGACAGAAGATGTCTCAATAGAAAGGCGGTCTCTACGCAGAGGTTTGTCGTGGTTTCTTTATGAAAGTTTGTTTGAGACACCATCTTTTGTTTATAACAAATGTATGTGGTGTCTTGGGATAATGACAAAGATGTGGTCACTGTATTATTATTTTTATAATAATAACAGGTAAACCGCGAACTTTAACTGCTGTCCACTGATAATACTTGATCAGACACTTGTCATTATGCAAACACCAACATCTAAAATGGTATACAATTTGAATTTATTGTAAATTAATACAAAGGTATTAAAACAGTATTCACAAAAATGACATGCATGAGCGATTCGTTTTAGGTGTTTTTGGTTTGCATGGTGAAAGAACTTGAATTTTTCAATAAAATAAATGGTGTTGCTTAAAAACGATATCCAATTTGAACAAAACAGTAAATTTATATTTTCTCTTTTTGTAGATTCATGCTAGTTTCTTATATTCATAATCAGGACTGAGAGACGCGAGAAGTGGTCTTATTGTAGGGCATTGTCTCTTGATAACTTGATTGAATCCATTCCTTTATGTATCATACATGGTGGGCTATGATATAAGGGAGCTCACCAGTAGACAGTACTAACTACTACCACGTGACCACCACTATAACAAGACAACCACTTGAAGTCACGTGATGCTCACTCGCCTGTGGGGTCATGGCTGAGATGACGATGGGAGCGGCAATGGCGGGCAGGTTGCCGGCCGTGTTCATAATGGACATAATTATAGAGCTGTATCTGAAACACAAGATTTTCACAAAACCAAAGATTATATCATAAATTATATAATAGCTTCTTGTGGAATGATACACATAATGGGTAACATCGCATACAGTCAGGAGGCAGATCCTGGATTTGTAAACCAAGGTGACCCTTTTTAGTAGAAGTTGGCAACATTCTTTCCCAATACTTGAATATCTTAATTGTTGTAAATGTAGTCTTGCCAGATCGGCAAATCACTTTGAATCATGTTTTCACCCGAGTCAAAAAGAGCGCTACAGTGTCAATTTTTGCTAAAGAAACGAACTGCTAAAATCATCTAGTGCAGTAGAAATTTTACCAACCTAGAAATTGTGATTCCCATGGAGTATTTTACCATATTTTCACATTACGTGAGGTGATGAACAAAATCAGCTTACAACCTTGGGCAATTTATTCAAAATGGAAGCCAAGGTGGCCTCCACCCTCAGAAGTCAGAACGTCATAAAAACCAAACCAGCCATCTTAAGATACTGAATATGGCATCATTCTAGCTATATTTAACATGCTGAATTTATTCATGACGTTAGAATAGGTTTTGACAAACTTCAAGATGGCCACCATGATGGCCACTGTTGCCAAATATATATAGCAATGTCATATAAACCACGCTAGTCATCATAGAATAATATGCAATGCATAATTTCTGACTATATTCAATATGTTAAGTTAGTGTAATAGTATAGTATAAATAGGTTTGGTTGAAATTCAAGATGGCCACCAAGATGGCCATATATCAGAACATCATAAAAAACATACCTATCATTGAATACCAACACATGCTGTAGGTTATCTCTATCTGCATAACGTAAGCAACAAGAAGGGCCAAAAGTAAGGTTCATCTCATTGTCATATCTCAAGGCTATATGGCCGTGCTTCAAACCCCTTAACATTCAAAGTATGAACACTTCTCTCATCTTGGGTTTCTTCATTCATGATATATACAAGAATTTTAAGGTACCAACAGAAACCATCGGGACTCACATTTTGGCGAGACTTTCGATCTTATCGCAACAGCTTCTTCATGCAGAATGAACTGCCCCCCGTTTTCCTGCCACTGCTGTCATGTGACTGCCGCCGCCATGGCGGTCACATGATCTACTAAGGACAGTTCATTCGGCCTGAAGAAGCTCTTGCGATAAGAGCGAAAGTCTCGCCAAAATGTGAGTCCCGATGGTTTCTGTTGGTACCTTAAAATTCTTGTATATACCCTTAACATTCGTCAAAGTAGGTCAACAAATCCAACTGTTGAGAAAAATGTGCACTCAGGTCCAGAGAAATATCCTTTAATTTTTCAAATAACATGACAATCTATGAGCTTACGAAAATCTGAGGGTGGACGTACAGCAACCAGGAAGATTTTTCAAAATTCAAGATGGTCTTCAAAACGACCACCAAATAGAGCAATCTAAAAATCCCAAGCTTTTTCATTATGTCCTAAAGTGAAAATAATTACCATTTCTAAAATAATCTAGTCTAGAGGCTTGTTACCGGGGAGCGAGGTCAAGCCGCGAGGCGTAGGGACCATTGATGAAGGCCATACCCAGCACGGAGTCGGTGACTAGCAGCCCTATGAGGATCCCAACCTGTTCGCACGTCAGGTAGCCGTAAGCCAGCGTGAAGGCTGCCGAGGGCAGAATATCTGCAGCAATGGACCGATTTCTTGTAAGAGCGGGGTGGCTTAGGCCAATATTTTCATAGAATTGTGCATATGGTGATACAAACACAAAAATTAATGTATTGATTTTCAAGGGCATACTCAAGATTTCTATCTGTAGAACCACTTGCAAGTCCAAGATGGCGGCCATTTTTCTAGTCACCATATTGACATCGAAATATTGAGTAATTCAATTAGATATGATTTAAATGGTAATTGTAAGGACTTTGCTGTTGGATTTTTATATTCTGTAACTTGTTGAATGACACTTGGCATGTTGCTCGTAATAACGTAAGATTTTACAATTATTAGTAGGCGTTTTGATAAAATATCAATACCCTTAAAATGTGGACTACCATATTGATTGTCACCACCATATTATACCTGAAAAAACGAGCCCTGCATGAAATTGCAGCTTCTATCATCTGTGCGCCAAAGCCAAAATTAGCTAGTCAGAAATATTTTTTAAGGCTGATAAAATGTCAATGTTGACAAACATGATTTTTGGGCACATTTCATGGAACCAGTTCAAAGAAATTATTAATTATGAAGAAATAGAACACTGCCCATAGATAAATATGTATATATTCATCTGGCTCAGCAAGTACTATTTATGTGGCATAACAGTTAGATATGACATGGAAGGCACCTGTCATGTCACTTTAAGAGATTTGGCAATCAATAGTAACTTCACAAACTTGCTGAGATTAGCACATCTACTTTGGTGTCCCATATTTTGTGATAAATATGTGATATATTGCACCTATTTTGCAAAATGATACAAAACGCACACACAGCCACACACAAACAACAACAGAGCAACAGAAACACACACAACAACACAATAAAAAAAACTAACACAATCACTGCACAAATAGCCACAATCAGACAAGATGTGGTACTCACAGACGGTGAAGAACAGCTTGCGCGTGTTGAGTAGACCCAGGCTGGTGTTCCTGATCACCAGGTCACCGAGGAATGCCCAGGGGTATGTGAATAAACCCATTGCCATGGGCAGACTGGTGTAAACGCCGTTCTAAAATGTGAGGGCGAATCTTAGGGACAGCAATCAAATACGTTATTTCATGCACTATGAGTATGTGATATATATGCACTAAATTACCGATTTCGGTGATACTGATATCAGCTCTCAGGATGTCTGCCATATACTAATTCCATCCCTTAAAGAAACTGAACAAAAACAGCAGCATCCTCCAACTTGATATCTACCCTCATGACGTTAGCCATATACTGTGGATCCTTAAATTACAATTCTTACAAGAACCTCTCACAATGCGTGAGTCCATGATACCGACTACCTTGATGTTGAGAGATTCTAATGAAGTTTTCTACATGCTGTGGATCCCGTAATATCTTTACGAGAAGTAAAAAAAATCGAGCAATACCTACCAGCCTGATGTTGACCTTCATGACGTCGGCCATGTACTGGGGCAGCATGAGGTTGAGTGCAGTGTAAGACCAGGCCGCGGTCATTCTGGTCACCAGCAGAGCCCACACCTCCCGGCTGGTGAAGATGGACCGCCACGGCACGGTATCCTCTGGCTGATCACATATTAGTCTGGTCAGGTTTGCTCAAAATCTAGCTCCCATAGGCATATTCGAGGGAAAATGGACAGCCACTCTTCAGACTAATTAGAATGTGCTAAGTCCATATTTGGTGTATGCTGCATGTTACAACTAATTATAAGCTTCCAAATCGGCATTATTAGAACCTTGATATGCCAGTATTGCATTAGCTAG
>CM032660.1:51456511-51513778 GCA_019095985.1 Streblospio benedicti | reverse complement strand
CATTATTTGTAACAAATGTCTTACATATTGCACCTATTGTTTGTTACTTTGTCACTAGTATTGGCCAATTGAAGGACAAAATAAGTGACACTCATGACTATTCATAAGTAGCATTTTCACACCCATAGTTTATTCATAAGTAGGACCTTTTGCCACAGCATCTAATATCCTAAACATGAATATTCATTAGCAGACTTTAACATCCCCTCCCCTTTTGCTCTTGTCTAAACTGATTTCAGACGACACATTGCAGCCAAAGTAATGAGCCTGTTATTATCGATATTACAAAGGTCACAAAACAAAGTCTGTTGCTATTGAATCATGCATTCCACTGAGACATGCATGTTCAGTGTTTATTATAATTCAACAAATTCAAATCATTTTATTCAAAACTAGGCAGTCAAAATAAAAAATAAAAAATCCATTTGCCCTACTTGACAACAGCATTACCAGACACTGCGGTGGCCAGCAGCAGGCCCCGCTCTTCCTTGGGGAACCAGCGTCCGTACAGCTTGTAGGCCCCGGGGAAGAAGAGGCCCTGGTGCAGTGAACCATTCATTTATGTTATGGTCTTATTTTGTATTTTATGATGTTCGTCTTATGCTATATTGTACCCGAGCACAAAGGGAGCGTTTAACGACGTCAACCATGAAGGGTGGGGGGTCAGGGGGTCAGCGAAAGTTGACGAAAGTTGACGGGGGAGGGGGGGCACCCGAAAAGTTGACTGGATGACGTGGGAGGAGGGGGTTGGCAAGTTGACACCAACTTCTGTAGTAAAGTTACCAATTTAGGACTAAATTTATACTTGACTAGTAACACTGGCAACATTTGTAGAAGAATAGAATGAGAACATTGTGATATCATATAAGTCAAAAGGAATAGAGCTCGAATCAGTGATTTTAGCCAGTTTGGTCATCTTAGTTAGCACAGATATGAACGAAACTTTGTGGCTCATAATGGTTCACATATATAAATTTTCATTCAAAACAAAGTAGCAAAATATTTTTAAAGTAATGAAGAACTCAACTGTTTCTTATGTGATTTGCTGACCTATTTCAAACACCCTGTGCTTTTTAATGATTTAGTGTAATAATACGTATCATAATGGCTAAAATAAAAAAATAAACATTATATCAGCATTTAAAAAGTATATCCACAAAATAACAAAAGGGAAATCCAGAAGAAGGCTGTTGAGTTGTGGAAGAAGGTAAAAAGTGGTGAGAAAGAAAAGGGGGCGGGGGTCATTAAGTTGACGAAAGTTGACGCAGGGGTGGGGGTGGGGTCTCATGAAGTTGACGAAAGTTGACGAGGGGGGGGGGCAGAAAGTGCCAAAATGTGGTAGATGTCAATTGTGAACGCTCCCAAAGATTTGTCAAAAATGTTTTTATTGAAGGTTTTGGGCTCGACAGAACCCTAATCATAACAATACATTATATTATACAAAGCGGAACTTAAACATGGTATGTATTAACAATTACTTTTTTCAATAGTCCAGCCTTGTTAGGGTCTGTGTACATATATTACAATGGAAACACCATAGAACATGAGTGTCCGACATTGATTTATTTAGTCTATCTCTGTATATACTATTTTTTTTAAATCATGATATGCTTAATCAATTAAGGGTATGAGTATGTAGTTTAATAGCTGTTGTGGCAGTGGCACTAGCAGATCCACGTTATTGGAAAAGGGGGAGGCCTATCCACAGTATTTAATGTTTTTTTATGGGCAGCAAAACCCTTTGTGTAGATGAACTTTTTTGTCTGAAAAATAAGTAGCAAAAACTGACAATGCCGCGGTACCTGTCCGAGCCCGTTGATGAAGCGTGCTGCGATGAGAGCGGTCGGGTGCCAGCGGGCACAGAACGGACTGAGTACCGACATGATGGACGCAGACGCCAGCGCCGCCACGCAGATCACCTTACCGCCAACCCTGATAGTAGCAGTGCAAGTACAGTCTCAACAACAGCCAGGAACTACATTTCATGGTGCAAGCCTTTCTTGTGGCACACAAATACCTTTAGGTTGTGTCTTTTGATGAATTCTTTTCATATTTGATGGTGTGCTGAAGGGAAAATGCTTGCACCATGAACAGAAATTTGACAGTCTTCACTTCCAGATACTATAAAGGAGCATATGGATCTTGGGTGCTTATTATATGGTGTTCATTAATGCAATGGATACATGTGAAGTGATCTATGATACAATGATAGTGAACGTTAATGAATGGGTTGGTTGTCTATAGATTTTAGTTATAAACCCACATTTAACATACTGGATTTACAGATTTTGTCACAATTGTAGCCAGTATCAAGATCTCTTTTTGTAAGTCAGTACATTTATTCTACAACTTTCGATGTTAAAAAATTGGGCCATAAACGCAAGAGAGATTGTAGACCCCCTTGTCCCTGTTCATGACTTTAAAAATCATAATAGTCTTATTTCTTGCTCAATTTATTTTATAATGAAAAAAAAAAAAATGCAAAAAGGTCACCACTGCACACCGACCTATTTGCGAGAATGTTACCTCCTTCGTCCCTGTTCATAACTATAAAATCAATATTCTTATTTCTTGTTTGATTTATATGATAATGAAAACCAAGCGCACGCTGGTGGAGCCACCTGTTAGCGAGGATGCCGGCCGGCACCTGGGTGATGATGTAGCCCCAGAAGAAGCTGCTGCTGATGGTGCCGCGCAGCTGCCGGGTCCATGCAAACTCACCGTGCTGCAAACACAAAAACAGCGGGATAGTGGGTTAGACAAGGGGGTGGGTGGGGGTTAGGAGGGGGGGGCAATAGCATCTATTTTGGGTAAGTATGCGCCACGGTGAGTTCAAAATGGGAGGTCTTATTTGTTTGTAAAATGGGACGTGTCAAATGTGGTTTATGTCAGAATAGGGGGTCTTAAATATTGGTGTCTAAAACAATACATTGAATCTATATCAAACTTGAAGGCAACAACAGAGTATCATCATGCAATTTTCTCTTTTGCAAAAAAAGTGTGGGTCTTTGTTTTGAGATTTAGAGGAATCAGGGAGTCTTTGGCATTTGGCTGCCAAGGAATGGGCGGTCTTAGATATTTTGTCGTATCAAAATCGGGGTTCTTTCTTCTTAGCATATATACCCAACCCGACGCTAGAAGAGCTCCCCCCCCCCAAACCTCACGGGGTTGCTATAATGCATTCTACCTACTCAAAATAAATATATTTGGCTATAATGCACTATATCCATTGAAAGTTATGATATTTTGTTATGCTAATACTGATTGGTCACTAGACTACACAAGGGTGAATAGATAATGTATACAGTGGAACCTTTCCATTAGGACCACAATGGGGACTGTCGTCTAGTGTTTTCAACAGAGAGGGGATCTCTTTCTATGCGTTTACAGCTTTTATGAATGTTTCGGACTATGGAAAATGGTCTCATTATGCGGATGGTCTCAAAAGAGCAAATTATGAGTTTAGAATAAGTATAATATGTGCATATGCACTTAACCATAAATGGTTTACCTTGTCGACGCTCTGCTGGAAATCGTCGTCCACGCATGAAGTGCTGTTAGCTGTGACCGCTGCTGCCGCACTGACCACAAGTCTGGAGGAGTTATCTGCCATGCTGGCATTGACCACGGGGTCATAGGTCATGCACACGATGGCCACACCAAAACCATAACGAGTGAGGTAGAGGAAAAAGCTGCTGCAGCAGACGAGGAGTGCCAACTCGTACCGCTTGCCGCCACACACCGGCGCTGGGTAATAACAATTGCAATTACTGCTAGAAGTACACATTGATTTTAATGTCTCATATATCACTATGCTTTAGCAAAGACAACTGCCTTAGCCACTCTGCTACTGGCCTAATGTATTCCACTGGTCTTGGTTGCTATTGGTTGGCTCACAGCTAGCCTCGTGCAGTGGATTGTGTGCACTCATTGGCTAACCAACTGTTACGTCATGCTGGAGTCCCACATAATGGAATGATGTAACATGACGCCGTCCCCCTAAAAATAGACATCCCTTATGTGAGATCATGCATGGCATCATTGTGTACTCATGATGCCATCACAGTAATAATTACAATTACTAGAAGAGTTCTTGGCTCCTCACATCCCCGTGGTGGAAACACTGCCAAATGCTTCAGGCTTTGCGTAAAGCATGATGTGATGTTAAAACAAAACTTGGACTAGTATGATAACAGGAGTGCATGCTTTGTTTTTAATAAGCAGATATTAAAAGATAACTTTTAGAAAATACATGCCAATAATAACTACTTACCGATTTTTATCTCACTTTCCACTGGAGCTTTTGAATCATTCATCATCAACTGGTAGCATGAGTTAATAAAATGATGGGCTGATAATAAATAATAAAGTGTTCCACTTTGGTCACATAAACTGAAAAATTTAGAGCTATACAAGGTTTTTCTTTTGATCAATCAATTAATCAATTAATCAAATCTTAAGTTTATTTGAGCAGGCCTAATTATTCCTCATTCAGAGATTGTGGCCCAATGTACCTGAGAAATAGGCTTTATTGTGCAAATAAAAAACTAACGGGATACGCAGTATGTAAACTTATAAATCCTGATAGTTTTAATTTGGGTTGTAGAATGCAAACAAGAACCATGTGTACCAGCATGCTAAGTGTATGCGTCTGTAGTGTTTATACTTGCAAATACAAGTGTCAGCCATAACATTAAAATTTTGCCCATAATATAACCAGTGTTTAACACACACTCGAAATATTTGTATGTTTAATAAGTTCGTTGACTTTTAAACTTGGCAGCATTTGTTTTATATGAAGAGCTGCTTTTGATAAGATCTTATGCTCGGGGGTGGGGGTGGGGGGTGGGGGGGGGGGTGTCTTCCTATATGCCGGGTAGTGCGAGTTTGCCAATTTCTATGGGCTACGTTTTCTTAGACATCCCAGGTATAGTGATGGGTCTAAACCGGGTATATTTATGGGTCTAAATTTTGTGATTTATGGTATAGCTATAGGTTTGAAATCAATTGTACAGATATTGTTAATATAAGTTTTATTTTGTTTGATGCTGATATAATTTTTTGAATATTTTGTTGATAAAATGTCAACAGTATGTAGTTTCATTTGTTACGTAAAATAGGCATAGGTTACTTTTTCATCGTCAAGGTAGACATGGGCCACCTTTTTTATGTCAAATTAGTATATCGATATGTACCGTTTCGGCGTTCAAAATGGCACACCCGTACCCATTTTCGAGGAAAGACCTCCCCTCCGCCCCCCCCCCCCCCCGCTGGAGATCATATGTTCATTTCAACTTGGGGTAGGGTTGTTTTTTGTCTTAATTATATGTCGGTTAGTCGGTATACCGGAGTGCCATTTCTATCACATGTAAGGGGCACTTTCAAATTTTTAAAAGATTTTATCACATATGTTTGAAATCAAAATATTTATTTGAACTTATTAACACCAGCATGATATTTGGATACATGATTAATTTATATATGTTACCAATAGTATTTCACTGGGATAAAATTATTTGTTATAATTACCATTGTTTTTATAGATAGTAACCAATTTGGTATCCAATTTGTAATCTAATTTTTGATGTTTTAATTTGTCATATGTTTTTTAATTTTGAAAACGAACCTTTAATATTTGAAAATCAATTAAATCAAAATTTTAAAGATTGGAATTTTGAACTATTTTTGTAAGAAAAGCAGGTAAATGCCACAACGTAATAGAATCATGTTTATAACCAATCAATGAGCAGATAACATGCAGATGTCAATTAAGGCATCGGCCAATTGATCTCAGGGGGGGGCAGCAAAAATATTGAAAAAAACAACAACGCAAAGGCTGAAAATTGGTGAAAAAAATATTAAGGTTTCATTTGGCTAGAAAAAATAATAATTGTCAAATATGGCTTTAAACAGCTTTATACAGCTTAAAAAATAATTGAGGTTCAGTAATCTAAGAAAAAAAGAATTAGATGTCAAATTTCATTAAAAAAAATAATTGAAGCTATGGTAAAAATAGCTGCCCCCTGAGATCAAATGGTCGATGCCTAAGTATGCAAGCTTTAAAAAATAAATTTCATGTGGGAATAGAGCCTTTAATATCTACCCCCTGGCAAATAATATACAACTATACAATATGCACACAATATAAGTTACTATTATAAAAGTATACCTATTAATAAACCTTTACACTCTACAAAAGATCAGTCTAATACCCACCCTCGCTATGTGAAGTGACATGTTTTATGTTTTCCTCATAAATTTGTTACACCAAGTACATCTGAAAATTTAATGTAAGAATTGCAAGACCACTGCGCTAAACCAAAAGCAGTTAGAAAATTTTCAACTCTCATTATGAAAGCAAAATGGATGTCTCTTCAAAACATTTCATTAGAATTGTAGATAATACGCATGTGTATCCAAACAACTATGTGTGACAAGGGTTCAAATTTATTTAAGGAAAATATTTGTCAATCATCAACTAACGCCTTAATAAAAGCAGATTTCCGCCAAATGTTTGCAAGAAGCTAGTGTATAAAGTTATGCAAAACCTTAAAATTAAGGCCACCTCTGCAGGAAGAGGACTCTACAATATGACCGCCTTTCTGAGTTCCAATCTCTCATTACAAACGACTACTTTTTATTTAGAGGTTATACTGCTAATTAAGTACATTACTCCTCTACTTTAGTAAACACACATTCAAGGGGTAAAAGTCACATGTAAGACAGGTTGTTCATACAAGTCACATTTTGACAGTCACACGAGTTTGATGCAAACGAACAAAGCCAATGAAACTAGTGTGACATATAATAATTGAAAAAGACGATGATTTCATAACGGACACATCTTTTAGTAAAATGCAACACCGCACTTTATCACTGTCCTGATGTATTTTACCGACTGTACTGAGTGATACCACCGCTTGGCAATAGTTTCGCTTGTATGTACCTGCAAGTGTACATATGTACATTTTGTACGCCTCTGTAGGCCGTTTGTGATAGATTTCAATGTATCTATAGATCTGTAGTGCTCAAATTTAGATTGTAAGCTGGAAATAGTTTTCACTAGAAATTTGATATAGGCCACAATGATTCGTATAGTGCATTGGTTCGTTAATGCTATCATATATACACACAGTACACACTATGCACTGTACTAAGGGGCCCACTGATCCCCTTGATCCACTTGATCCACTACTGTTTGCTGCTTGTCAAAGCAAGTTTATAGGCACAAAATCAGTACCGCATTGTCAATGTTATCCACACCATTACGGATAGTGACCAAACGTTTTTGAAATTCACTTGCATACATAGTTGTCTATAGTTTGTATTAGTTCTGTTTCAACTGTTGGAGTACAGAGCCAGCTATGAGGATACAATCATAGTGATCATTTTCATGTTCTGACATTCGTTAACTTTGAAGGCTTTTTAAATTCGAGGACATCATCTGATGAGTGTACTTAGGGCAAGGTTTGTTTGACTTACCATATTGGCGTCTTAGAAATCAAAACAAATTTCAAACTCGTTGTGAGCAGAACATACAAATTGCATAACGTCTGAATTGCCATGGCCGCCCTTGTGGAAGACTATGAATGCTGTGTCTGCATGGTGGCCTACAACAAGGAACGACCCCCTAAGCTCCTCCCATGTGGCCATAGCTTCTGCCCACCTTGCTTAGTCTCCTGCTGCACTGATAAGGACTTCACATGCCCCACATGCAACCAGCCTCACAACCTGAGGCCCGCCACCGTGAACAGCCTGCCCACCAACTACGGCCTCCTGGGGGTGGCCCAGCGAGCAGAGGAGGCCGCCAGGAGACCCCAGTGCCAGCTGCACCAGCGACCATGGGAGAGCCGGTGCATGGACTGCAAGAGGGACTTGTGCCTGGATTGCCTTATCAATGATTCTAATACTGGTGCTCATACGGGACATAATGTCATAAACATGAATAATTTAGCGAAGTTTTTGAAAAGTGAATTGAGCAAATGTGAAATAAAAGTTAATAAAGCATATCGATGCCTTTTGGAGAAGAACGACAAGGATAATGAAATCTTCCAGCAGGATATCGTCAGATTGAAGTCGAAAATTAACAGCGATTCTGATGAGGCAATAAAAAATATAAATGAAAATAGAAAAGAAATTCTGTTGCAATTGGACACAAGATCAAGAGAAGCCTCGGACTCTGTTAAAAATCTATTAGAAAAGTCAATGATAAGTTGGAAACGTTAAAGGAGGAGATTGCTAGCAGCATCACCCAAATCACCGATGAAAATCTAGTGAATGTCCAGGAAAAGGCAACTGCTTTGGAGGAGATCGTTAGTTCGTTTGAACCAAGTGCATATTTCCCCAAAATAGATATAGCTGAAGAAGTTTCTGTGAAGCTTGCTACTTTGAGCATTGAGGTAAGTGTGTACATATTGATTTCTCTTCATCAATTACACAATGGATGAGGATCATGCTTGTAAATACAAAGTGCTTGTAAAATTATAGATGATATTTGATTTAAAATTATATTTGTGCCAATGAGTATAGTTAGGATCAGCTGATAGAAATTCTTCTCTATAATCACACATTTTTTACAAAGTACACACTTATTGGAATAGGTTGTGGTTCAATTTGCAAACTGTTCTATCTAACTGAAATATGTTTCAATAGGAATTCGACGTGTAATCCATTGATGACTGAATGAATACCAAAGCTAGGGTTGCGAAAGATCAACAGCATTATGCTCATCGTTGTCTATATTAACATTGGCTGAACTATTAATCAAGAACTATTCACTGATTTACCCTGCAGCATCAATGTACAGGAAGTGATATCTTAAATCCTGAATGAGCTTAATATCTTCTCCAATGGCAGATCCAGGTTTACAGGGGACGCACTTCAGGGATTTCGGGGATTTAGTATGCCCTATCAATGGGGGATGTGTAAAAAAACTATGAAAATGAATATTTTTGGTGGTAAAAGGGGGACGGGGGTGCACCCACTGCGTCCCCTGGATCTGCCTATTCTCTCATCCTGTTGAAGATAATGGCAAGAGTGACCTGAAGCGACCTTCTGGAAATCACTCTTACATTAGTAAAGTGCCCAAATTGGACACATCATATGACCTCAAGATTTGTTAGCAATGTTCGAAGTTTAGATGTTTACTTTCAAGCAGTAATAGTGTTATTCTAGAAAATGTCAATAATTGACAAGAATTGGCCCTGTGGAAAGCACACTTTAATTTGCATAGTACTTAAAGTCATATCCCTAGGTTTTGCATGATACCTCATAGATGTGTAAGTTCAAAGGAAACCTGTTCATCAATACATGCTGTAGCTTGTCGGGAGACATAATTATATACTTGAACTCGGATAGATAGAAACGAGAAAAACGACAACATAAGGCTTTTGCTTTAGCTGAGCAAAACAATATATAAAAACATTTCCAAATCTAAATCAATTTGTTGCCATCACATGATTGGTCTATTTGCTATTTTCTCATTTTGTTATGTATAGTATTTGATATAATTTCGTCAGAATATATAAATCAAACTTATTTCATGCCGCTATTGTTTCATGTCCAGGAGCCCCCGAGCCCACCCACCCTATCTGCCCTCAGTGCATTGTCCCTTGGACCAGCGAGCCCACCCACCCAGCGTGTGCCATCCCAGGAGCAGCCCGAGGCCAGTGGACAGAGCGATGACTTGGCCGCCAGCAGCACAGAGGTTAGTGTCTGTTTGTATGGGCTGGTATATTGGCTATGCTAGAAACTCATTTATTTGTCTGACGGCCATTTGAGAACATTTGGTGAATACATTTTAAAAGACCAAGTTTCTGCACTACTTTCAAAGTTATGCTGGTAGTATGATGATGGGCCATCTGTACATCTACAGACAACGAAAGGCCCGTACATTGTGTAAAACATTAGTGCTGTGTGTATGTGTCTCTTTTGAAGACTTTGTAAAAACCTCCAATGTCACTTTTTATTTTTAAGAATTTTATAGAAGAAATATCCGCATGTCTAAAGTATGTATTTAAAGATTTTCAAATGTGTCCCTTTAACATGTAAAAGTGGTTCTAAAACGGCCGTGTTGCTTTGTCACCTGTAGCCCAGGTACGGGCCTCTCACATAGAAGGTTGGTTTAGATGGACACATGAGATCATAGATATACTCTAAATATGAGGGTAAAATGACTATTTTCTCCCCGTCTCTTAATGGTCTCCCTGCGACGTCCCTGGTGTGTTATCTAACTATGAGTGAGGTTTAGGAATCCATCCCTTTAAATGTTTCTTCTCATTATGTCTAAACATGTTGAAGATGTATATAATACATTTGAACTTGAGATCCGCGTTTTTTTTAATTAAAAACTGTGAACAACTACTGATGCTAATACAAACAATAAGAAAACACTGAGGACAAGATATATGAATTATAATTATAATTAGCAAAAGTGGGTGACGTACATGTATACATGTATGAATATTTTGGGATATATATGTATTACACGTTACCCCAACTGGGATGTGCAAATGTATCCAAGTTCAACATTCATGTTCATGTACTATGCAAGTGTAAATATATCAGGATGAAGTAGAAAATGTATTCTTTCTAATGAAATGCCTTCAAGTAAACCATCCGGTTTGACACACAAAATAGAGTACATTGTGATGACAAAGAAACCCCCTGTAAAAAAAAAAAAAAAAACAAAAAAGAAAAAAAAAAAAAAAAACAAAGAACTACAAACAACAACATGTATTTCAATAAGGAGCGCATGGCAAAGACCTAATGAAATCGTTTGTTTTTGCCCCCTACACCAACAGCGCTCTAGCTAACAAATTAAGGAATTTCACAAAAAAAGAATCCATGGTAAAAATCAAAGTTGTTGAGAGAGCGGGAAAATGCATAGAGAGAATGTTGCCTGGACTACAAGAGGAAAGACGGTGTGGGAGAGAGGACTGCTTTATACATAAGACTGAGGTAAAGGAACTTGTACCAAAGAAGGGGGTTGTATATATGGTGGAATGTGTAAGTTGTACGGAGAGTGGAAAAGACATCAAAAATTTTGGAGAAAGTGGACGGTCGGGATACACTCGAGGAAGGCAACACTTGGCAGCTATAAACAACCCTCAAGGACACAGCAGCAATGCGCTGGCCAAACATTTATCAAAGCACCCTGGGACCGAAACAAAATTCAAGATGAACATCATAAAAACGTTTTCAGAAACCTTTACAACGTCAGATTAGGGAGGGAGTGGAAATATATGGGGCAAAACAAGGGACATTATTAAACAATAAGATGGACCACTATCAACCAGCTTTGGGGAGGGTAGTTTTCACAAACCAACTACAATATTGATCGCCTATTTTTTATCTTACTATTAATATTTTTTCAAACTGTTTTTTGTATATATAATCACCTTTTACTTGAATTGAAAATTTACAAATAGATTTGAATATGTGTACATTATAGTTATGTATCAATGTTAAGAATACCCTACTAAATAGACTTTAGTATTTAAAAAGAGATTCTTATAGAGTTAATATGTATGACTAAGTATGATAACAAATATTTTCTATCAAGTGTACAGTTTTAATAATATATAAAGAAAGTACCATATTTTTTTAAAATATAAATGTTATAAATTGAGATTGGCATAAGTTAAAGTGTTTATTTTTTTCTATGTTGTTTTTGAAAAAGGAACCTGTAGGTTTTTGAAATAGTAATAAAACATTTTTTGGATTAATTTGTTTAACTATTTTGAAATCTTAATTAAGTTACATGCATAAAATCCGACCACAAAGTCCGCAATATAAACAAACAAGACCTCCTGTATGCTTGTGTAACAAAATGAACGTGAGTTCTCTGTTGGGCTTCTAATGCACATTCTGCGCAACCACCAGGCTGATTGCAGAGTATAAAGTGAACTATAGCAAGTTGCACTGGACTAGGTATTAAGTTCCGCTCTGTTACACACACGTTGGTAGGATTAGCTGTTGTTTACTATGGCCACTATTCGAGGTAATGGTGATCATATAGACCTAATTTCTTTACAATTTCATTCCTGCGTAAACGAGTACGTCTCACAATAAGCTATTCACACCCGGATAATGTCCGTCATGAGGTATTTACACATTCAAAAAACCTACAGTTTTCCAGACCATGATAGGTTCGAACAGTTAATATTTTTTTTCTACAACTGAAAAAGCATTCGGCATGATAAAATGTGAATTGAGCCATCACTATATTATTTTTAAAACATATGTGTGAGATTCAATATTCACGGTACAGTAGAACCTCTATATTCAGACCACTTGTGGGACCGACTTAAAAAGCTCACAATGGAGAGGTGGTCTTTATACAGAGGTTTCTATTGTATTCATTTTGAAGCATTGGACGTAGAAAAGAGGTCGTATCATAATGGTGGTCTTGATTCCCTGAGCTTTGGTACATATATCGGTTAACAGTTGATTCAGTAAAAAATTCTGTGACTAATCATGCTTGTTTCTTTGGCCTCACCTACCATTACTATCGATTAACTCTCCCATACAGCCGTCCCCGACACCCGCCAGTGATGACAGCCTCCCGTACCGCCAATACGCAACCCACGGGAGTTTCCGTGTTAGTAACGAGTTCGGCACAACAATACATCTGTGCTGGCCCGGTGACTCAATTGATGACGAGCGCCGGCTGCTGAGGAAGATGAGGCCGCCGCCAGACGCCGTCGTGTGGGGCTGGGGTGAGTTTGTGTTTGTTTGATATCAGCACTCACATAATTATGCAATACAGTTCACACAATGCAGTGTATTGCAGCGATAGAAGTAATGTGTAGTTTGTGTGGTGGCCAATATGATGACGTGTGGAGAAAATGGTGGCGCCGTCTGGTGAGTTTGTGTTAGTGTAATGTCAGTATTCATCATCACCCTGTGACACAGTAACATGACAACGCTTTATTTCATTAACAAAGCACATTTATTTCATCCTGACAGATTTCGTTGAATTAATGGATAACTGCAACAAATATTTACCTTTTCATGATAACTCAATTTAATGGAAAAAATCAGTAAATATTAATGATTTATGACCATTTTAGCCTCATCAATATCATTAAGCAATCTGACAGTTTTTTCACTGCCCCCAAGATTGGCTTTTTTGTTAATTATTTTATTTTTGCTTAAAAATTTTGTGCTGCCATTTCCAACTGCCCTGTACTACACATGTAATTATGTTTGTCATTTGGGTGTAAATTGGCTGATCTTTTTGTGCTACTGTATTGTAATATGTAAATTCCAAGATACTTCAGATTATGACCAGAACCAAAACAAAACTTTCCATTTGTTGTTGAATATCAATCATGATAATTTTAAAAAAACATTGGATATTTGTTATGTATGTAAAAATTCCCGTGAAACAACAATGACCAATGGCTGCATAAATCAGTTTGAAATGTCTGTAAAAAATGCTATATTTCATTCTCCCACTACAATTTGGATCATCAGAGCAGACCACGTTATGACGTTTTATCAATTGTCACATTAACCACACATCACCACTATGACTCAAAATATTTCCCTAATCCTCCCCCATCCTCTGCCCCAGGCCCACCCGCCCGGATGCCGCCGACCACGGAGACCATCAGGGTGGGCATCAGGTGGGACGCGGCTGTCCGGGGCGTCAGCCAGGCAGAGTACAACCAGCGACGGGCGGTCGCCGTGAGGCCGGACTGTGAGTATCTGGGGGATTATGGTCTAAATAAGGAGTGGATAAACACGACACTTTGCCCCTTACTTATGTTGTGAGCACGTGTGAGTGAGAATTTTCACAAAAACGGATAAATTTCAAAAAATGGTTAACGGATAAATGACATAACACAATATGGTTCACTGGATAACAATGAATTAACAAATGAACCCAATTATAGAGAGAATAATTTTTATTAGACAAATATTACTCAATATAAACATTATGAATACCCAATTAAAATCAGAATATGAGAATGATTTTTTGCCTTAAACAAATTGATTCACATCAATATAAACATTTATAAATACAGTTACTGGTAAAGATCTGAATATCAGAATCAGACATAAACTATGATGCAGCCTCCAAAGCCACAATGGTGAGATAGGGGTCTACACAAGTGAGGTGTGTATGTGTATGAATTTATAGAACATATTATATGCAGATAAAAAAAAGCAAAATTACGGATGTAATCATTCTTCTATTATAATATTCTCCAGTAACTTTCTTTAAGTACAGTATCACCCCCCTTTTTTGACCACAGTGAGATCACCAACCAACATTTCTACCACAAATATGAACTAGTGTTTTCACTGTTTCATCACAGGTGGTGACATCCCCTACTAATGATTAGCATCTGTCAGCACAGGACATTGTAACGTATAAACCCCACACCCAATCCAAGTCATTGTCTTGACCTATAACCGCCAGACCCCGCCCCGAATCCTCAACGCATGCTCCCTCACTCATTTAAGAGACCGCCTGGCATTTTAGTGACCTACTTGATGTAATGTGATTAGCATTTCCCAGCACTGGACATCATGTGTCATTGAGATGACTTATCAGCCCCCAGTCTCACCCCTACACCCTGCAGCACCCAACCCCCCACCCGGAAGCCAGCTGTAACTGGTGACCTCCACGCCCCATCCTCTACATCAAGTCTTCCTATTACAATGAACCACGCATAATTCTGCTTTCACATGTCTTTGTAGTACAGTAAAACCTCGCTATTAGGAACACTGATTGCAAAGCAAAAAGTTTCCCCATTACTGAAGTGTCCTTGTTAGTGAAGCATTTTATTAACATCACATAGCAAATTGAAAATAGGTGAACTGAAATGTGTCCCTAATCGCCAGGTGTCCCTATTAGAATGGCGTCACCATGGCGACGTTTCTACCATCTGTTTCAACATAAAAAGACACTCAATATTTTATGTGAAACACTGATTTCCTGTCAATCAGAACATATATCTGAACATATATTAGATCATAGATCTACACTACATTAATTTCAACATACAAGAAACCTTCAATATCTCATCTGGGTGAATAGCTCTTTTGTTAACATTTGGCACAAATGTGTGCATATTGTCTCTTTTAGATAGATATTAAGCTATTATGCGAGAGGCCCTAATTTTTCCTGTACACATGAGTTAAAAGATTCAAGTGAATCGGCAATTCAGGTATTGACATAAAGTTTTTACAACTATACATATACATATTGTTTTTTATTAAATGTTACAGTGGTCCCATCAGTTTTTCACGACTCATGATCTCACCACCTTCAATATAACGACCACCCACAATAGCTTACCAATGGCACTGTATATTCTGTATATTCTCTCTTTTTAGATAGACAAGATGCTATTATGCGAGAGGCAATTTACTTGCAAAAGAGTAACATACAAGTTTCAACACTGTATTATATGTGTATTTTCATTTATACATATACATATTTTTAAATTAAATTAATTCTCCTATCAGTTTTCACTATGATCTCTCATCAGCCTGCTGAATACTGGCGGCCCCGCTACCCGGCCAAAAACACCATTTAATGTACCAGAGCTTCTCTCC
Source organism: Streblospio benedicti (assembly GCA_019095985.1). Taxonomy (NCBI): domain Eukaryota; kingdom Metazoa; phylum Annelida; class Polychaeta; order Spionida; family Spionidae; genus Streblospio; species Streblospio benedicti. The sequence goes on along the minus strand of CM032660.1, from coordinate 51,498,205 downwards.
GCAATATCAACATTATCACCCATACGCAAAAGCACCATAACGCAGACTGGTGTCCTTATATCACCTGTTTACAGTTTTTGGTTTTGATGACCCCGCCATCACCCGCTCTTACATCACATTACAACCGGCAGCATCAGGCGACCACATCATTGTGGTGCTACCATTACCAGGACAGGATGACCGCGTGGCGGCAGCTGGGGAGGACACGCGGGTGACCACGGCTACAATAGTCATGGACATCAATGTGTTATGGCTGATCTCAAAGTCTGAAACCAAATTTACTGTCTGGTGGTTTAATGTAAAATACATTTACTGAATTTGTATAATGCACATTTAATGAAACAAAACATTATTTGTATTTAAGTATTTGGCTCATACGATGGATACAGCTTTTTTTTTGTATAAATGTCATATGTTTGAAAACATGAAAGAAAAAGTCCCATTGTGTAGATACCAACAAGAATAAAATGAGGTACTCATGGTAGTGTTCCCAAGATGTACAAGTGCATGGACATAGCAAAAAACATCTACTATATAGAGAATGCAACAATGCTTCAGTATATTCATTGTGCATATTCTATTTAAAATCATCCCCCATGCGAAGATATAGGCTTTAAATACATGCTTTTCCTTTCCAATATATTTATAAATCAATCACATTGTCATACTAGTGATAAGGCGATGGTTAATGACTAAAATATATGATGTGATACTTTACTCGCTCTGTTCAAAACGTGACATACGCTGCTAATGCCTGCAATTTTCAAATTGTATGTTATCCCAGCAGATGAATTTATCTTCAAATATCTCCTCTTCAGCTTAATCGCAAGTAGCTATTGCAGTACATACTGTGCGGATGATATCTCGCTCATAATGCAAACAGCAATTCAAACAATGGGCAATAAAGTACATGGGAAAACTTGAAGCAAAAGTTCATTCCTAATATTATCCGCATTATATTTTACAAAGATCACTTTTCCGATCAACGATTTCTGATTTCATGGCATGAACTCAGCTCCTGACGTTCAACCTCTGATTAGCTGTTAAGCAGCATCGGTAAAGGAGTATTAATACCAGCGAAACCCTCCCAAGCAGATCGATTTAAATATATTGCATTTCCAATTAAATACCGATTTCTATACCGCCAGTGGGCTCGCTTTTTATACTGACAGAATAAACAAAACAACAGTTTACATCGTGTTACAAACACCTATATTATTTCAATTTTGACAAAGGGGGTTTTTAAAAAGTTTCACCCCGGAAAGAATGGTTCAAAAAAAATTTTTGGACAATCATGTTTGGGTTTTTTTTGGCCTCACGGGAAACTATTATTTCCCAAACAGCCGTCCCCGACACCCGCCAGTGACGCAGCCTCCCGGCCCGCCAAATACCCCCCCCCCAGGGGAGTTTCCGTTTTTTGGGGGCGCCCCAATACATTTGTGCTGGGGTTTCTTTTATGACGGGCCCCTGGGGGGGAGATGAGGGCCGCCCGACGCCCTCGTGTGGGGGTTTTGGGGTTTGGATTTTGGTTTTTTGATATCAGATTCACAAAATTACAATACAGTTCAATAAATGTATTTCCTGATAGAAGTAATGTATTTGTGTGGTGGCCAATATGATGACGGGGTGGAAAAAATGGGGGGCCCCGCCTGGTGGGGTTTTTTCGGTTTTTAAAATTCAAAAAATTTATTAACCCCTTTGTGAAAGCAAAGGGGGAAAGTTTTTTATTAATGTGCAATAAAGGAAACTTTTGTTTTATTTCGGAGATTTTTGGGGGCCATAAACCCTTTTTGAATTAATTTTGGATAAAATCCAAAAATATTAATTTTTACCCAAATTTCCTTAAATATCATTAATAAATTCTGAAATTTTTTGGGTTTTACTTTTTTCAAAAAATTTTTTTTCTTTTTATATTTTGTCTCCACCAATGGGGGGTTTTCGAAATTTTGGGAATGTCTTTGAGCCATTTAAAAAACGCAAATACTTAGGTAGGGCCAGATAAAAAAAAATGCCCAAAATTCCCCTTTCTCTTTTGGAAAAATTCTTTAGAAATTTTCATAAAAAAAGGGTTTTTTTGGGTTTTTAAAGGTAAAAACCCCGGGGAAACAATGCCCAAGGGCTCAAAAATTTAGTTTAAAATTGTAAAAATGCTATCCCGACTTCTCTCATTTAAATTTTGGATCTCAAGCAGACCACTTATAAGTCACAATTGTAAACTTTAAACCCACACATCACCACTATGCCCTAAACCCTCCCAATCCTCCCCCATCCTCTGCCCCAGACCCGCCCCGGGTTGCCGCCGACCACGGAGACCATCAGTGTGGACTGGGATGGCACGAGGCTGTCCGGGGCGTCAGCCAGGCGGGAGAACAACCAGCGACGGGCGGCGGTCGCCGTGCCGCCGGACTGAGCATCTGGGGGATTATGGTCTAAATAAGGAGTGGATAAACACAACCGCTTTACTTACTTATGTTATTGTGAGCACGTGTGAGTGAGAATTTCACAAAAAAACGGATAAATACATAACACATTTGGTTCACTGGATAACAATGAATGAGGCGATACAATATGATTATAACTTATAAATGCACTATTAACACAGGAACCCAATTATAGAGAGAATGATTTTTATTAGACAAATATTACATCAATATAAACATTATAAATACAGTACATAAAAGTCTGAATATCAAGTTAATGATAATTGGTCTGCAAAGCCACAATGATAGATAGGTGTCTACACAAGTGAGGTGTGTATGTGTATGAATTTATAGAACATATTATATGCAGATAAAAAAAAAAAAATTACGGATGTAATCATTTTCTATTATAATATTCTCCAGTAACTAACTTTTAAGTACAGTATCACCCCCCTTTGTTTGACCACAGTGAGATCACCAACCAACATTTCTACCACAAATATGAACTAGTGTTTTCAATGTTTCATCACAGGTGGTGACATCCCCTTAATTGATTAGTACCTGTCAGCACAGACATTGTAACGTATAAAACCCCACACCCAATCCAAGTCATTGTCTTGACCTATAACCGCCAGACCCCCGCCTGGTCCTCAACGCATGCCTAACTCATTTAAGAGACCGCCTGGCATTATAGTGACCTATTTGATGGGCTGGATTAGCATTTCCCAGCACTGGACATCATGTGTCATTGAGATGACTTATCAGCCCCCAGTCTCACCCCCTACACCCTGCAGCACCCCACCCCCACCCGGAAGCCAGCTGTAACTGGTGACCTCCACGCCCCATCCTCTACATCAAGTCTTCCTATTACAATGAACCACGCATAATTCTGCTTTCACATGTCTTTGTAGTACAGTAAACTTGCTTATTAGGAACACTGATTGCAAAGCAAAAATTGTCCCCATTACTGAAGTGTTCCTGTTAGTGAAGCATTTTATTAACATCACATAGCAAATTGAAAATAGGTGGAACTGAAAATGTGTCCCTAATCGCCAGGTGTCCCTATTAGAATGGCGTCACCATGGCGACGTTTCTACTGATAGTTTCAACATAAAGGGACACTCAATATTTTTATGTGAAACACTGATTTCCTGTCAATCAGAACATATATCTGAACATATATTAGATCATAGATCTACACTACATTAATTTCAACATACAGAAATCACACGTCATCATCTGGGTAGATTGGCACTCTTTTTTGTTAACATTTGGCCGCAAATGTGTAAACGATGATAAGGGCTCAACGTAAGGCTGCATTAGTAAAGCGCTCCTAAATTTCCTGTATGAATTTTATTATTGAGGATTCGGGCGAATCGGGTATTGACATAAAGTTTTGACAACTGCCTGCTGTTGGGCCACGTGACCAGTCATTATGATATGTTACAGTGGTGACCACAACTCACCATGATCAAAACACGTCTCACCTTTCAATATAACGACCACCCACAATAATCTCACCAATGGCACTGTATATATTCTGTTTCTTTTAGATAGACAAGACGCTATTATATGAGAGAGGCAATTTACTTGCAAAAGAGTAACATACAAGTTTCAACACTGTATTATATGTGTATTTTCATTTATACATATACATATTTTTTAAATTAAATTAATTCTATCAGTTTTTCACTATGATATCATCAGCCTGCTGGATACAATGACCCCCGCTACCCGGCCAAAAACACCATTTAATGTACCAACCCTCCGCAATATCAACATTATCACCATACGCAAAAGCTTACCATAACATAGACTAGTGTCCTTATATCACCTGTTTACAGTTGGTTATGGTGACCCCGCCATCACCCCGCTCTTACATCACATTACAAGCGGCCGGCAGCATCGAGCTGACCACATCATTGTGGTGTACGGTAACCAGGACGACATGACCGCGTGGCAGCAGCAGCTGGAGGAGGACACGCGGATGATACGGCTACAATAGACATGGACATCAACGTGTTATGCTTCAGTCTTAAAAAGTCCGAAACCAGGTTTACAGTCTGAGTGGTTTAATGTAAAATACATTTTACTGGACTTTGTATAATACACGTTTTAATGAAACAAAAATTATTCTATTTGTATTAAGCAATGTCAGATGATGATGCGTCTTATTTGTATAAATGTCATATGTTTGAAAACGCATGTTAGAAAAAGGTCATGATAGTGTACTCAAGTTAGTAGTGTGACCAGTTTGTACAAGTGCATGGTTTTCTATATCTTCTACTATTTATGAAGATGACATTGAGATAGCAAAATATCCATTGTATGGTGAATGCGACAATGTCTACTCTTATATATATCTGCATAATCTAATCTAATCACCATCCCCCATATGAAGACATGTTTTTTTAAATACATGTTTTCTTCCAATATATTTATAAAGCAATCACATTGTGATACTAGTGAGATATATGATGGTCACTGACTAAGATATATGACATGATTCTTCACATGTCTGTGGTTCAACCGTGGATACTTAATTTAATGTGCTACTTGCTCAGAATCCTTTCAAATTTGTATGATATCCCAGTAGATGAATTTTATCTTCACATTGTATCCTCTTCAGCTTTTAATCTCAAGTGGCTAATGCAGCAATATTGTAGTACTGTGCGGATGATATCTGTCATAATGCAAACAGCACCAACAATGTGGCAAAAAAGTGTGTGGGAAAACTGGCAACCTTCATTCATTACTCTCTGGATTATATTTACCAGATTTACTTTTTTCCTTGATTCAATGATTTCTGACGATTAACACAGTATGAACTCTACGCTCCTGATATCTAACTTCTATTGACAGGGTTGTTATAAAGTATCGGTAAAGGAGTATTAGTACTACCAAAACCCCCACAAGTAGATCCATTTCTACATCTTGCATTTCCAATTAATTGCCGATTTCTATACTGGGCCTACTTTGTATCGACAGAATAAATAAAACAAACCGTTTACATCATGTTACAAACACCCATATTATTTCAATTTTGACAAAACAGGGGTAAACACATGTATCATTTTTCTATTTTAAAGTAACTTTAAATTGTAATGTTGAGCTCAATAGCTTGAGATTCATATGGACCGATTAATATGCCAAATGTATTTATCTATTTCACATTCAGAACATGTGGACAAGTACTAAACCGCATAATGACAGACGCCCCCCCCCCAAACACACACACACACTCCCCGCCCTCCCCCCCAGGTTTAAACGTGCATGATATTTATACTCCTCAGAGCATCTAACAGTAAGTGACGTCACCCGAATTCCTAATGTTAGTATGCAAAACTAACAACTAACAACTAACAACTACACGGCAAAAATACTCAAAACAATGCACAACAAACCACGAAATCCCACACTTATCATAGTGCACACACCGGTTTTGACCCAATCATAAGTTTTAACTTATAATCTGCAGAAGCTAATTTTATATGCTTATTTTCGCACGTGAAAACCTCTATGTCAGCATGACCAGCATTACTATATGAACAAACTGCTTACCATGGCGGACGATGGCCACAGTGCAACTTCTATCAGGGCATCGGCCATGGTGATATGAAAACAAGGACAAAGTGTTTTACGTGAAATCTGGCCCTCTTTTATAGGCCTCCAGATTTTTGCCTTAAAATTTTCTCACTCATTTGTTAATGCGAAAGTCTCTAAAACAAAAGTATTTATTTTTAAGGGGCCCCCACAAAAAGATTTATTTACGGCAAAGCATCTAACCAGAAGAAGGCTCCAGAGTTGGACCGAATCTTCCAATGTCGATAGTACACACTACATTACTTTTTTCGTACCAATTACTTCAGGTGAAAGTCTATGAAATCAAGGTATTTATTTTTAAGGGCGCCCAGATTTTCCAGCATTTTTACATGTAAATATTTATCTACAGCAAAGCATCTAACCAGAAGAAGCATCTAGAGTTGGAACCAATTTTCTTATGTCTATAGTATACACTACCTGACTTTCTTGCTGTCCAGGTAATGATCTCTCAACTTTTTAAAGCTTATTCACAAGTTGCTTTGCATTTTGAAGAGTGTGCCAATTTCTCACAATCTGATGGCCTTCTATAAGGCCACATCTAACAGAAGCCAGTAACTATGGTTAGTCCATTTTAGTGAGAAAACCTTTCTTCAAGTGATATCAAGAATCTGGACCAACTGCTTGTAAATATGAGATTCCACGGTGTGATCCATACATTAACAATGTGTTTATTAAGTAAGCTTAATAAGGTATAACACTAGTGCATGATGGTGTCATTTATGAATTTTTGCAATCCCATTATGTTATTTTCAAAGCCTAAATTAATCAAATATATCAACATTTTACCCGTATTATACATTAGCAACAGTCTTCTTTTCGAATTTTCACATAAGACGGGGTTTAACGTTTTAAACTTAAAACTGCCTATTGCGACAAATATATTTATGTAGGTTAACAGTCAAATAATGATAATTACATAAAAACAGCACGGTTTAAATTGTTTTAAACTTAAAACTGCCTATTGCGACAAATATATTTATGTAGGTTAACAGTCAAATAATGATAATCACATACACATCACGGTAAATTTGGTAAGATTCAAAGAATTCAGTTTCATATTATCACATGTGTAGTTTTAATAATACAGCAGGTTTCCTCTCTTTTATGCACATTTTTTGCAACCAATGGACTTTTCAAAATAATTAAAAATAATATCAAGGGCTATCAATTTTATGTTGCTAGACATTGTACAGGTATAAACCCGCCGCCGAAATTGAATTTTCAGCATAAGAACCCTTTAAAATTTTTAAACTTAAAAGCCTATGTTGGTGGACCAGAAGAACTTTAAAAAGAATATTTGGAGATCTTGCTTTGTCAGATAAGACTGATAACAGAGCCCCGTGTGGCTTTTCACATGGCAATCAACGAAATTTTGGTAAGACTCAGCGGTGCCCCATTTGTACCGGCGGCCCCAGAATAATGCCTTTTCACGCCGGTCCTTGCCGTTGGCCTCAACGCGGCGTTGTGCCGCCCCGGCACACCAAATGTCAAACAAAAATGCTATTTTTAGTAACAAATCCTCTGTGCCGCCAGGAAGAAGGTGGGTGCGGCACGTATGTAATGGGGGGTTAGAGATTCGTAGAAAGATCAGGAAGCTGGGAGATCCGAGTACGGTGCCAGCCCTGGGATGAATCGAGATACCGGCTATGACCTGCCCCCGTTTTCCTGCCTCTGCTGTCATGTGATCGCCGCCGCCATGGCGGTCACCTAAGGACTGCCATTCCGCCTGAAGAAGCTTTGCGATAAGAGTGAAAGTCTCGCCAAAATGTTAGTCCCAATGGTTTCTGATGGAATCTTTAAATTCTTGTTTATATCATGAATGAAGAAACCCAATACGAGAGAATGTTCATTCTTTGAAGCAATAACATTGTTTTGACAAACGAAATTGGGCAAACAAATTGTGTGGACCAAAACAATCCATAGTAGTATATGCAAACCATGTTACTATTTTTGTAGTGTCAAGACGAAAAACACCCCTCCCCAAAGTTGAAATCAATGATCTTATCAAAAGCAACTCTTTATATGTAATACATTCCAGTTTTAAAGTCAATGAACCATTTAAATATACACATACTTTCCAGTGTGTGTTAAACACTGGTTATATTATGAAGAACCTGTTTTATTTTACTGCTGACACTTGTGTTTGCATGTATAAACACTTCGAGATCCATACGCTTAGCATGCTGGTACACATGGTTCTTGTTTGCATTCTACAAGTTCAAACAATCAGGATTTAGAACTTTACATACTGCTTATCCCGTTAGTTTTTAGCACAATAAGGCCTATTTCTCAAGTACATCAGGGAGCGACCATCATTAATTGTACAGGGGGGATGGTCATTTGGTATCGATGAGAAAAAAATTGAGCGCCCTCCCTAACTCTCTACGTTGAAATTGAAAAGCCCTCCCTATTTGAACATTAAGAAACTGAGACCCCCACCCCCTCATAGACACTGATAAATATGAACAATGACATACTTTTGTATTATAATGTTTGATATTGGACAGTTTCTCTCAGAACTGTTTAAAGTGCATTGCAAAGAATCATTCGCTGTCAATGATCAATAAATACATATTTAGCAATCTATTTGACTTGTTGACAATACAATACAGTTAAATAAAAAAGCATGCATTTTGCAGGAATGCATTGATTTGCTATAAAAGTGAGCAAAATATTACCGTTTTAGTTTGAGAATTGAGTGCCCTCCCTCTCACTTTGAATTAAAAATGAGCGACCTCCCTTCTGTGACCAAAGTAAATAGAGCACCCCCCACCAAATGACCGCCCCCCCCTGTACAATTAATGATGGTCGCTCCCTCAGGCCACACTCTCTGAATGAATAATAATTAGAGTCTGTGCAAATAAACTTAGGATTTCATTGATTGATTAATTGATTGATCAATAGCCAAAGCTTGCATTTCATTCTCACAGCCGCGATAGCTGTAACTTGTGCAGTTCATGTGACTAAAGTGTAACACATCAGGACATCCTTTTATTAACTCTTGCTACTAGTCGAACTGCGATCATGAATGATTCAAAAGCTCCAGTGGAAAATGAGATAAGAATCGGTAAGTAGTGATTATTGGTATGTATTATCTCAAAGTAATCTTTGAATATCTGCTTATTAAAAACAAAGCATGCATTCCTGTTATCATACTAGTCCAAGTTTTTTTTTAACATCACATCATGCTTTACCCAAAGCCTGAAGCATTTGGCAGTGTTTCCACCACGGGGATGTGAGGAGCCAAGAACTCTTCTAGTAATTGTAATTATTACTGTGATTGCATCATGAGTACACAATGATGTCATGCACAATCTCACATAAAGGATGTCTATTTTTAGGGGGACGACGTCATGTTACATCATTCCATTATGTATGACTCCAGCATGACGTAACAGTTGGTTAGCCAATGAGTGCACACAACTCAGTGCATGAGGCTAGCTGTGAGCCAATCAATAGCAACCAAGACATGTGGAATACATTAGGCCAGTAGCAGAGTGGCTGGGGCAGTTGTCGTTGGATTAGCATAGTGATCATTACTATATGTGTTATTAAAAATCAATGTGTACTTCTAGCAGTAATTGCAATTGTTATTACCCAGCGCCGGTGTGTGGCGGCAAGCGGTACGAGTTGGCGCTCCTCGTCTGCTGCAGCAGCTTCTTCCTCTACCTCACTCGCTACGGCTTTGGCGTGGCCATCGTGTGCATGACCTTTGACCCCGTTGTCAATGGCAGCACGGCAGATAACTCCTCCAGTCTGGTGGTCAGTGCGGCGGCAGCGGTCACTACTAACAGCACCTCGTGCGTGGACGATGATTTCCAGCAGAGCGCCAACGAGGTGAGCTGTTTATGGTTAAGCGCATATGCACAAATTGTACTTATTTTAAACTCTCAATATGCTCTTTTGAGACCACCTGTATAATAAGACCATTTTTCATAATACAAAACATTCATAAAGAGACCCCAGTGAACCCACAGAAATATACCACCTCTATTGAAAGTACGTGAAGGCAGTCCCCATTGTGGTCCTAATAGAAAGGTTCCACTGTATACATTATCTATTCACCCTTGTGTAGTCTAGTAACCAATCAGTATTAGCATACAGTCTAACAGAATATCATAACTTTCAATGGATATAGTGCATTATAGCCAAATATACTTACTTCGAGTAGGTAGAATGCATTTTAACACCCCGCACCAACTGGGATGGGGGAGCGGGGGAGGGGTTCTTCTAGAGTTAGGTTGGGTATACATGCTCAGCAGAAAGATCCCGATATTTAGAGATGATAAAATATCTAAGACCGCCTGTTTCTTGGCTGCCAAAACCCCAAAGGCTCCCTAATTTCTCTGAATCTCAAAACAAAGACCCACCCGTTTTTGCAAATGAGAAAAGTTGAGCGTGATGATACTTTGCTGTTGCCGTCAAGTTTGATAGAGATTCATTGTATTGTTTTAGACACCAATATTTAAAACGTCCTATTCTGGCATAAACCATATTTGAGACCCCCCCCCCAATTTACAAAAAAATTAAGACCTCCCATTTTGAACTCACCACGGAGCATACTTACCCAAAATAGATGCTAGTGGACCCCCTCCCCTACCTCCCCCGGTCTAACCAACTATACGGCTGTTGTATTTGCAGCATGGTGAGTTTGCGTGGACCCGGCAGCTGCGCGGCACCATCAGCAGCAGCTTCTTCTGGGGCTACATCATCACCCAGGTGCCGGCCGGCATCCTCGCTAACAGGTGGCTCTACCAGCGTGTGCTTTGCTGTCATGAGATTATACATAAAAATATTGATATACATTCTGTGGAGACATCATGAAGCATCCATTCAGTATGCAACTAATGCGTCTCTTGTGATCCCTGCCACCACGATTCATTACCGGAAACGAAAAGAGGGGTGGGGGGTGGGGGGACGGGGGGTGGCGGCAACATTCTTGCAAATAGGTGGCATGCGCCACAAAACAGCATTCATTTTCATAGCACATGTATTTCCTTTGAAATACAAATATTTGGGGGTGCAGTGGTTACCTTTGAGTATTTGCCTTATTTTCATTATAACTTAAATCAAACAATAGATAAGAATGTTTTTGTTGTAAAAAATAAAAAAAAGAGCTAAGAATATTATGATTTTTAAGGTTAAGAACTGGGACGAGGAGAACTACGATCTGTCTCGCGTATATGACCCAATTTGTAACATCACCAGCTCTAGAACAAATGATGTGACGTACAAAGAGAGCTTGGTACTGGCTAAAATTGTAGCAAAGACTGTAAATCCAGTATGTTAAATGTGCGTTTATAACAAAAATGTACAAAACACCAAATCATTCACTAACGTTCACTATCATTGTGTCATAGATCACTTCACATGTATCGATTGCATTAATGAACACCATTTAAGAATCACATGAGATGCTTTATAGTATCTAGAAGTAAAATCTGCCAAATTTCTGTTCATGGTGCAAGCACTACCCCTCAGCAAATAAGTACCTTAATACCATCAAATCTGAAAAAATTAACTAAATACACAACTTAAAGGTAATTGTGTGCCACAGGAAATGCTTGCACCATGAAATGTAGTTCCTGGCCGTTGTTGAGACTGTACTTGCACTGCTACTATCAGGGTTGGCGGTAAGGTGATCTGCGTGGCGGCGCTGGCATCTGCGTCCATCATGTCGGTGCTCAGTCCGTTCTGCGCCCGCTGGCACCCGACCGCTCTCATCGCAGCACGCTTCATCAACGGGCTCGGACAGGTACCGCGCCATCGTCAGTTTATGCCACTTATTTTTCAAAACAAAAAGTTCATTTACACGGAGGGTTTTGCCATCTATGCAAGCTTTCGTCTGTGCAAAACGGATAGAACACTATGGGTAGGCCTCCCGTTTTCCAATAAAGTGGTTCTGCTTGTGCCACTGCCAAATTACAAGCTACAGTAGAACCTCTGTATTAAAACTACCTGGTGGACTGACCACCAGTCATCTCAATAGAGAGGGGTTCTCTTTATGAAGGTTCACTTTGTCCATGAATGAACTAGGGGAGGTACCAATGCCGAATTGCAGAGGAATGATTTGCCGAGTTACACGCAAATTTCTTCTTTGATCAAGTATATCTATGCATGGTACGAACTCTATTAAAGCCACCCGATGGTCTCAAGTGGTCTTAAGAAAGAGGTGATCTTTTCCATATGATGATGTTGGTTGCTTTATATATTTTGTGGACAACATATATTGGTCTCATTATAGAAATGGTATTAAAGAAGGACCACATCTATAATAATACAATTTCGTACAGCCACAAACTTGACAGAGACCTTCTCTCCATGGAGGCCATTCCCAGGGCTGGTCTGTTCTACTGTAAATGAACCGCTGAAGGCAGGGATATCAATTCTCACTTTGATCAATTTGATCTGGTATAACAGAACCTCCAATTTGGAGAGACCACAGCTGTAATAATGAGAAAAGAGTTTTTAGGGTAAGCCGACTACCTGTCAATTGGGACCATGGGGGTCTGGATTGAGATATTTTACTGCAATGGTGTATGTGTCAGGACCTCGTCTTACCCGCCAAATACAAGATATAAATCTATTTCCTCAACAGTACAAATGTTTCCTTAATGGCTGTAACCAGATGCCTCGACCACGAAACAGCTAACTACATACTCATACCCTTAATTAAATGAGCGTATCTTAACTGAGTGGTTTCCTGCACCAGGGCCTCTTCTTCCCCGGAGCCTACAAGCTGTACGGACGCTGGTTCCCCAAGGAAGAGCGGGGCCTGCTGCTGGCCACCGCACAGTCCGGTAATACTGCTGGCAAGCACGGCAAATGGATTTTTTTCATATTTTCACTGTCTAGTTTTGAATAAAATGAAATGAATTCGTTGAAGTCTCGCTAATTGAGTTGAGTGCAGTGTGATACTGTGGATGGACGATTATACAAATCTTCTCTGGTTCTCATTTACATAATACAGTGGTAAGATCACTTGTACCACTTAATCATAGATAGGTGATCTCACCAATAAATCATCATATCCCATTTAATGAATATACATGTTTGTGTAACAATGACCAAATTTAGATTATGAATGAACTGTGAACATGCCCCCAAATTGTTATTAAATTACTAAATAACATTTTATGCATTAATTCCCAACAATATCGTGGTTATCCGCTCATTCATACTCTGTGCTGATCATACCAAGAAAGAGGTGAATTGTACTTTGGCCAAGTAGCTTATTTCAATCCTATCAGTCAATGCATATAGCTCTTATACAGACAACCTGCAATTTTATACCAACTAACCAACTACTTTACAACGCTGATCATGCATGTCTCAGAGCAATACATGGTTTCAATAGCAGCGGACTTTGTTTTGTGACCTTTGTAGTTTCACGGACAATCATGTTCAGTACAGGTGATTGTTATCTATAATAACAGGGTTATTACTTTGGCTGCAATGTGTCTGAAACCACCTTAGACAAGTGCAAAAAGGTGTTGGAAAAGTCTACTAATTAATATTCATGATTAGGATATTTGATGCTGTGGCAAACATCCTACTTATGAATAAGCTATGGGAATGAAAATGTTACTTATGCATAGTCACGTGTGTCATTTAATGTGTTCTTTAATTGGCCAAGACTAGTAACAAAGTAACAAACAATATTATGAATATGTTAGACCTTTGTTACAAATGAGAACCTCAAATTAGCTGAATATAATTTGAACTTTCTTTCGAATTAGTATGCAGAAAACGTTTACATCTTTATCTTTTTTATATATGAAAAATTACTAGACAAACGGACTTGGAGATACAACGATAGAAATCTGTGAACCAAGAGGTCGGAGTTTATTTATACACGTAAAATTTTCTGCACACGAACAATGCAAATTATGAGGAGTTTAGGCCCAGGGTTTAGGGTACGTGCATCTCTATACATATTCGAATATCTCTATATCTGTGATCCAGGGCAGACTGTGGGTCTCACCATGAGCTTCTTTGTGACTGGCTTCATCTGCGCCGACCTGGGCTGGGACTGGATCTTCTGGATCTATGGTACACGGCGAACATGTGCACTTGCAAAATCAGATTTTTAAAAGAGGGGGAGTGTTGTATTATTACAGTGGTTTTCTAAGATCCGGCGTAAAATAATTAATGGCTATGTGTACATGTACATTGAGGTATGTAAGCATGTTTCATTCTTAAGAGGTCAATAAGATTGGCCTATCCTTGTCATATCACTGTGCCCATGCGTATTTAATGTTGTTTTGTCATATGCACTTGCAGATCTAGACTTACAAAGAGGAGGAGTGTAATACTCTTCCAGTGGTTATCCACGATTCCGTATGCAATAAGTAATGGCTATGTATGCTGAATTGCTGAATTGTAGAATATGCTTTAGTATCAAGGTGTTATTAAGTCTAGTCTGTCACAGCACAGGCAGATTTACATTTCAAACAAAAGTAATGGTATTTGATAACACTTTCCAATTAAATTTGCTACTGCAAAAGGAATTAGTTATCCCTAACATCATTTTTTTCATATTCTTGTTCAATATTACAACATTCTGAACAAGTATTCAAATATTGTTGTACCACTAATACCAAAACCGTATAGGTTATGTTTGAGCTGTGGGCTAGCCCCAGTTTGCTGCTGCTTGTAGGTGGGCTGTGTGGAGTATGGTGCATCGTCTGGTTATTGCTGGTGTCGGAGTCCCCATCAGAACACCCAAGAATCAGCAAAACAGAAATGGACTACATACAAAAAAGCTTTGCAGGATCAACAAACTTTGAGAAAAAGGTTTGTAAGTCTTATCATAGAATTAGTGACTATTCCCATTATTTGTCGAAAAATAACAACAAGGAACATGATTATGTTGAATATTCATTGCTCATTTGAATGCAGGCTCTTAACTTATTTTCAGAAATATCATGGTAACTTGTTTCAATGGTCTCTAGGATGAAGCCTAATTCCTCTGAATGATTATGTCAACTGTGACGAATATCCCTAGACCGATGAAAACCTAGAGAATAGGTTGAAAGCTCAAGGTACTTTTCAATATTTGGCAAAGGAGACGATAAAAAAATGGAACATGATTGGTATTCTAATGAATGCAGGCTCTGAACATATTTTCAGATCATAGTAAAGTTTCAATGGTGATGAAGCATACCCTGAAAGATTATGTAAACTATCAAATATTTTACACATACTTAAGGTAATTACAAGTAAGTAATTAAAAACCAATTACAAATACAATGATATAACTATTACAAATACCACATACATTGAATTATTGTAGAATTACATGTTTTGTAAAGGGTCAATACCAATTTCAATTAAGAATAACTGACTAAGATTGCACCAATCACAGTTACAATCGATCCCTTCTCTGCATATTGCCAAATTACCTCATCAGAGATAGGTCTTTATATATATTGTTCCTGTCTAACAAAATAAAAACCCAACATTCAAAGCCACAGGGATAACAGTAAGAAGCTTGAGATAGCTTATGCAATACTGACATATCAAGGTTCTAATAATGCCGAATTGGAGGCTTATAATGATTTGTAGCATTAGACAGACACCACAAATGAACTAAGCACATTCAAATTAGCCTAAAAACTTTGTCTGTCAACTTTTCCTCAAATATGCCTCTGGGAGTTAGATTTCGAGCCAACCCGACCAGTCTAATATGTGATCAGCCAGCGGGTGCCGTGCCGTGGCGGTCCATCTTCACCAGCCGGGAGGTGTGGGCTCTGCTGGTCACCAACGTAACTGGGGCCTGGTCCATTATCGCGCTCAACCTAATGCTGCCCCAGTACATGGCCGACGTCATGAAGGTCAACATCAGACTGGTAGGTATTGCTGGGTGGGTTTCTTTCAGGTAAGGATTGGAATTAGGGGATTCCCAGTATATGGCAAAGAAAGTTCAGTAGTCTCTCAACATTAGGGTGATGGGTATCGTGGACGTCATGAGAGTTGATATCAGTAATATGGACTCAAGCACCGAAATCAGTAATTTAGTGCATATATATAACATACACATAGTGTATGGAATAATGTATTGCAGTCAATAAAGATTCACATTTTAGAACGGCGTGTACACCAGCCTGCCCATGGCAATGGGTTTCCTCACTTACCCCTGGGCATTCCTCGGTGACCTTGTCATCAGGTACACCAGCCTGAGTCTACTCAACACTCGCAAGCTGTTTTCCTCCATCAGTGAGTACGGCCTCTTGTCTGATTGTGGCTATTTGTGCAGTGATTGTGTTAGTTTTATTGTGTTGTTGTCTGTGTTTCTGTTACTGTGTTGTTGTTTGTGCGTGTGAGTGTTTTGTATAGTTTTGCAAAATAGGTGCAATATATCACATATTTATCGCAATATATGGGACACCAAAGTAGATGTGCTAATCTCAGCAAGTTTGTGAAGTTACTATTGATTGCCAAATCTCTTAGAGTGACATGCACAGGTGAATACTATGTCACATCTAACTTTTATGCCACATAAATAGTACTTGCTGAGCCAGATGAATATAAACATATTTATCATATTTAACTATATCTATCTATGTGTTTGTCAACATTGACATTTTATCAGCCTAAATAGATATTTCTGTCGAGCTAATTTTGGCTGTTGGTGCACAGATGATAGAAGCTGCAAATTTCAATGAGGGGCTCGTTATTCCAAGGGGAAATATGCAAGTGACAATCAATATGGTAGTCCACTTATTAAGGGTATTGATGTTTTATCAAAACGCCTACTAATAATTGTAAATTAAAAAGTTATTAGGAGTAACATGCCAAGTGCATTCAACAAGTTACAGAATATAAAAATCCAACAGCAAAGTCCTTACAATTACGATTTAAATCATATCTAATTGAATTACTCAACATTTCAACATCAATATGGCGGCCATAAAAATGGCCGCCATCTTGGACTTTTAAGTTGTTCTACAGTTCAAAATCTTGAGTATGACCCTGAGATTCAATACGCCAATTTTTGTGCTTGTATCACCATATGCACAATTCTATGAAAATATTGGCCTAAGCCACCCCGCTAATACAAGAAATCGGCCCATTGCTTCAGGTACTCTGCCCTCGGCAGCCTTCACGCTGGCTTACGGCTACCTGACGTGTGAACAGGTCGGGATCCTCATAGGGCTGCTGGTTACCAGCTCTGTACTGGAGACATCCTTCATCAATGGTCCTTACATCGCACGGCTTGACCTCGCTCCCCGGTAACAAGCCTTCAGAGTTGATTATTTTAGAAAAGATAATTATTTTCACTTTTGGACATAATGAAAAAGCCTGGATTATTTAGATTGGTCTATTTGTTGGCTGTTTTGTACACCGTCTTGAACTTTTAATTGCTGCAAGTTCACCCTCAGATTTTTAAAGCTTTTTGGCTGTCATGGTATTTGAAAAATTAAAGGTTGATTGTTCGGACCTGAGTGCACATTTTTCTCGATAATCGGATTTGTTGACCTACTTTGACGAATATTAAGGCGTTTGAAGCACGGCCATTTAGCCGCGATATTTGACGATGAGATGAACCTTACTTCTTGGCCCTTGTTGCTTACGTTATGCAATAGAACCTCCATATCTTGCTATCCCTAATATCTCAGATATTCTGCGGGATTAGTTTAATTTCCCGTTAACCACATTATGAACATGTATCAGTTGTTTATATCACATATTGGATGTCTCGAGCGTATATTACTATCCTTACCAGTTTCCACTGTATTATATGCTTCTTTTTGGTAATATGTCACTTACAACAATTTCTTTTAATAGCAACTTGTGTCTCAATCTCACTAAATGGAAATACCATGGTTTCACAAAGTAAGACAGTAGTAGCTATTATAGTATTTATGATCTAATTTTCAATTTGAAAATATATTGTGTGTTTCAGATACAGCTCCATAATTATGTCCATTATGAACACGGCCGGCAACCTGCCCGCCATTGCTGCTCCCATCGTCATCTCAGCCATGACTCCACAGGCGAGTGACCATCACGTGACTTCCAGTGGTGGTCACGTGGTAGTAGTTAGTCCTGTCAACTGGTGAGCTCCCCTATGCATAGCCCACTGTGTATCAAACATAAAGAAATAGATCCAACAAATAGACAATGCCTTACAATAAGACCACTTCTGCGTCTCTTAGTCCTGAATGTGAATATAAGAAACTTGCATGAATCTACAAAAAGAGAAAATATAAATTTACTTTTCTGTTCAAATGGGATATCGTTTTTGAAGGAACACCATATATTTTTTTCACAAATTCAAGTTCTTTCACCTTGCAGACCACAAACATCTAAAACGAATCGCGCCTGCATGTCATTTTCATAAAAACATCACAGTAACTTAATAATGTATACCATTTAAGATGTTGGTGATAATGGCAAATGTCTAATCACGCATTATCAGTGGACAGCAATTGAAGTTTGTTGTTTACCTGTTTAATATTATTGTAAAAATTATGAATACACTGGCCACACCTTTGTTTTTATCCCAAGACGTCACGTACATTTGTTATAAACAAAAGACTCTGTCTCAAAACAAACTTTCATAAAGAAACCACAACAAACCTCCGTTAAGAGACACCTTTCTGTTGATACCGCTTCTGACATAAACCCATTTCTAGCCCTCCCAAACTTTCAGCAACAAACCAAAATAAACCTCAGTAAAGAGACCGCCCCTCCTCCATTGAGACCACTTGAAGTCCGTCCCACCAATGGGCGTAATAGAGAGGTTCTATTGTACTAAAGGTTGCATTGTACTAAAAAGGTTCCACTGTACTAAAAGATGTTCTACTGTATTTTCAAGAGGTTCTACTGTATTTTCAATAGGTTCTACTGTATTTTCAACAGATGTTCTACTGTATTATCAAGATAGACTACTGTACCTTCAGGGCACGCGTGAGCAGTGGCAGTCCACATACTTCCTGAGCACGGGCCTGCTGCTGCTCAGCTGGCTCGTCTTCATGCTGTTCTACCGGCGAGCCGTGGCGCCCTGGGCCCTGGAGCCCGAGGAGAGGGTCGTGGAGAAGGTAGAGCTTTAGGGACGACCATTTTATAGCAAAAATGGGTTTATGAATAAATGAAACTGTTACTATATGATTTTCAATAACCGTCTTCCCACCTCACCCTACCAAACGATTGTTTGAAAATTACATACTCCCCTAAAATTACTGTCTACTTCTAGCCCCCACCCCAACCCCTCTCCAAAGAAAGAAAAATGACTGGTATTAATTGGAGGCACTATGTGACTTGATGTGTTGAGAAGATGATAAGTTGTTATGGGAAGAATAGTTACTGAGGGGAAAAGAGAAATGTGTTCATAAATATAAGTTACCATGATTGTTCTTTTTCCAGAATATTGGGGATGGTTTAGGAAAATCAGACACGGATACTTCCTCCAACATCACTTCTATCTCCTGGCTGCCCATTGAAAATGGCATATAGGACATGCACAATGCTTTGTACGTCATATAATTGAACAGCATTCCCCTAAAAAAAAAACTAAGAATGGAATTAGCCAACAGCTAATAGGTCCTCAATCGAATGTCAAGTTGCTGCAAATGGAATAGAAACTATCAATATGAACTGTGATATAACACTTAATTCAAAATCGGATCACTTTCAATAGATTAAACTATAATATGATTGCATGGTACACTGACGTAAAAACCCACTGATCATGAGGTCGGTAGATCTCTGCATATTTGTTTGTCATTTTGATTACTGAGGATGCACTGTCAGTATAATAAACACATTTTTGACTTGACTTGACTGATAAGGCTTTATTTTCATCAGTTAGGCGTCTTGTTGGAAGGACCACGGACCAATACATTACAATCAGTCTGGGTGTAATAACCTAGCAGATTATGTGCATGTACTGGGATGAGTGCTTGTGCCGCGTCAATTGGATCTGTTACCTGTCTACAGATTTGCTTGTTGAGGTCATTTCTTTAGAAAGTGCTGCAATCTGATGGACGAGGCCTTATTTCGCATAGATCTATATGAAGTTACAGGGAAAACACATGTAAGCATTTTGGCAGCAGTTAAAACTTGGAGCAGTGGTTAACTTTCTGCCCGGAGAAATCCAATTTCGCCACCTATATTTGGAAAAAATGTGAAAGTTGAAAACCTAATCATGTTTATTCTCAGCTTTTTGTTAAATGTCTATGTCCATTCTATTTATGTATTGCTACATTAGTAACATTTGTAACACCATTGAATATATGTAAATAAAAAGAAGTGCAAAAGTTCTGAAATAATATTTGCTATTTCTTTTCATCATGTGCTCCTTGGTATGATAAATATTTTATTTGCAATTGATCAACAGTTGAACAACTATTTAGATATCTTTTCCGTTTTGTTCGCCCTTTTTGCTACTGAACACGGAGTTGACTTCATGAAAACAAAATTGTTAGAGACATTGTCAACAGGACTCGTAACTGAACTATATAGTTCTTTGTGATTGTAAATTAAACGCTAAACAGCATTAAGGATCAAGTGCTCCTTACCAGACTAGACCGGACACTAAAACTTCACCTCTAAAACTATGTTATAAACTGTTCACACCCACCGCACGCCTCCACCCCCCTCTTTGATGGCCTTTTCTCTTTTTACAAGTCCATGACCATACAATGCCATGAAAAGAGGTGAAAAAATAGGGATGTCGGAAACAGACAACAGACAGAATGTGTAAAGACTACTGTATACTCAAAGAGCGTTAAACTATCTCTGGTAAACTGCAATGCAGTACTTTACAACACTGTGCAAACACACTGACTGTCCAGAGATACTGACTCTCCATATTTACACACTAATGTTGAGAGCCTAGTGACTCAATTAAAAAAGAACAAAAACAGTTGATCACAACAATGTTTTATTTAGCATTATTGTATAAATTTATCTTTAGAGAGATATGTATTTATTAAGATGTATTAATGTTATTCATGTTATTCAAAGGAACATTAGAAGAATTAAAGAGCATTGTGAAAGAATTTCTACCTACATCATCCACCTGTATATCCAGTGCTCGGTGGCTCATTTTGAATGGATTGATGTAACAGCTGTCGGAGCACATGAAACCATTCAGTTGTGGAAAGTTGGTCAATTACTGTATTGATCTTGGTGTGATGTTCAAAGAATGTGCGTTTGCACCCATGCCCATGTCATTAAATATATCCCAGAGTTTGCTGACGGCCCCTGTCAAACATTTTTTATAATGCAGAACGGGTCATTCATCCTATCAATCAGGCGGGGGGGCTATCTGTCATGGAAGTAACACCTATTTTCAACATTCTAAATCAAATCCAGAGACCATTATGATTACAAACTTATGGGTCCCCTGGATGCACATGTTTTTAATTCTATGAGCCTTATGGAGAAAATAATGGATCCTTTGACTTGATGCATTTCTAGATTAATTACCCACAGACTAAAAGAAAGTCCGTATGTTCATGCCATTCATAACCTACAGATGACTTAAACCCATAGATGACTATTTTTCAAAATCTAGATCAATATTTTCAAATACAATAACGACCAATAAACACTTTTCATTAAATATAGCAAGGAAAATAATATCAAAAATTCTGTTCCACATCTCGAACTGCATTGTGTTTGTTATCACTTTGGCATGTGTTGTTGTAACAGTGCCTTCCCAAAACGTAGTTGGGATCCATTCAGTAATATAAATTTATTGGGGCTTATTTATTTTGGAGCGCCTAGCTTATACCCGATGTGGTATAAATTTATCAAAGATAGCATGCATGAGAATCACTTTGAATCACTCCAGTTACGTGATCGTGGCTCAGTAGATCCACTGTCGGCGCATTTGTTGGCTCTTATGGACTTGTCATGTGAAATGATAATCTATGGGAGGAAATGTTAGTGTCCATGTAAATTATGGGTCAACATAATGCTATCCATGGGCATAGAAAAAGACATATTTGGTGAGTTCATAAATATGTGTGTTTTTTCAAAGGATCTAGTTTTTATTTTCAAGAATTGTCCTGCCGTTCATACTTGCCCACGTCCTGACAGCACCACCACCCATCACACAACATCTTGTCAAGATCAAGCCAAGGCGTCATTCATTGAAAGGCGCATTATTTGACTATGTAAACATAGCAGGGTGACCATCTTCTGTAATAGCCAGTGAAAATCATAGGCATTGTGATTTCCCCACTAGCAATGACTAAAAGTATTCTTGTTTAGAGAGTACAAAACTACAAACACATAAATAATGTAAACACACTCACTACACAGCAACCATAAGCACCAAATATGATTAACTGGTGGAGGTTTTCAGAACCATGTAACAACAGTCGATGATGAAAAGAAAGTCAAGACACCAACCATCCAAACATAAAGGTCACTCTGCAATGTCCTCATTTTGACACCAACCATCCACTTCCCTGATAGCACCTGCCAACATCCCCATCCCAAGACCACTAACAACAAATACATATTACGTAGTTCGGGGTCATCAGCACTTATCTACACCATCCACTCCCACCCATCGGCCCTGACAGCACCCATCCTTGTCCTAAAAAAAATCAGTCCAAATTTGATACTGATTGCCAAGTCCTGATAGAATGCTTCCCATCCTGACAGCACACGCCGGTACTAACATTACCAACCTCTCATCCTGCTTGAAGCCACATACAATATTGGCATAGCCTAGATACAGACATATTTTTCATACTTACAAAATTCACATATATAGTCCATTTAATACTTAGGTTCTGTCCATTACGTCCAACCATAATAGTAATAAATTATATCAATTTTTCACATCCATAGTCCCGACACTATAGCGTGACTACAGGAACAGTCACTCCATGTACATGTGTACAATTAGGTCTCAGCCAAGTCATTTTAGTCACCGCCGGCTTAGGAACATTTAGTGTCTATGTATAATGCCTTCCATGGACATAGGAAAGGGATATTTGAGTAAAGTGTATGAAATTAGTACAGCACACTTTTTTCTCTAGCAACCCCCCTTTTGCAAATTGTGGACATGGGTGATACTTTGTAACATTGGCTCTGACCACTTTTGTTAGTAAGTACATACAAATAAATAATAAATAATATTGGCACACTTCATTGTACTGACAACTTGGCACCTTCCAGGTATCAAGTATGATATGGAGAAATTGAGTTTTGGAACAACCTTTAAGAGTGAAGGTAAATTGATATGAGATAAGGAAGATCTTATATCACAATATAGATTCTTTTTCCAATGAGCAAGAAGTCAAGCAACAGACCAAGCTATGGATTACTGAGATGGATGTAGTATACTTGCCCCAGACAGAGAACTACCTGATTAACTCCGACTTGAAGCTTTATTAATTATATTTCAAGTAAGTCATTGATGACTGAAAATGCACTTGGCATCTAATATACAAAAGGTATGGGATGAAAAATTAGTGTCTACATGGTAGTGGGAACATAATGCTCTCCATGGCACAGATATTCTCACACACTTCAGTATAACATCCCTATTAAGACTGCCCAAGGACTGGCATCAAGTGGTTTAATATAGGGGTGGTCTCTTTAGGGACGTTTGCAATGGTCTTTTTATATAAAAAACCTTGGGACTGTTATAAATCATCTTATAATAGAGGTGGTGTATTTATAGAGGAGGTCTTGATTGAAGGTCCTATTGTAAACATAGCCCAATTGGCAAAGTGGTGGTAATCCTTAGTATTTGAACCCATATGACGATTTGGCGTCTTTATGACATCACACTACTCCACATGACGCTGTCATGGCAGCCACTGTCTATTTTTATTATAAAACCACTAATTAACAACCATCACGGGCATTTTGACGATGAAAAACATATTTGTGCAAAACTACACAGTACCATGAACGATCTCCTGTAGTCAGATGGCGTCCAGCTAGTCAGGTTAAAGAGGAGATAGAACAAAGTCCAACAATTAGCGTTAATATATAGGATAATTATATATATAGGATGATATGATTATGTTTGTATTCACTGTTTTAGGCTATTTCTTGATTATTATAAAAATTGTATTTCCTGAGGAGGACACTCACGTGTGGGAGCGTTGAGGAAATCCACTCAGCTTGAATGAAATTATTCTCATAAAAACTATTCTAAATTCTTGAATTTTACATGACACATGGATACCATGGTATGTCATTGAAAGGTCTGCGTCAGATTAAAGATCTAGATGCACGACAAATAAACACTTCAATTGAATATAGCAAGCAGTGTCACTAAAATGTTGCTCTACATTGTGAACTGCATTGTGTCTGTTATCACTGCTGAATGCATCGTTCATGAACGTAGTTGTGATCCATTTTATAAGTGGCGTATTTATTGGATACCCGGTATGTACAAATGGGCCAGTCAATAGCTAAAGTGTGAAAAAAGCCTACGTAATTCCACACGAAAACCCGAAAAACAAACACAGAAAAGAAATAGCGGTTTTGCCCGTGGTGTGAAGACACTACTAAAGACGATACTTAAACATATTTATTCCTTACAGCCTCTGTATTTTCACAATTTGTAAAGGTTTGTATAGTTACGTATCATTAGGCATCGACCATTTGATCTCGGGGGGGGGCAACTATTTTCACCATGGCTTCAATTATTTTTTTTTCATGAAATTTGACATCTAATTCTTTTTTTCTTAGATTTTTTTTTAGATTTTTTTCTTAGATTACTGAACCTCAATTATTACAAAATTTGGCAATTATTTTTTTCTAGCCAAATGAAACCTTATTATTTTTTTCACCAATTTTCAGCCTTGTGTTATTTTTTTCAATATTTTTGCTTCCCCCCGAGATCAAATGGTCGATGCCTTATGAAACTGTATTGGTACATTATCTTTTTGAAGACAACCAAATGGCCTTGTCCATGAGCCGATAGGACATCTAGAGTTGGGGAGGAAACCCTGGACCTGTCGGTGGCTGATGTCATACTGGTGAGACACACACTGTGAGATCCAGCTTTTTGGACGAATTGTGTTGATGCACCTACAAGATCTTTTGGTTTTATCCATACGAATTCTAGTGGAGATGCGAAATACCACATGACTTTTAGACATCTACAATCATGTTGTTAATGTAAAGTGTATCGCCAGTATAGCTAGCAAGGAAAAGAAACAATAAATAATCTTAAATATTCTTATTTGTAATCTTAATGCTTATATTTATATTTCAACTCTTTTGGACTGACTTTCTATGCAAGCATGCATTCGTTCATCATGGGACAGACCACCCACTTGTCTTTTCGTTTCAAATGTTCATGATTTTTGTCCTCTTCAGAGCAACTTAAAAACACCCATGCCATGCGAAATGCTTTTTTTCAGGTACAAAAATGGGTAAACTCTAAGTCACACAGCCCTTTTAATACTAGGAAAATCTTTATACCCAACAAGGATTTGAGAAATGCACATCATATGCACGTATCTAAATACACTTAAAATGAAAAGGACAACAACACCTCTGCAGTATAACCTCCTATTAAGACCACCTCTATAATAAGACACCTCTGTAATGAGATCATTTGTCATGGTCAAAAGCCTTAATAAACTAATCGCCATGATCCACCATAAAGAGACACATACGCCCGCCTGGGGGCTCTGATAATTGCACACATATCACCTACTTGTTATTATTGTAAATCAGTGTTTGTGGCTCATTACAATGGTAGAAACAAATGCTAGTAAAACAAATGGTTATCTACTTATATACTCTCATTTAGCACTCACGTTAACCTTGTGTGATCGTGTGTCACTTAGCATTTGTGCATTGAACACAACCACATTGGACCCCATCTCACTCTTTTATTTTGTCTTAATAAGTTGGTACACACATTGGTAACATTAGCCTCCTTCAAGAATTAGTTTATAAAAATATCTACCTGATAGTAAAATATTTCCACAAAGCACGTTACACTGTGCACGTGATCAGCTGATGTCCAACTTCTTGATCCATTTAACGCACAATACAATCCAGTGTCAGTGTCTTATCATTAACGATCATCCTCGAGGCCACAAATAGTCAACTGTCCTACTTTTTAATGCAAAAATAATAATGCACAAATGAATCGTCTGTATGTAATGTCGTCTGCTATTGATGGGTCGGCAGTTTTAAAAATCTATCTAGTATTTTAATATCTCTGCTGCTATGCTTGTCCCTTATATTATTGTCCTATATTATTATCTGTCCATATATAACGGACCATCTTATACGATTGCTTATTCCTACAATATAGGGAGGAATCTAAACAAAAATACTGCCATTCTCTTATGTTTCTAGCTTACTATACAATCACAAGTTATTGGACATAACTAATGTAGCTTATTATGTGCAGTGCTAAAGAGATAGACGTACATCAACATTGATATCATATGCACATTCACCAAAAAGGCATGCACACAAACCTGTAAAGACCCAGTCTAAGAGTCACACATCTGCATATTTACCAGCTCTTGGAGACATCACGAGGTCTTGATATAAAAAAGTTCTTGGAGTTGCACATACCATATTACCACGGTGTGCTTCCGTGGCCGAATCGTTAGGGAGTTACACTCGTGACCAGAAGGTCGTGGGTTCGATTCCCGGTCGGGTCTGATGGTAAGTGTTGAGCAAACTTACCTCTAACCGGTTGCACACTGCTCCGTGGTACCTACACGTTAAATAGGTACAGGTCATTGGGTTGAAAGAGTGTGTGAATGAGTGTGTGAGTGATTAGCATTGTGCGCTGAATGTGCTGCCGATGCAAGTATACGAGAACTGATCAAATGCTGATCAATAAATGTGCCATTGACCTGGTGTGAATTGTAAAGTCATGAGAGCCAGGCTGGGAGCAGGACTATAAACCACCACATTTACATTTATTATATTAAAACAGAACACATTATGATGTACAAAGGGTACTAAAATTTATTAAAATCACAGTTTCGCATCTTCAATGCTTTATTAAGTTAAATAACATTTTTCACTTGATAAAACATTAAAGATGCGAAAATTTGTGATTTTAATAAATTTTAGTACCTTTCAGACTTCATAATTTGTTCTATTTTAACAAAATCTTGAGTCGGAAAAAAGCTTTTACTGTACACGTATTTGGAGTGATTATGTATAAGAACATTCGAGGGAGCTGCTCTTTACTGCTCTCAACTGAGAGGCGGTCTCCTTATGGAGGTTTGTAGTGGTCTATGTTTGGACGTTGGACGACAAAAAGTGATCTTGGTCTGTGTTTTTACTACATAAGTCCCACTGTGCACGTGATCAGCTGATGTTCAACTTCTTGATCCATTTAACACACAACACAATCCAGTGTCAGTGTCTTATCATTAACGATCATCCTCGAGGCCACAAATAGTCAACAACGTTCCACTTTTTAATACACAAATAATAATGCACAAACGAATCGCCTGTATGTCGTCTGCTACTGATGGGTCGGCAGTTTTGTTAAACCTATTTTGTATTTTGATATTTCTGCTGCTATGTTCTTGTCCCTTATTTCTTGTCCCTTATGACTTTGTTTCCCTATATAACGGACCATAATATATGACCCTTACAGTATAGGTAGGAATCAAACCAAAATTACTGCTTTTCTCTTATGTTTCTGGCTTATCATACAATCACAATTTTTTTGAAAAAAATCTATGCTGTTTATTATGTGTAGTGTTAAAGAGATTGCCGTAAATCAACAGTGTTATCATGTGAACATTCACCAAAAAGGCATGAGCACAAACCTGTAAAGCCCCAGTCTAAGAGTCTAAGAGTCACACATCTGCATTTTTACCAGCTCTTAAGAGAACTAAGTACAAGAACATTAGAGGGGGCTGCTCTTGAATGCTCCCAACTGAGAGGTGGTCTCTTTATGGAGGTTTGTGATAGTCTATGTATGGACGTTAGACGACAAAAAGTGATCTTGGTCTGTATTTTTAAACCATTTCTGCTTTTTTGCAACTGATTTTTACTCATGCCTTTTGGTGGTAATAAGTAGTGTATATAGAGACATTAGTAACGACAACTTGCTTCATTGATACAAATATTGGTTTATAACAGATATCACAAAATATGTGACATTGTGCCTATGATACACTATAAATCTTTTTGTATCATATTTAATCTATACAACTGGATTATGTTCTATGACACCATGGAATCCACCATATTTTTTCAGTGTTGTGAGGTACGACGTAATATACTATAATGACGTAACCCCACACAGCGTCCGGAGCTGTATCGTCCATGATCCACCATCAGCCACAGCTCATTACCGGCCCATTGAAGCGAGACATAACACCCGGGATAGGGAAAAATAGTAATAGGGGACAAGAACAATATTTAGAACATTGCAGCAGGGATATTAAAATACTGGATAGTTTTTTTAAAGCTGGTTGTGCTCTTCTGCGATCTACCATCATATTCAGCAACATCAAGGACATTCTTTTAGCACGGAACCAACAGACATCCTGGACAGAGAACCTAGGTGGTTCGAGTGGTGTATAAAAGAGGTAATCTATGAGAGACATTATCACCCTTTCTTAAACAGAAAAGAGGGACTTAGAGTAGAACTGTCTTCCGCTTGGGACCCAGCCCTGGCAAAGCAGCTCCAAAGTTACCCCGCCCATTTTGGGGTTACGTCATATGTCACAACACTGAAGAAATATGGCGGATGCCATACGAAACGTCTGTTTTCATGGTACATGATCCAGTTGTATAGATTAAATATTACATAGATATATATTAACCTAGATGTCTAATCTTCATATTATTATACTATAAATCGTTTGACTTTTTTCATTTAGCAAACAATGCAATCCAGTGTCAGTGTCTCATCATGAACGATAATCTTCATGGGCAGAAATAGTCATCAACAGTTCCATTTTTAATCCACAAATAAGTTACGCAAAAAACTCGTCTGTATGTAATACCGTCTGCCATTGTCTGGTGGGCAGTTGATGAAGTTAAAAATTCTATCTAGTATTTTAATATTTCGGCTGGTAAATTATATATTTTCCTCTATATTTCCATACAGAAATGCACATTAGAACCTCTAGTTCCAGTCTTATCAGATGACTGCTCAAGCGCCTACAAAAACATTTTGTCTAGGTTGTGTTGTTGCACATCTCCGGTCACATAGATCAAAATCGTTCCACTCCTGAACAGTACATGCTGACGTTATCAGATAGTAGCTCAATACAAGATATATGCATGTACATGTATGTATGCTCGCAGGTCTTTTGAGAAAGGCAATATTGTGAGACAAGGCTGCCAATTATCTAGTGAGAGAATGTAAGGTCCCTCAAACAGATTAGCAGTTGATTGTGTCTTCCAATAAGTACATTTAGATTTGATTTAAATATACATATTCATTATCATTATAAGATGCACCATACTAAGGGGCGAATGATCCACAACACTTGACCGCTTATCACTTCAATTTTATAGTCACAAAATCTGAACCTCATTGTTCATGTTATCAGTAACATTACGAATCGTGGGCAAACGTTTTTGATATTCTCCCGTATAAATAGTTGGTTGCATCTCGTGTTATTTCAATTTCTTTTGCGGTTTTACAGAGACAGCAACTAGGATATCATCATAGTGGATATTTTGTAGTCTGATATATGTGAAGTTTGAGGTTTTCAAAACTGAAGGACACTATTTGACAAGTATATACTCGGACGATTATGGTGACTTACCATACATGATTCTCAGAATCAAAGCAGACATTTAACTTGTTACAAATTGAAAATAACAATTGTATACTTATTGACTAAGAAAGGAATAGCTATGGCCGCCCTCGTTGAAGCTCATGAATGTTCCATCTGCATGGTGGCTTATGCCGAAGAACGACCCCCTAAAAACCTCCCATGTGGTCATAGCTTCTGTCTACCATGTTTGGGGACCTGGTGCACTAACAACGCCACTTGTCCCACATGTAAACAGCCCCACAATCTGAGGTCCGCTTCTGCTGTCAGCCTTCCCACAAACTACAGCCTCCTGGAGGTGGCCCACCGGGCAGAGGAGGCCGCCAAGAAACCCCAGTGCCAGCAGCACCAGCGACCGTGGGAGAGCCGGTGCATGGACTGCAAAAAGGATTTGTGCCTGCAGTGTCTTATCACTGATTCTAATACTGGTGCTCACACGGGACATCAAGTTATGGACATGAATGATTTAGTGAAGTTTTTGAATAGAGAAGTGGG
Source organism: Streblospio benedicti (assembly GCA_019095985.1). NCBI lineage: Eukaryota > Metazoa > Annelida > Polychaeta > Spionida > Spionidae > Streblospio > Streblospio benedicti. The sequence continues at coordinate 51,467,970 of CM032660.1, read as the reverse complement.
CAAATATGAAATAAAAGTTAATAAAGCATATCGATGCCTTTTGGAGAAGAATGATAGGGAGGTTGAAGTCTTCCAGCAGGATATCGGCAGATTGAGGTCGAAAATTAACAGCGATTCCGATCAGGCAATACAAAAGATCAATGACAATAGAAAAGAAATTCTGTTGCAATTGGACACAAGATCAAGAGAGGCCTTGGACTCTGTTCAAAAATCTATTAGAAAAATCAATGATGAATTGGAAGCGTTTAAGGAGGAGATTGCTAACAGCATCAACCAAATCACTGATGAAAATTTAGTGAATGTCCAGGAAAAGGCAACTGCTTTGGAGGAGATCGTCAGTTCGTTTGAACCAAGTGCATATTTATCCAAAATACATGTAGATATAGCTGAAGAAGTTTCTGTGAAGCTTGCTAGTTTGGGCATTGAGGTAAGTGTGTACACATTGATTTCCCTTCATCAATTATATAATGGATGAGTATCATGCTTGTAAATGCGAAGTACTTGCAAAATTATATATGATTATTTGATTTTAAATGCTATTTGTCCCAATGTGCAGTGTTAGGATAAGCTGATAGAAATTCTTCTCTATAATCCCACATTTTTCACAAGATACACATTTACTGGAATATGTTGTGGTTCATTTTGCGAATTGTTCTTCTTAATTGAAATATATTTCAATAGAAATTCTATGTGTAATCTATTGATGACTGAATACCAGAGCTAGATGTTCAAAAGGTCAGCAGCATACGTCCTTATTCTCATCGTTGGCTCTATTAATATTGGCTGGACTATTCATCAAGAACTATTCACTGATTTACTCTGCAGCATCAATGTACAGCAGGAAGTGACATCTTAAATCCTGAACGTGTTTAACGTCCTCTCATCCTGTGGAAGAAAATGGCAAATATGACATGAAACGACCTTCTCGAAATCACACTTAAATTAGTAAATTGTCAAATTGGACACCTCAGATGGCCTGAAGATTTGTAAGCAATGTACGAAGTTTAGAAGTTTTGTTTCAAGCAGTACTAGTGAAATTCCAGAAAATGCCATAATTGACAATAATTGGCCCTCTGGAAAGCACACGTTAACTTCCATTAAAGTCATCTCCCTAGGTTTTGCATGATACCTCATAGATGTGTAAGTTCAAAGGAAATCACTTCATCAATAAATGATGTTGCCTGTCCGGAAACATATATACTTGTACATGGAAAGATAGAAACAAAACACTCACAAGGCTTTTGCTTTAGCTGAAGCAACAAAATGTATAAAAAACATTTCCACATCTTAATCAATTTGTTGCCATCACATGCTTGGTTTACTTGTTATTTCATTATTTTGTTATGTATAGTCTTTGATATGATTTTGTCTAAATGTATAAACCAAGCCTATTGCAGCTATTGTTTCATGTCCAGGAGCCCCCGAGCCCACCCACCCTACCTGCCCTCAGTGCACTGTCCCTTGGACCAGAGAGCCCACCCACCCAGCGTGTGCCATCCCAGGAGCAGCCCGAGGCCAGTGGACAGAGCGATGACTTGGCCGCCAGCAACACAGAGGTTAGTGTCTGTTTATATGGGTTGGTATATTGGCTATGCTAGGAACTCATTCATTTGTCTGACGGCCATTTGAGAACATTTGGTGAATACATTTTAAAAGACCAATACAAGTTTCTGCACCACTTTTAAAGTTATGCTGGTCGTATGATGATGGGCTGCTCTGTACATCTACAGACAACGAAAGGCGCATACATGGGGTTACGAGTTAGTGCCGTGTGGATGTGTCTCTTTTTAAGACTTTGTAAAAACTACCTATGTCACTTTTTATTATGATGTTTTTATAGAAGAAATATACGTGTGTCTCAAGTACATAGAAAGGATTTTCAAATGTTTCCCTTTTACAAGTAAAAGTGGCTCTAAAATGGCCGTGCTGCTTTGTCACCTTTAGCCCAGGTACAGGCCTCTCACATAGAAGGTGGGTTTAGATGGATAAATGAGATCATAGATATACGCTAAATATGAAGATTAATATGACATTATACCACTCTATCGAGGACACACCCTTAAATACTGTTCTATGATTGGCTGAGATCCAAACTCAGCCAGGCATTCTCCATATATTATGGGTGAATATTGCACTCTAGACGCATCCTTTGATGTCTGAAGACTTTAAAGCAGAAATAAATAAGCGGATACTGTCTTCGTCACTATTTAACAAAGACCCAGTAACGTTTAGTCAAATCTCGTCTCATACTCGTACAGTAATAGGGTATGGGCAGTATTGTATGCAGTGGTGTGCAACCAACCGTGAACGTTTACGCTGTACTGAAATAAATTGTAGTTGAACGAATTTTTACATTTTTCAGCAATAATGTGTTGCCAAATTGCTTCTATATCTTCAAAATATGATAAACGTAATGTATGATATTAGTTTCAGTGATTGCAATAGCTTAAACAATTGTAAAATCGCGGATAATGTGTACAAAACCAGCGATCATACTAATGGCTAAGTGTTATTTGGGTGTATTCAATTTGCAGCATTTTTCATCAAATAAAACTATTTGTGAAGGTTATATTCGTGGTATAATGAATATGTGTCAAGGTTTTTCGGCCAACATGCATGAATCATTGCCCCCATTTGGTGAATATCAATGGTGGAACTCGGGCATTGATTCATGCATATTGACCTCAAAACAATGACTTATTTCTTCAATCCCCCCCCCCCCGTTTTAATGGTCTCCCGGCCCCTGTTGTGGTATCTAGCTACATGTATGAGTGGAGTGTATGAGATTTCTTAATCTTCTTCAATTTTTTTCATCGTGATGAGTTATATTGGAGTCCTTTTGTAGAAGATTGTCTTCAATGAAAGCTACAATTCGTTGTTACAAGTCTTCTGGCTTTTCATCTGGCTGTAGCATAATGTCGGCTAAGTCTAAAAAATGGGCGCCCGATGATTGAAAGCCAAAGTGCAATCTTATTCGTTGCCAAATGTTATTAAGACTTGTAGATTTGTTGACGATTTCATTGCGAGCAATTACAGGACAGAAGTTGGCTATTTGTCCTAACATTAATTCTAGAGATTTTAGTTTCTGCTGTTTTGTTCGTCTTTCACTTTCGGGAATTGGTTCTTCGTCATCAACCATTCCCCTGAAGGCATCTTTCCTCGACTTCTTCCACGAGAACTCATCTTCAAGAAATTTTGTTAAGTTAGTATCTAGTGTTAATGTGTACACAAGGTTCTGTCTCCCAATTTTCAAAGGAGTTGATAGTTTTGTTGGTTGTTAAGTATGTGTCTTCCACCAATATGATCTTGGGACCTGAAGGTTGCTTTTGCAGTGTCGTCTTGTCACCTACCTTTTTGTAGGTTCACTGGAGTTTGGGTAAACCGCTGCCACCACGCCAGTTATTACAATAGTGTGCTTAAGATGAACACCTTCAGGAAACACATATGTACAGAGAACTTCATTTAATCACGTCCTTTCACGAGCGTAGTCCACTTACTAATGCAGTCCTACATAACCTGCTCTTAATACTACCTCTATACTACAAGGCAGGTTTATACTCTGCAATATAATGGCGTAGGAATCTAACACCTAGAATAATGTTTTTTATCATCATGTCTAAAACATGGTGCAAATGTATATGATATATTTGAACTTAATTTTCTAATCAAAACTCGCAACTGACATTGTGCGCAACTACACGCACTAATACCTACAATATACAAAACCTGAGTATAAATATACCTATACGGCCTATACGTCATGTGTGCTTATTCCAGATGATACAAACGTTGGTAAGAAATAAACTAATCACGTTTGCAGCACCATTATAAATTACAAAATCATTACGAAATGACAAACTAATCAATGTCGGTACGGATTAATGAGGATTTGGTATTGTAGAATATTACCAAAATATTAAGTTACATGCATGAAATCCGAGCACGAAGTCCGCAATGTAAACAAACATGACATTAGTTCTCTGTTGGGCTTCAATGCACATTCTGCGCCATCACCAGGCCGATTGCAGAGTATAAAGTGAACTATAGCAAGTTGTACTGGACTAGGTACTAATATAGGTTCCCCTCTGTTACACACATGCTCATGCTCTTACACATTGGTAGGATTAGCTGTTGTTTACTATGGCCAATATAGGCAAGTAGTGGTGATCGTATAGACGAACTATGTTTACAATTTCATTCATGCCTAAATGCGTACGTCGCACAACCCGCTATCCACACCCGGATAATGTCCGTCGTGAGGTATTTACACATTCAACAAACCTACAGTTTTCCAGACAATAATAGGTTCAAACAGTTAATATATTTTTTCTAAAACTGAAAAAAAGCATTCGCCATGATAAAATGTGAATTGAGCCATCACCATATTATTGTTTAAAACATATATGTGAGATTTAATTTTCATGGTACAGTAAAACCTCTATAGTCAGACCACTTGTGGACCGACTTAAAAAAGCTCACAATGGAGAGGTGGTCTTTATATGGAGGTTTCTATTGTATTCATTTTGAAGCATTGGACGTAGAAAAGAGGTCGTATCATAATGGTGGTCTTAATTCGAGCTTCTACTGTACATATCAGGAATAGTTAAAAGTTAATTCAGTAAAAAATTCTGTGACAAATTATGCTTGTTGCTTTGGCCTCACCGACCATTACTATTGATTAACTCTCCCAAACAGCCGTCCCCGACACCCGCCAGTGACGTCAGCCTCCCGTACCGCCAATACGCCAGCCACGGGAGTTTCCGTGTCCGTGGCGCGGCGGGCGTCATACATCTGTGTTATACTGATGACATGCGCCGCCTGGTGGAGACGATGAGGCCGCCGCCCGACGCCCTCGTGTGGGGCTGGGCGGGTGAGTTTGTGTTTGTTTAATATCAGCATTCACATATACAATACAGTCCACATAATACAGTGTGTTGCAGTGATAGAAGTAATGTGTACTTTGTGTGGTGGCCAATATGATGACTGGTGGAGAAAATGGCGGCGCCGTCTGGTGAGTTTGTGTTAGTGTAATGTCAGCATTCACATCACCCACAGTAACATGTCAAATACTTTATTTCATTGGAGCATTGGATTAGTGGGTAGAGTAAGACACGTTTATCTGGAGCTGTGATAACTCGATTTCATTCATAAATCCAGTAAATATTAATTTTCCATACATTTAGTTTCTTCATGTCCTTAATCATTCTGATAACACAAATTTGAAGGACACGTTTTTTGAAATAATATTTATTTTGCTCAATTATCTTTTGCACTGCCAGCTAACTGCCCGACTGTACTTAGTGTAATTATGTCATATGAGTCTCGTTTGGGTTACAAATGTCTAACTACTGTGCTACTGTATTGTGTATGTAAAAGATAAACCAATACTTCTAATTATGACAAGAACCAAAACTCCCCATTCTCATTCTTCGTGGTCAATCATTAGATAATTATGTAAAACCAATGGATATTTATAATGTAGTAAAAATTCCCGTGCGCCAACAATGACTAATGCTGTATAAATTATGTGAGAATATATCTAAAGTAAATGCTATACTGATTCTCTCACTGCAATTGAGATCGTCAGAGCAGACCACGTTATGACGTCACAATTGTCACATTAATACCACACCACTATGACTCAACCTCCCTAATCCTCCCCCATCCTCTGCCCCAGGCAACCCGCCCCAGATGCCGCCGACCATGGAGACCATCAGGGTGGGCGGCGGGTGGGACGAGGCTGTCCGGGGCGTCAGCCAGGCAGAAAGAAACCAGCGACCGGCGGTCGCCGTGGTGCCGGGCAGTGAGTATCTGGGGGATTATGGTCTCAATGAGGAGTGTATAAACACGACCGCTTTACTTACTAACATTAGTGTGAGCACGTATGAGTGAGGATTTCCACAAACCCGGTAAATACATAACACATTCTCGTAACTTGATAACAATGAATGATGGAAGAAAATGTGCTTATAAGTTATAAATGCAACATTAACACAGGGACACAATTATAGACAGAATGATTGTATACACATTGAAACACAGTATTATTAAAATGTTACATGGTTATGACTACGTAAATAGCGTCCATAAAGTTTGAATATCAAGATAATAAAAATGTACCTCACTTATTAGCAAAACCACATTGATAGGCTCATCATTCTGTTGATATCTATAGTTTAACTGCCAGTATCTACTGTATTGGTTCTGTGAGAATCAGACACGCACATTGTGGCCTCTGTGGTGGTGAGTAATAGAGGGATTATTATAGAGGGATTATAGTGTATCTGTTGAGAGTATACACCAGTGTCTATGATTGTGTTTGCGCAACTTTAAAACAATTTATTTGTAGATAAAAAGCAAAATAAAGCATATAATCAAGGTTTAATTTTGATATTATAATATCATACAGAGTAACCTTGTTTAAAATCGGCATCACCACGCAGCCAGCCAACCTCAGTGAGATCAGCAACACCACATTTCTACCACAAGTATAACCGTGTATTTTCACTGTTCCATCACAGGTGGGGAAGTTTACCTGCATCAGTTGCAACCCTAACCCCGGCACCCTGCAGCACCCCACACCCTCACTGGGCAGCCAACTGTCCCTGGTGACCTCCATGTCCCACCCTCCACCTCCACCAGCACTCATGTCCTCCTATAACGCTGCATTCACGTGTCTTTGCAGTAAAACTTCACTATGAGGGACACTGGTTGCAAAGGGAAAAGTTTCCCCATTACTGAGGTGTCCTTGTTAGTAAAGCAATTAAGTAACAGCACATAGCATGTCAGGGAACTGAACAATGGCTCTAATTGCCAAGTGTCCCTATTAGAAGGGTGTCCTAATTACGGGGTTTTACTGTAGAGAATAACCTCTAATTAGAACCAACTTTATATTGAGACCACCTCTATAATAAGACCATTTCCTACTGTCCTACATATTCATAAAGAAACCACCACGAATCTCCATGATGAGACCACCTCTCTATTGAGACCACTTAGGGGCATGCTCTTGAAATGTCTCAATATAGAGTTTCTACTGTATTTGATCCTGTCATCCTACTAAGTAGACAACAACCAAAGCCAATGTGCATGTTGATGAATGGACCAACTGCCGCCAGCATATTTATCGGGCATGGAATTTATCATGATGACCCTTACACTCTCACCCTTGCATCAATATTCAGTAGGTTACCGCCATTGTTATGTCTCTATATTGCTTTAATTTTCCAGTAGAATTTCTGATCTTGACATCCACCCGCTGTTAGACCACGTGATCAGCCTCCCGGGTTAAACTTCTAATTGTCAATAAGCGTACATACGTATTGTTGTATTGCTTTATCTGTAGATATTTATATGTAGTTGTACATATACAGTGAAACCTCGAATTAAGACTACCTCTCTATTGAGACCACCATTATAATAAGATTCTATACACGGTTCCAAACATTTATCAAGATACTACACTGAAACCTTGTATAGAGACAACCTCTCTATTGAGACCACCTAACACTGGTCCCAACGTCGGTCCTAGTACAAAGGTTCTACTGTAGATAAATTATTTTATTTGCTAATATTATTTACAGTTTTTGCTCGTGATCCCATCAGCGGCATAGTGACACTCCGCACTGCATAAAATCAATGCGTTAAGTAATAGCTGCGATTCGCATCCTCCATTCACTCCACCATCTCTCTGTGTAACCCTGTAATCTCACTGTATCATTACAGGGGGTGGTCGCATCACCGAGCTAGTGAACCATCTGACTAGCGGCCGGCAGCCCGCGGCCACCCACGTCATTGTGGTGCACTGTGACCAGAACAAGATGACCGCGTGGCAGCAGCAGCTGAGGCGGGATCAGAGAGTGATACCACTGCAGTAGGCCCAAAGAACACACATGGATGTCATAGTGTTTTATGGATAGTTTCATAGAATCCAGGTTTACTACACGCTGAAGTGCTAAAATGGCAACAACACACATTCTACATGAATATCTTTGATACATGATATGCTTGAATCAGACAAAATGATAGTGCAGTCAGGTGGACAGTCAGTGTGACCAAGTTTGTTCAAGTGAATAATGTACTCATCTTATCTAATCGATATGAACATCACATTGATATATCAATATTATAATTAAATAATATATACTCTTAAGTTCTATTTTCCATTGCATGTATTATTTATTTAGACATGTTCACAATGATATTGACATGAATGTTGTTGTTTCTGTAATTCATATCAATGAACCAGTAGTAGCTGGTTATCATGGGAAATGATGAACAGAAATTTTAGATAATCAAAATACGTGAAATTTTACGACAACCGTCTTATTGATTGTATATATTTCAACGCTGGTTTGAAATAAATCTTGTATGGAGAGAAAAAATATTTTTACATCCTCATATTTTTCAGGCTTTTCATCCAATTCATAAGTAATTGAAGATAAATTCTCATAGAAATCTTACTTCCACTCAGGATTCTATAAACGTCAAAGAGCATTACCAAGAGAGGTAACGTCGCATTGTTTCCTATTTAAATGGAAATAAAAAATCTTTATTAAACAGGTGCGTAGCAGGTGCGACGTCGGGGATGGTTTTACTGAAGTGACTAAGTATTCATATTGTTTTTGAATGAAACGTCAAAAAATGACCAAAAAACGTCTTATTATATGACTTTATATGATACAGGTGCAAATTATAAAATAGTATTCATATGTATAAACAACAGTGACCAAAAACCTTTTTGTTTTCATGAGATACATAAATTATTGTAGCCTATGTATAAAAACTCCAGTTTTTTGCAAGATAACAATTATTGTAGGCATAGACTAATCAGCTTGTCAAATCACATGATATAATGCACAATTTACCTTCAAAGTTTAGTAATAAAATATGCTACTAAATTTGTATAATTGATATGGTTGGAAACTCATTTCTGTAGATTACATATGTATTAATTAAATGTTTCTAGCCATGGCAAGTGCTTACTAAAAACAAAATGTTCGGACACTTTTTCTTCCCTAATCACGTTTTTCACCGTATGGCTGTCATTGTCAAACGCTGGCTCGGCAATAAATATGTCTGTATCTCATCCATACCTGTCCCAAAACTATTTTATTACTATGTATGTAATCTACAGAAGTGTGCTTTTCTAACCATACCAATTATTATGAAATAGCAGGACATTCGATGATCAAACTTTGCTTGTCAAAATGATCAACACAATCGTAGTGGATATGACAGCACAACAAAGAACATTCAATGGACATTTCTTTCCAAATGTAAAGTATGAACTGAAAGTGTAGAAATAAGAATCTGCATCAAACTTTAAGTGTCTTATGTGTCTATGATAATTTTTAAGTTGTCAGTAAACCTCTGCAAATTACAAGCATACAAGTGACAATTGACTAATCTCAAATCTGTTATACTATCAATCATTTGACCAAAAAATATCAACACACGGTTGTCGTATTAATGTATAATTCTGATGGAAATAATATGCAGTAATATGCAATTCCACCCGTATATATATAAATCTGGGTAATTGTTTTATCTAAATAGTTTATTTTGAACATGAATCACATGCATCGCCATTTGTTGGACAATCATCGTTCGGCGATACCCGTAGACTATGGCTAAACAACATGATTTGTAAATGTTCCTAATACAGTTTTTTCGGAGATATCAGGGCCTAGATATGGTCTGTATGTTGTAGACCATAGTATATTGAATGACTTCTCATTCATAGCTATTTGTATTTCTAATCATGAAATGCAAATATATCACGTCAAAATCAACCAATTTTCTATTCATTAGTACAAGACAGCGTACGTTGACCATCCTCTCTCGGGCACCTGCTCGCACCTGCCGGGAACGCAGATATGAACGTGTTGCGTATCTCGTTAAACTATCTCTGGAAACGTAGTAAATTTATGCTTTTTTCCCACGCCAACAGTGGGAGATAAGAAAATCAACCGTGGGAGATAAGAAAATCTCCCACTGCTGGTTCATTCATAAATTCGCATGAAAGTGGGAGAAAAACTAGTTTTACTAAAGTCTGAGTGCTTCAACCACGTCCACAGGCTGAATAATCTTGCCGCATGCTGTAAACTGAAGTTTATAAGTTGAATGTTGATGCATAAATGACGCATTAAATACGTGCATTTCACTCATAAATAACAGATAAAGCATGCACTATCCTCACACCTGCCTAGCACGGTGTAAGTATACTTCATGTTCTCCATTTCATCATAAACAATACAAACACAACAAACACACATATTTATTCATTTTAATCAGGATAATAGTCCATTTATTTACATTGTTATCAAGACACGAGTTCATGTTGAAAGCTCAATGTAAATAATTAGGCTATTATCCTGATCAAAATGAAATACCTTTATGTGTTTATCTATCATATCCAGGATAAATGCACCTCCATCAAACAATACAAACGCGGGTAACAACAATACATGCTTACCACAAAGGTGACAACAATGACTACTAGAACTAGATATTTTGTATTAGTATTGGGCATCGCCAAATGGCATTTTGTCTACATTAGACCATGTTGAGATTTCCACACTTCAAATATCTTTTAAAAAACAAAACAAAAACAAAAATACCAACAACAAATAAAAAAAAATATTTTGAAACATTTTAGTCCTAGGGCCTATACAATGGGTCCAGACGTACAAGCAAATGGATTGGTTTACTGATTAAAGCAACGAAAATAGGTTTACACAACACTTAACTATTTTTTATTTTCTAACGTATTTATATTACAGACATACCAGGTAATGAAAGTAACACCTATTTTCAACATTCTCAATCAAAGCCAGAAACCATTATGATTACAAACTTACGGGTCCCCTGGGATGCACATGGTTTAATTCCTTGCGCCCTATGGACAAATAATGAATCCTGGACTTGATGCAGGTATAGATTAATTACTATGGAATAAAGAAAACATCCACAATCTCATGGCTTTCATGACCTATAAATGACTTACCAATCGTACTATTTTTTATAGATCTAGATGCACGACAAATAAACACTTAATTAAATATAGCAAGGGATATCACTGAAATTCTGTTCCACATCTCGAACTGCATTGTGTCTGTTATCACTGCGGCATGCATCGTTCATAAACGTAGTTGTGATCCATGTTATAAGCGGTTTATCTATTAGATATGTTCAAATGGATCAGGCAATAGTGAAATGTGAAAAAAGCTTTCGTGAATTCAGCAGAAAAGAGGAAAACAAACACAAAATTGAACCAAGAGGTATTGACTGTGGTGTGCAATGATATAGAGAAAAATTTGCAGTAAAAAAATAGGCTATTCGCAGACAACGGTGCAATTTATAGGGAGATACAAACCGAAAACGATTCCCACATACTACAAGAAAATTTGTTTAAATTACAAAATTGGGCAGACACATGGCAAATAAGTTTCAATGTG
>CM032660.1:51431290-51446395 GCA_019095985.1 Streblospio benedicti | reverse complement strand
TACCACAATTGGTCTCTGGGAGGTTAGCTAAACGTTGCTTAAGGTAGAAAATACATGATATAACTGAATTGAATTGAATTGATGCAGGGCTAATTTACAAGTACTTAAAATACTACATATTTTCACAGCAATGTTAAAAAGGTGTAAACCCACTTTATACACGGCAATTACACTTATATTAGCCATAGTAAACAACAGCTAATCCTGCGAGTGTGTGTAACAGAGCGGAACTTAATACCTAGTCCAGTGCAACTTGCTATAGTTCACTTTATACTCTGCAATCAGCCTGGTGGTTGCGCAGAATGTGCATTGGAAGCCCAACCGAGAACTGACATTGGTTTTGTTACACAAGCATACAGAAGGAGGTCATATTTGTTTTTATTGCGGACTTTATGGTCGGATTGTATGCATGTAACATACGATTTTGGTAATATTCTATAATATCAAATCCTCATTAATCCGTGCCGACATTGATTAGTTTGTCATTTTGTAATGATTTTGTAATTTACGGTGGAGCTGCCAATGTGATTGGTACGTTTGTTTCATCTGGAATAAGTACACATGCCGCATAGGCCGCATAGGCCATATAGGTATATTTTATACTCAGGTTTTGTATATTGTATGTATTAGTGTTTGTAGTTGCTCACAATGTCAGTTTCGAGTTTTGATTAGAAACATTAAGCTCAAATATATCATATACATTTGCACTATGTTTTAGACATGATGAAAAAAAAATATTCAAAGTGTTAGATTCCTAAACTCCACTCATAGCTAGATACCACAACAGGGACCGGGATACCATTAAGACAGGGGAAATTGAAGAAATATGTCATGGTTTTGAGGTCAATGTACATGAATCAATGCTGGAATTCATTCCATCAATAATATTCACCAAATGAGGGGCAATTATTAATGCATATTGGCCGAACACCTTGACATATATTCACTATACCACGAATATAACCTTGACAAACAGTTTTATTTGATGAAAAAATGCTGCAAATTGACTACATCCAAATAACACATAGCCATTAGTCTGATCGCTGGTTTTGTACTTATTATCCGGGATGTTACAATTGAATTGTTTAGCTATTGCAATTACTGGAACTAATGTCAGACGCTAGGTGTATCGTATTTTGAAGATGTAGCAATTTTGTCAACACATTATTGCTGAAAAATGTAAACTTTCGTTCAACTACAATTTATTTCAGTACAACAGGAACAGTTTACGGTTGGTTGTACACCACTGATTATAAAACTGCCCATTCTATAATACTGTACGAGTTAGTCTTTCAAAAGACCTTATATCTAATAGTTTTTATTTCTATTATTACATAAACCCTTCGTGTCAACCATATATTAAATGCAAAGATAAAGAGCAAAGTGCAATTGTGACAGCCTCTAGCTCTAATAGATATAAGGTCTTTTTACAAAACCCTAGAATTCCACTGATATTAAATATGCAGCCTCAAACATTCTGCCCTGTTATAGCCTTTAAAACCAGAGTAATCACTAGCAACAGCTGCAGAAGCAGCAGAACATGTATGCATGGGTGATCAGGTAAGGGTCAGCCAAGACACTGCAGCACCATGCATGGGTGATCAGGTAAGGGTCAGCCAAGATATTAAATATGTAATCTTGATGTGTTTCTCAGTTACTTGTACATGTATGATTTTGTTTGTTTTTACCAAAATGGATACACCTCCAAATAATAGTCCCCCAAAAGTTAACTACAGTCCACCAATAAAAACAAATAAGGATGTCAGACGTCAACCTCATATCCAATCTTTTGCAAGCTATGTCTAATTACTTCATTATCCATGATCAGATAACAATAGAGTATCAAATAAACAAACTATTACAAAACAGAACGTCATCAAACATTCCCCAATATAAATAAACAGTACCATATGCGAAAGCTTCTGTTACTAACTGGGGCTGGCTTATGTGTGAATTAATGAACCAGAAACATTACAAATAAACAGTACCACGTGCTTAAACAGGAAAAATACCCAACGACAGCTGGACTGCTGCTTCTAAAATAGAAGCCATGTGCTTTTAGTAAATGACGTCAATTTAGCAAAAACACTTTGCAACATAGACGTAATACAGAGGCTTTTTTAGAATAGACCTTAATGTCAGACCATTTAAAGGCCTTGAGATAGGCTCTGTACGAGTATGAGACGAGATTTAACTAGAAGTTACTGGGTCTTTGTTATACAGTGACGAACGCAGTATCGCTTATTTATCGTATTGCTTAAAATTTTCAAACATCAAAGGATGCGTCTATAGAGCAATATTCACCCATTTATGGATAATTTATACCTGGCTAAGTTTGGATCTCAGCCAAGCATAGAACAGTATTTAAGGGTGTGTCCTCGATAGAGTGGTACAGTGTCATATTAATCTTCATATTTAGCTTATATCTATGATCTCATCTAAACCACCTTCTATATAAGAGGCCCGTACCTGGGCTAAAGGTGACAAAAGCAACACGGCCGTTTGTGAGCCACTTTACATCTTAAAGGGACACATTTGGAAATCTGTATCTATTACTTGAGACACATGAATATTTCTTCTATAAAAACATGATAATAAAAGTGACACAGGTTGTTACAGTCTTCAAAAGAGACACATACACACAGCACTAATGTTTTACTCCATGTATGGACCTGTCTTGGTCTGTAGATGTTAAGAGCGGCCAATCATCATACGACCAGCATAACTTTGAAAGCGTTGAAGAAACTTGGTTTTGTAAAATGTTCTCATATGGCCGTCAGACAAAGTTCCTAGCATAGCCAATATACCAGCCTATATAAACAGACGCTAACCTCTGTGCTGCTGGCGGCCAAGTCATCGCTCTGTCCACTGGCCTCGGGCTGCTCCTGGGATGACACACGCTGGGTGGCTGGGCTCGCTGGTCCCAGGGACAGCGCACTGAGAGCAGGTAGGATGGGTGGGCTCGGTGGCTCCTGGACATGAAACAATAGCAGCATGAAATAGGTTTGGTATATATATTCTGACAAAATTACATCAAAGACTATACATAACGAAATAAGGAAGTAGCTAGTAAACCAATCATGTGATGGCAACACATTGATTTAGATGTGGAAATGATTTTATATATTTTGTTGCTTCAGCTAAAGCAAAAGCCTTGTGTTTTTTTCGTTTCTATCTATCCATGTACAAGTATATATGTCTAGGGGAAAAGCTACAGCATTTATTGATGGAGAGATTTCCTTTGAACTTGCACATCTATGAGGTATCATGCAAAACCTAGGGAACTGACTTAAAGTACTATGCAAACTAATGTTTGCTTCCCACAGGTCCAATAATTGTCAATTATAGACATTTTCTGGAATATCACTGATATTGCTTGAAAGTAAACATATGAACACTTCGTACATTGCTTACAAATCTTGGGGCCATCTGGGGCCTGTTTCACTAAGCTGTTTACGTTTACGGGCATACTGAAACGATATAGTTACAGTATCAAAACGTAATTTTTCAGTTTCACTAAACATTTCTACGTTTTATGGAAACAAACTACGATGGCTGATATCGTTAAAACTTGACGATCCCAGTTGATTTTTCTAACTCGTAAATGGCTGTGAGAACCGTAATACAAGCGCCGTAAGTACATACATTCGCTACAAAATGTGGTTGAAACAAAGAGAAGAGGGTTTATAAGGAAGGTGGAAGATCAACATGACCATTATATGAGGCGACTCGGAGAACATCGCATCCATTGCTGATGTCTTTGTGTTCACTACATGTCACACTACACAAATCATCAACTTTATCATCCATGGCCACTTCGTAAGAACCTATGTGTGATCAACTACACTGATCGAAAATAACAAAATAATAAAAACCTATCTCGTGTGCGGTGCACGTCTGCCCTGCTTGTTTGGTTTCCATGCCAGACTCACGTAGAGTACATAAAACATCTACATGACCTACGCTCTCATGCCCACGGCACAACAGGACTTGTGGACAGTTTGGCCGCATGCTTTGTTTCAGCTCTACGGTGGCTAGTTGATTTATGCGACAAGGAATCGTTGACAAATCACGTATTCGTATTTGGGGGCATTTCTGACACTCTCACCCCTCGGGCCATTTTGCGTCATTACTCCCCCCCCCCACACACACACCTTCCGTAACTACGAGCTGTCATTTTACAGATTTCTGCTGCCCCCCGCTCATTACTACTACCCATATGAATGGAAACTATGCAAGCAGCGTCGCGTATATTAGCATGCTATGGAACAAAAAACAACAACAAAATATATTCACACAATTTCTCACTCTTGGTGTCTGGACCCCTCCAGTCCACGATGACATCATTTTACTCTGGGTCCCCCATTTGCCTCTCTGTACACACACTGATCGGCAAGATCTCCGTGAGATTTGGCAGTAGACTGTCGGTAGACTAGCCGTGTAGCCTAATGTGTCCTAGGCATTACTCAAATCACACCATCTTGGGAAATTCTAAAAGGACGTATAGGGCCACTTCTAGTGCAGGACGGAAGTCTAGTCTTGACATTGCTTTATAGAATTAAAGGCAATTCATACAGCCCTCAACACCTCCCTACTCCCACCCCCTCTCACCCACAGCCACAACCTATATAATACCAACCCAAAACCAATCCCGGTTTCAAACATCTTGTAATCACAAGTTTTTTAGTTAAAAAGCAAAATTCAACCTAGGGGAGTAACATCAAATATGTGTGCATTGTGAAAGAGATTCCCACACACCGACAATGTTTTGGAAGTCAAGAATGGTGTGTTCATGTGATATCCAGGGCGTGTTTCACTATCATTTTTACGTCAACGAGTACGAGTAACGATTACGGATGTGATTACGTGTACGATCTGATTGTATTTACGGGCGTTTTACGAACACCGTTTTTGATGTCCGTAAGAACAGTAAACCTCGAAGGCATTACGGTTACAATATACAGTACTTTTAACGATATAAGACCCTGGATATCACACGAACATACCATTCTTGTCTTCCAAACCAGTGTGTCGATGTGTGGAAATCTCTTTCACACTCCGCACATATTTTATGTTACTCCCCTAGGTTGAATTTTGCTTTTTAACTAAAAAAACCCTTATGATTACAAAATGTTTGAAACCGGGATTAGTTTTGGGTGGATATTATATAGGTGGTGGCTGTGGGTGTGAGGGTGTGGGTGTGGGTGGGTGTTGAGGGCTGTATGAATTGCCTATAAAGCTATGCAATGTCAAGTCTAGACATCCGTCCTGCACTAAATGTGCCCCTCTACGTCCTTTAAAAATTCCTAAGATCATGTGATTTGAGTAATGCCTATGACACATTAGGCTGCACGGTTAGTCTACTGCCAGTCTATTGCCAAATCTCACGGAGATCTTGACGAGCAGTGAGTGTTCAGTGAAAATTGGGGGGGTCCAGAGTAAAATGATGTCATCGTGGACTGAGGGTTGCAGACATCAAGAGTGAGAAATAGTGTGAATATTTGTTGTTGTGGTTGTTTTTTCTTCCATTGCATCAGCATGTATGCGACGCTGCTTGCACAGTTTCCATTTACATGGGTAGTAGTAATGAGTGTCATCAGCAAATTCTATAAAATGACACCTCATAGTTGGAGAGGGGAGGGGAGAGTAATGATGCAAAATGACCGGAGGGTGGGGGGTGTCAGAAATGCCCCCAAATACAATGGCGTGATTTGTGAACGATCCTTGTCACTCCATGCATAAAATCAACCAGCCATTGTAGAGCTGATGAAACAAAGCATGCGGCCAAACTGTCCACAAGTCCTGTTGTGCCGTGGGCATAAGAGCGCCGGTCATGTACATGTTTTTTATGTACTCTACGTGAGTCTGGCATGGAAAACAAACAAGCAGGGCAGACGTGCACACACAAGATAGGTTTTTATTATTTTATAATTTTCGATCAGTGTAGTTGATCACACGGGATGTACACAAATAGGTTCTTACGAAGTGACGATGGATGATAAAGTTGATGATTTTTCCCTGTACATGTAGTGATCACAAAGACATCAACAATGGATGCGATGTTCTCTGGGATGCCTCATATAAGGAACGGTGCAATATTTATCAGGCAGGGGGACCGGTGCATTTGGTAGGGGGACAGGTACGTTTTTTAAGGTGCAAAGTAGGGGGACTTGATGATTTTTCATTCTCATTGGGCATGGGACATGTACTTTTTTCAGCTTCTGAAATCCCACTTCGTCGTGAGCGAATCGGTACAAAGTAATTGCGCGAATATTCATGGGAGGGGACACAGACTTTTGAATGTTTAGAGGTCATGGGACATCAGTTTTTTCCATCACATCAGCATAGGACAAGACCTTTTTTCAGACAAGTTTTTCGATATGCACCGGTCCCCCTGCCTGGTAAATATTGCACCGTCCCTAATGGTCATGTTGATCATCCACCTTCCTTATAAACCCTCTTCTCTTTGTTTCAAACACATTTTGTAGCGAATTTATGTACTTACGGCACTTGTTTTACGGTTCTCACAGCCATTTACGAGTGAGACAAATCAACGAGGATCGTCAAGTTTTAACGATATCAGCCATCGTAGTTCGTTTCCATAAAACGTAGGAATGTTTAGTGAAACTGAAAAATTACATTTTGGTACTGTAACGATATCGTTTCAGTATGCCCGTAAACGTAAACGGCTTAGTGAAACAGGCCCCTGGTGTGTCCAATTTGAGTACTTTACGAATTTAAGCGTGTATTCTAGAAAGTCATTTCAGGTCACATTTGCCATTATCTTGAGGCTGAGAGGTAAATTAGTGAATAGCTCTTGATGAATAGTTCAGCCAATGTTAATATAGACAACGATGGACATAAGGGCGTATGCTGCTAATCTTTTGAAACCCTAGCTCTTGTAGTCAGTCGTCAATGGATTACACATAGAATTACTGTTGAAACATATTTCAATTAAGAAGAACTATTCGCGAATTGAACCATAACATATTCCAGTAAATGTGTACCTTGGGAAAATGTGTGATTATAGAGAAGAATTTCTATCAGCTTATCCTAACAATGCACATTGGGACAAAAATAATTTAAAATCAAATAATCATCTATGATTTTACAGGCAATTCGTATTTACAAGCATAATCCTCGTCCATTATGTAATTGATGAAGAGAAATCTATATGTACACACTTACCTCAATGCTCAAAGTAGCAAGCTTCACAGAGACTTCTCCAGCTATATCTATTTTGGGGAAATATGCACTTGATTCAAACGAACTAACGATCTCCTCCAAAGCAGTTGCCTTTTCCTGGACATTCACTAGATTTTCATCAGTGATTTGGCTGGTGCTGCTAGAAATCTCCTCCCTATACGTTTCCAATTCGTCGTGGATTTTTCTAATAGATTTTTGAACAGAATCCAAGGCTTCTTTTGATCTTGCGTCCAATTGCAACAGAATATCTTTTCTATTAACATTGATTTTTTTCTATGGCGTTATCGCAATCGCTGTTAATTTTCGACTTCAATCTGCCGATATCCTGCTGGAAGACTTCAATGTCCCTATCGTGCTTCTCCAAAAGGCATTGATATGCTTTATTAACTTTTATTTCGTACTTGCTCACTTCTCTTTTCAAAAACTTCACTAAATCAGTCATGTTCATGACTTGATGTCCCGTGTGAGCACCAGTATTAGAAACATCTATTAGGCAATCCAGGCACAAGTCGTTCTTGCAATCAATGCACCTGCTTATTCTTGGTTTCTGGTGCTGCTGGCACTTGGGCGTCCGGGCAGCCTCCTCTGCTCGCTGGGCCACCCCTAGGAGGCCGTAGTTGGTGGGAAGGCTGTCAGCAGCGGTGGACCTCAGATTGTGGGGCTGTTTACACGTGGGGCAGGTGGCGTTTGTAGAGCACCAGGTCCCCAAACATGGTGGACAGAAGCTGTGGCCACATGGAAGGTTTTTAGGGGGTCGTTCTTCTGTGTAAGCCACCATGCAGATGGAGCATTCGTGATCTTCAACGAGGGCAGCCATAGTTATTTGTTTGTTTTACTATTTGTTATTCTCAGTTCGTATCAAGTTTAATGTCTGCAAATATTTCTGAGAATCAGTTAATAGTAAGTCACTGTAATCTTCCGTGTGTACACTCGTCAAATAGTATCCTTCAATTTGGAAAACCTTCAAACTTCACGTACATCAGGCTACAAATATATCCACTATGATGATATCCTAGTTGCTGTCTCTGTAGAACCACAATAGAAATTGAAATAACACAAGATGCAAACAACTATTTATACGGGAGAATATCAAAAACGTTTGTCCACGATTCGTAATGTTACTGATAACATGAACAATGAGGTTCAGATTTTGTGACTATAAAATTGAACTGATAAGCGGTCAAGTGTTGTGGATCATCCGCCCCTTATATAACAGTGAATGCGTATATTTAAATCAAATCTAATTGATGTGCATTTAAATGTGCTTATTGAAAGACACAATCCACTGCTATTCTATTCGAGGGACGTTACATTCACACTAGGTCATTGGCACCCTTGTCTCACAATATTGCTCATCTCAAAAGACCTGTGAGCATAAATCTAATCTAAATCTAAGGCCATGTGCTTTAACAAATCTGGCAAGAGTCTAAAGCACTCTTTTAATATAGGTGACGCTAATCTGAACAACGTCCAGAAATACACATACTTAGGGATAGAATTATCAGCGTCGGGATCATTTAGGGTCGCTCAAGAAGCAGTGACTAATAAGGCAATGAGAGCTTTAGTTAAGCTTAAACGCTTGCTATTAATACAACAGTCTCTGTGACAACAAGCTTGAAATTGTTCGACCAATTGATCAAACCAATCTGTTTATATGTTTCGGAGATATGGGGATATGAGCATTTGGAAGGAATACCTGACATTTTCCATAACCTTGAGAGGGCTCCCTGTGAGAGGGTTCACATATCTGTTTGTAGATTTGTTTTAGGTGTACATAGGAAATCCCAACTCACCGCCATTAGAGGTGAACTAGGTAGAGCCCCCCCCCCCCGCCCCAAGAAATTGAAGGCATAGCAGGTGTTTTGCAATATTACAAGTAGATAAGGAATAATGAATATGGATCACTCCTTCACTATGCTATACAGTCTTGTACAGAATGTACAAACCATCTTCCCAGGCCTATGTATGGCAAGATACCTAGGATGCAGAGTCTCCTTGGTAAATTTGTCAGTAGAAAATCTATGCAATCATTCTTGAGGTCATCTTATAAGCAATACTGGTGGGATAAAATACAATTGGAGAGTAAGATGAGGACCCATATCCAATTTAAGTCACACTTTATCAAGAAAGATTATCTTGATATACATTATGTAATGTGAAGCATAGAAAGGCAATGACCAGGTTCCGTATTAACGCGCACAGATTAGCTTATTGAGAGGGGGAGATATAACAAAACCCGTCCTGGAGACAGGATCTGTACGACCTGTCAAAGTGACATGATTGAGGATGATATCACTTCCTTATGTGTTGCCAAAAGTATAATCGTGCACGTCAAATCATGATTTACGATGTTAATAATAAGTGCCAAGTCTTTTCACAATTAAATGATATATATGTGCTTGCCGATACATTTTCACACTTTTCTCTCTCTCTCTCTCACACACACACACACACACACACATCTATTTAGCAAGCATATTTCTACCAACGATAGATAAATGTAAATGTCTGGTTTATAGTCTCGATACAAGTTTTGATCTGACGACTTTACAATTTACGCCAGGTCATCGGCACATTCTCATAATATCTTTCTCAACTCCCCGGGGAGCATACCATACTGGCTGCATACGGCATTGCTGCTGTTTGCGCACGCTTATCACCGACCTGTACCTATTTAACGTGTATGTACAACGGAGCAGTGTGCAACCTGTTAGAGGTAAGTTTGCTCAATACCCACCATCAGACCCGACTGGGAATCTAACCCACGATCTTCTGATCACAAGTCCAACTCCCTAACCATTGGGCCGCAGAAGCACATATAGCTGAAGACAGGTTTTACAACCCTAAGCTTCCATTTGACTATATTAAGTGGCCCTGGCGGGACTCGAACTCACGACCCCAAGGTTGTGAGACAAGAATGATACCATCATCCCAAGCAGCGAGCTGTTCAAAGGTTACACGGCTGAACCGATGTCTCTGTAACCCCCAGCTTACATACTTGGTCTGTTATCATCTCAATCCAGAGGTCGTGGGTTCGAATCCCACATGAGTACGAAATTTTGGGAATGTCTTATTAGCATTTATAGTCCTATTGAATGATATATATGTGTGTGTGTGTGTGTGTGTGTGTGTGTGTGTGTGTGTGTGTGTGTGTGTGTGTGTGTGTGTGTGTGTGTGTGTGTGTGTGTGTGTGTGTGTGTGTGTGTGTGTGTGTGTGTGAGTGTGTGTGTGTGTGTGTGTGTGTGTGTGTGTGTGTGTGTGTGTGTGTGTGTGTGTGTGTGTGTGTGTGTGTGTGTGTGTGTGTGTGTGTGTGTGTGTGTGTGTGTGTGTGTGTGTGTGTGTGTGTGTGTGTTTCCCAGTGCTTGCAAAACACATATATATCCATGAGTGAAAATCAGCAATATGTTAAAAAAACTGAAACGGCTGACAGATGCATTAGAACCTCCATTTAAATCACATTTTCCCGTACAAAATGTCCATGCATAGACCACTGCACACTTTGTACATAATCACTCCAAATATGTTTACAGTTTAGGTTTGTTGTTGTTGTTTTTTGTTTGTTTGTTTTTGCTTTTGCTTGTTTTTTGTTGTTGTTTTGCGGGTTTTTTTTCGTTTTTTTTTGCTGATTCAAGGTCTTGTGATGTCTCTAAGAGGTGGTAAAAATGTAGATGTGTGACTCTTAGTCTGTGGCTATACAGGCTGGTCCTCGTGCCTTTTTGGTGAATGTGTACATGAAAATATCCTTGATTTACGGCAATCTCGTTAACACTTCACATAATAAGCTGTATAGTTTTTTTCAATAACTTTTGATTGTACACTATGTCAGAAACATTGGGTGGTGAAATGGTAATTTTGTTTAGATTCTTACCTATACTCTAAGCCGAGTGTAGGACTGTAGGGTATGCAATCTTATTTGATGGTCTGTTTGTGTATGGAAATATACTAACACAATCAAATTCGATCAAAGAGCACAGCATCGCTAGTACAACTTTGACTCTTGAGCTATAAAGATGTTTCCTTCAACCATGTATAATGACAAGCACATACCATCCAAAGTCACACTCTAATATTGCTATGTTCAATGGCTTTTGCTGCAAATTCCTTTAATCAAAAATTGCTTTTATATGTGCCATACTATGCAAAGATGGATATGGCGGAAATATTGTAAATTTATATTTATATACACCAGAACAAATATCTATCGCCATTACAGCTATTTTGAATCTATGTTGTCAAATACCTAAATTGCCCACAAGTGGCCTTCTGGAATTGCCAAAATTCCAAAATTGGACACATGAGATGGTCAATAAGTATGTGAACATTTTATCAAATGTAGGGCTCATGGTTCAAACTGTATTAAAACTATTAAAGAAAATGTCATGTAATGACTTAAAATGACCTTGTAAAAATCACACTTGAGTGCCACAATTGAAAACATGTCATGGGCACTAGATATGTAAGCACTGTACCAAGTATGATTTTTTTCTTTGAAGCAGCATTAAAGACATTGCAGAAAATAAAACCATAATTGGCCCCGTAGAAAGTGCACTTAAAGTGGTAGTGTCCAAAATCAAATCAATTTGGTGTTGTTTCAAAAATATTATGTAATAGTTGTGTAAAGTTGGAACAGAATTGGTTCTTTGGTAAACCTCTAGCTTGTCCAGAGATATACTGACATGGATACAAAGGAAACAAACACAAGGCTTTCCTTCAGCTGCTGAAGCAACGCAATAAGGGACAAGGACATATCACCAGAAATATTTAAAATACTAGATAAGTTTAACAAAACTGCCGACCCATCAATAGCAGACGACATTAAATACAGACGATTCATTTGTTAATTTTATTTGTGAATCAAAAGGTAGAACAGTTGTTGACTATTTCTGGCCACGGGAATGATCATTAATCATAAGACACGGACACTGGATTTCATCGTAGGTTAAATAGATCAAGAAGTTGAACAGTTATCGCATCAAGTGCACGGTTTGAAGTGTTTTCTGGAAATCTTTTACAATCAAGAAGTATTACAAAACAACAGCACGTGTTGATTGCGTGTTAAATGGTCAATTGAAGAAAAGCGAATAGGCCGAGTTTTTAAAAGTAGTCACGGGGTCAACTTCGTGACCCAACTCGAAGGAAACTGAAGTCTTGTCCCAGACCACCATTCAGCTAAACAAAAAAGGTAATTTTTGTTGTGATAAAAATTATTTTTAATGAATTTGACTAATGTTACCCATGTGTATATATACACTACTTATTACCACAACAAATGGACATCAGTAAAATACTACAAAATGAAGAACTTTACGGAAATCGCTGACAGATGCATACAGTAGAACCTCCAATTAGATCAGATGTATATCCACATAATTTATACATTGATACAACAACACATGAGTATGTAAAGGGAAAGTGGTCCAGTGTACAGAAACAATACTAGTGAATGAACGCACGCTTGACAAGATTAGAATTGTGACCGGCTACACTTCGATTACAATTCTCATCAGCTCTACCATTTTCAGTGGTGTGGACAACCCAAATCATAACAGGTTATATTTTGTGGCTGGTTACAATTTGCAGCCTAACACATGCATACCCATGTCCATACACATGTACAAATTCATGAATTTCATAAACTGCATAGCCCTATCTGCCACACCCAGACGTGAACAGAGGCATATTGAGTGCACATCTTCTCACCACGCACAGTGTGCACAGTGCCAGTTATTTACTACGTAATGACCCTTTATTGTGTACAGTTTGGTCCTCCAAGTAGTCAGGTCCGGGTCAGGGTTCAGAGAATCCGCTATTGTTGCCAATAATAGTGTCATTTTGCTGCAGCGATAATGGGTGAATTACAGTGCCGCCAAATGTTCTTAAAATACCCGCTTATTTTGGGAGTACTATATGCTCATTGTTCCTTTAAACTGTGTTTTTCTATGTGTACAAATTCTCACAAACTTTATCTAAACATCCATTCCAAATACTTATACAAAATGACATAAAATCAATTAGATATTAGTCTGAGAACTTTGGTCTTCGTTATGACCACCCCAAAAGTAGCAAAAGTGAACCTGAAATTCTGAAAAACCCTATAGGGTGAACCTCGTTCATATTTGGTATGTATATATAAAATTGGTATACTTTACCGGCCACCTATAATAGAAAAAGATTAACAACCGGCCAAATACACATTTTACTGACCAAACATCAACTGTAAAATACTGTACTCACGCACCCTTCATTGTGACAGTACATCCCTATACTTTCTTCCATATATGGCAAGTTTGGTATCATTTTAAAGTGTTTGAATACTGCAGGTGCTTTCTGTGATGCGTGCTGGTAAATGCGTCTTTTTCACGTCACCGATAATTTTTTTTTTTTATTTACTTTCAAATCAATGCAAAATGATAGAATTTATGATGGTACAATGTTTGTTCAGTGATAATTTAAGTTGTCATAAGAATGTAAGCAACATAAAAAGGGTCTGTTATTGTCGTGTATTCTAATATCGGCAGGTGGTCGACATACCCCGGGGCCAACCCCCATTTTGAGGGTCCAGCTAATGTCGTCTGCTGTAAAAGGTTGGTGGGTGGTTTTGACTTCTATGTGTGTCTGGCAACATCGCTAGGGGACGGCACACTTGCACACGAGCTGCTCAATTTTTCTGAGAGGCCAAAATGTAGGCCGGCACAATATTTTGAATATGTTACATTAACTTCTGTTTTAAGCATTATACACAGATATTTAATTGTTGATTCTTATAAAATTAGGGGCTAGGATTTGATTATCTGAGCATGTTAATTGTTTTAGTCTGTAAGGTAATGAAATAAGTAGGCCAAAGCATGTGGAAAAACAGAAAAGTACGGCAGAAAATACCTTTATTCAAAGAAATACAACCTTAAGTATTTGCTTCACACTGTAAATTTTATATTATAAATTGTACAATATTGACAAGCTGTGTAATGTGAAGTTATTATATATCAAACAATAACAGAAATCTCAATTTCCAGTAATAAATGGCTCACATTACAATCCAAACTTGATAAAGTTCAATCATAAAACTCGCTCCAATATTTGAGCTACCAAAATTAGCTGCAACTTGAAATAAAAACCACATTGTATACGTATCTCTAAATACATATACGTAAATCATAAACATTCCAAATTTATTCTTCAATCACCACAAACAAACTCCATATTGTGAACAAATTAAGTCAGATACTTCCAGACCCCTCGCAGGAGAACGGTCGTTAATGCACACGGCCACCTGTCTTACAGATGGACGCGCCTCACCTGACCAGCTTGTCACCAGCCCCCACGTACTTCTCTGTGTTGTTGAACTGGTTCTGGCAATCCCACGCCCAATACGACATTGGACGGATGGCCTATGACCAATTGGTTTCACAAAGGGTCTTGATCTGTACAAGGACTTTGCACTGATGCTGACACGTACTAACGTCACAGGCGCTATGAGGGACTCCATACCATGCCTCGGAACGAGGGGGAATGCTGCTGGAGACTCAACCCCGTCCAAGAGCAGTGGCATGAATGCCCTCCGCCTCCCAACTAAGGGGTGAGCCTCTTGACGGGGGAGATTAACAGCCTACAACGCCTGAAAGACCATTGAGTGCAAACCAACAGTGGTTATTAACTACTGGGTCACACAATGGCACATCCCAACGTGCACTGAGGTTAGTCCCCAGAGGAAGATGTGTGTTGAGGGCCTATTCCCCAAAGGAATAAGTTTCCAGCCCGACCGATGTCTAAGGTAGAAGTGTTGCCCTTTATGACAAACCCAGTACTTAAGTGTATTTGGGTTCCCCAGTCCCATAGGGGGCCTTTTAAAATTTTAAAAAGGAAAACCCCAATTCGTAACGGGGAAAGAAAGTCCCCAAA
>CM032660.1:51408642-51427084 GCA_019095985.1 Streblospio benedicti | reverse complement strand
GGATATCAGACTACAAAATATCCACTATGATGATATCCTAGTTGCTATCTCAGTAAAACCGCAATAGAAATTGAAATAACACAAGATACAACCAACTATTTATACAGGAGAAAATCAAAAACGTTTGTCCACGATTCGTAATGTTGCTGATAACATTGACAATGAGGTTCAGATTTTGTGACTATAAAATTGAACTGATAAGCGGTCAAGTGTTGTGGATCATTCGCCCCTTAGTATGATGGATCTTATATGATAGTGACTATGTACATTTAAGTCAAATCTAATCGATGTGCATTTAAATGTAAAATGTGCTTATTGTAAGACACAATCAACTGCTATTCTGTTAGAGGGACCTTACATTCTCCCACTAGATCATTGGCACCCTTGTCTCACAATATTGCCTTTCTCAAAAGACCGGTGAGAAATGCATATATGCATATATACATGCATATTTTCATACAGCTAGTATCTGATTACATCAGCCTGTACTGCTCAGGAGTGGACAAATATTGATCTGTGTGACCAGAAATGTGCAACAATAATATAGACCAAATGTTTTTGTATGGGCCTTTAGCGGAGAGCGAATCCTCCAGATATCATAAGAATCTTGCACTTTGTGACAAGTTTTTTGCCACTTGGCATGAACTTAGATATAGGTACACTGATTTCAAAAACTATCGCGAACAAATTTTTCGCGGACCCTAAGGCCCCCGTAATCGTAAAATCCAAAATGGCCGCCATCGGAAATTGGAAATTTGATAATTGTCTATAGCTGTTGCACAATCATGTGTAATACCTTGTTTGATAGTTTTTTCATGATGGCAAACTCATTTTTGAACATCATCTATCATTTAGAGTTCAATCAATTAAAGGGTGATTAAACCAAAAATCCAACATGGCCGCCATGAAAATATGAAATTTAAAGATGAATCATACTTGGAGCTATACTTGTGTGTGATACCTCATTTATTATGTTTATGGGGCTGGGGATTTCATTTTTGGTGTTATTTTTAAGATTGAAGGTCACATAGGAAGGTCATAGATAGTAAAATCCAATATGGCCACCAAAATGAAAGCTACCGAATTTGTCAATCCTGGTCAAATTCCAGTAATTGTTGGTGACTCCCCTCTTTATGCTCAATAGAAGAAGTGTCAGTGGGCATACCCTGAAGATGTTTGAGAACACAAAATAGTAAGTTTCATTGGACTCTTACACATTGAGATGGCTTCTCAAGAATCTGGGGGGAAGTTGCTTGCTGGATCTGGCTGGGAAATAATGTTCGAGTAAGGAAAGGTCTTCACACATGGCACCGCCAAGTCGCTTCTAGGTGGTTCAAATGTGAAACGCACACAATATGCATATCAGCTCACTTTAGCATTTTTACATGTGCTAAAAAAGCTTGAAGCATAAAACAAATACATGGATGCTAGTATTGGGCCCCATGAGCCAATTGATGTTTGGGAAGAGAGACTCTCCATCCAGGCTCCCCACCATACAGTACTGGAGAACCGTCACAGACTACTTGCTCACTACTTGCCAATTTGTTCGTGGTCAAAGGTCAGGGAGACTGGTGTTTGACGCTCAATGCATCAGCAGCAGATCTTTGCCCCTGGTTCTTTGTATTTAGCCATACACACTATGCCAGGTGGCTCCCTGTGTTCCGCAGAGACATGGCAACTCTCCCAGATGTTCATCCTGGTGTTCAGCATGCCTTTGTGAATGGAAAATTTAGGTCCAACGTAGTAGCAAGAAATTCTCACTCATGGCACTCGATCAAAGTCAGGAACATAGCATAAAGGTCCTTTAAAGAAGACAGTGGTGCTAAAGGGAAATATGGTCAACGCAAAGAAAAAGATGTAATAGAACTGAACTGTCAAAGTCACAAGTATTACGTCTTACTGAAGAATTTGAAAGTGCATGTCTCTCAGCACCAGCTAGAAAGGTCAGCATTGAAAAACCCTGAAGCACCAGAAACTGAACAAAACAAGTTTCTTGGTCACCTTAGAGGAATGCTTGAAGTCGTTGAGGATGGTCGAGCTATCAATCCCTTCAAGGAGATTGATCGATCTTGTAACATTAGACCTGGTGAAATTATGGATCCAGATGAAGAGTCATCAAGAGCTTGAATGAGGCATCAAGTAAGGGAAAGGACATGTACCAGATGGTGATATTGATGGCTTTTTTCGTCATGAGAATCAGAGGGAGCCTCCATCATTATGTGACCAAGGAAAATGATCACTGGCACGAAAATCTGCTTTACTTGATGCCTGCCTGGAACGCCTGAACCTGGGTGCTCTGCTGCTGCAAGAGAAGCCACAGTTGTTGTTCTTGATATGGCGGCAGTCATTCACTTGATAAAGCCACAAAGAGCCAAGGTGTTTGGGATTACACCCAAAACCCATCTGATACCATTCTTGAGAAACAGATCACCAACAACACCACAAGGGTGGATGCTGTATGGGACACATATCCTAGAAGACAGCTTAAAGCTTCAAACAAGAGAAAAACGTTCAACAGCAGCTGGGAGAAGGTTGAATAGAGTGTCAGAATTGATTCCTCTGCCAAAGGGGAGCCAGTGGCAGAAATTCTTGAAGGAGACCCCGAATAAAGACCAACTCTTCCGCTTCTAAGCAGTGAATTAGAGAAGAATTCTGAAGGGGCCAGGTATCATCTTCTAACCACGAAAGCTGATCTTGTTCTTAGCAACAAGCCAACATATTTGTTCTGACCTCTCTCCTTGCAAGCAGGAAGAAGCTGACACGGGCATGATGCTGCATCTTTCGCATGCATCTAAGGGAAGGACATGCTAAGCATACATACGTACTGTAGACACTGATGTTGTGGTTTTAGCCATACATTTACTTTGCCCAGCTAGAACTTGAAGAGGTATGGATTGGATTTGGTGCTGCGAAGCTTCAGAGAAATGCCAATACACATCATTGTCAGATCACTAGGACCCCAAGTATCTTATGCTATGCCATTCTTTCATTCATACACTGGATGTGACAACACATCAGCTATGTTTGGCATTGGTAAGAAAAAGTACATGGAAGATATGGCAAAACATTTCCACACTTCACCACTACCTTCTGTGCTTTGCTTGATGATCCTCATCAACTGCAAATCAACTCTGTTCATATGCAGCACCTCGAGAGATTCACGGTTCTCATCTACAGTAAACACTGCTCTGCAGATACAGTGAATGAAGCGAAAAATGATGTTCAGCAATGGACCCAAGTCATTGGAAGCTATTCCACCAACGCTCAATGCCCTATTCCAGCATGCAAAGCGAGCTCTACTTGCTGCCTCATTCATCTGGAAACAGTCCCTTTCAAAAAGCCCCAGGTACCAAGCCCCGGTCAGTGGGGATGGGAGTGGAATGAAAGAACAAAGATGTGGGTGCCACTGTTGACTGATCTACCAGATGCTAGTGAGGGGATGTGCATTACTACTGCACTGTGGATGCAAAGTGGCCTGTAGCAGTAATTGTAAATGCTGTAGAGTAAGGCTTCACTGCACTTCTTTTTGCAAATGCGAGAGGGCGTGCACAAACAACATTGAGAACTAAAAGTGGATGTTTGATGAGTGGTGTCATACAGCAAATGTGTCTAATGACATTAAGCAGTGTGTTGGAGTATTAACATGTGTAAATGTTAGCCTTTTACTATATCTATGACAGATATGTGAGAGAGTATAAAGTACATTTAATTGATGATTCACAAACTGAAGAACATAGCAGAACCTAGTTCTAGATAAAGGCTTTGTTGTCATCAGCAAGCAAGAGAGACTGATATCAAATTTAGAATTTCATTTTGAGAATTCTATTTCCAATAAAGTATGTCAAATCTGTCTGTTATTCATGGTTTAACACAATGCAAAAATCCGAAAAATTAAGATTTGTACAGAATTTCGGTCTATTAATTTATTTGTTTAACATAGAATTTCAATCTATTAATCTATGTGTTTAATGTTGAATGTCTCCATATTGCAGACCAAACTTATTTTAACTGAACTAGTACCTTTAAACCAATGCCAAAAAATGAATTCACCATGCCCAAAAACATACATGATGATGTATCACACACATATTTGTTGTTTTAACTTCTCGTTCCCGTTATCATTGTACATTGATTTTGGCGGCCATATTGGATTTTACTATCTATGACCTTCCTATGTGACCTTCAATCTTAAAAAATAACACCAAAAATGAAATCCCCAGCACCATAAACATAATAAATGAGGTATCACACACAAGTATAGCTTCAAGTATGATTCATCTTTAAATTTCATATTTTCATGGCGGCCATGTTGGATTTTTTGGTTTAATGACCCTTAATTGACCTCTAAATGATAAATGATGTTCAAAAATGAGTTTGCCTTCATGAAAAAACTATTAAGCAGGGTATTACACATGATTGTGCAACAGCTATAGACAATTATCCAAATTTCCGATGGGTGGCCATTTTTGGATTTTACGATTACGGGCCTTAGGGGTCACGAAAAATTTGTTTGCGATGGTTTTTGAAATCAGTGTACCTATATCTAAGTTCATGCCAAGTGGCAAAAACTTGTCACAAAGTGCAAGGTTTTTATGATTTTCGTCCTCCACTACTTAGCAGTCATCTGATAAGACTAGAACTAGAGGTTCTAATGTACATTTGTGTATGAAAATATATAGGGAAAATACCATAATATAATATAATAAATATTGTAATAGTGGATTAAATTATTAACGACATCAACTTTCCGCCAGGCAATAGCAGACGATATTACACACAGTCGATTTATTTTGCATAACTTATTTGTGGATTAAAAATGGAAGGTTGTTGACTTTTTTCTGGCCATGAGGATGGTCGATAATGATAAGACACTGACACTGGGTTGCCTTGTTTGTTAATGGAAAAAAAATGTCATTTTACACTTCTCTCTCACACACACGTCTTTTTTTAGCAAGCATATTTCTACAACGATAGATATAGCTGAAGACAGGTTTACAACCTAAGCTTCCATTTGACTATATCAAGTGGCCCTGGCGGGACTTGAACTCACGACCCCAAGGTTGTGAGACCAGAATGATACCATCATCCCAAGCAGCGAGCTACAACCTTGGGGTCATGAGTTCGAGTCCCTCCAGGGCCACTTGATATAGTCAAATGGAAGCTTAGGGTTGTAAAACCTGTCTTCAGCTATATCTATCGTTGGTAGAAATATGCTTGCTAAAAAAGACGTGTGTGAGAGAGAGAAGTGTAAAAAATATATCCGCAAGCACTGGGAAACACATATATATCAGGAAAAAATGTTGAACGATATATAGCTTATCAATTGCACAGTATTTGTATCTATGAAGCAAGGTGTTGTTACTTATGTCTCTATATACACTACTTATTATCACCAAAGATCATGAGTGAAAATCAGCCATATGTTATAAATACCAGAAATGGCGGAGAGATATATTAGAACCTCCATTTAAGAACACCGCTAGATCAATATCACTTTTTGCATCCAAAACGTCACCACAGACCATTGCAAACCTCCATAAAGATACCACCTCTCTATTGATATCACTCAGGGCCGACCCTCGAGTGTTCTCGTACATAATCACTCCACATATGTGTGCCATCCTATAAATAAGATAAAATAACATTGGTATCTAACTGCAACCATACTTATACTGGATTAGTATTGTTCATGAGGAGAGTAATGGTCGCCAACCGCCTCGCTTCGGCACACTGTACATGTCCCCGCCCTTTTCCTCTGCTGCTACTTGGTTGTTTATGTATAAGGCAATCTGTACCATGTGTGAGCGAGTGTTATGTATCGCATCAATGGGCCGGTAATCAGCTGTGGCTGGTGGAGGATCATGGACGATACAGCTCAGATGCTGTGTGCTCTGCTCATGGACAGAACAGCTCCGGACGCTGTGTGCTCGGCTCATGGACACGTCATCATCATAACATGGCACAGAACAACCTCAAATACAGGCCCCCTCTATAATGAGACCACTTCTATGAAGAGACCATTTCTCACAGTCCCAAGCATTAATAAATAGACACTAATCCCATAAAGAGATCAATTCTTCTATGAGACAATTTGAGGTTAAGTCCCTCAGGTGGTCTCAATGCAGAGGTTGTACTGTGGTTGTGTTCAATGCACAAATGCAAGGATGACACAAGATCGCATGGTTAACGTGGGTGCTAAATGAGAGACTACATAAGTAGATCATCATGTGTTTCACTAGCAATTGGTACTTCCATTATAATAATCCACAAACACTTATTCGAATAATGAACTGTGAACTGTGAACCGGAGCCAACATTCCACTGCTAATAATAAGTAGGTGATATGTGTGTAATTATTAGAGCCCCCAGGCTGGTGTAAAGTGTGTCCTTAGGGAGGATCATGGCGATCGGTTTATCAAGGCTTTTGACCATGGCAGGTGATCTCACTATAGAGGTGTCTTTTTGATATTTTTGTCCTTTTCATTTTAAACGTATTTAGATATGTGTATATGTGCCTTTCTCAAATCCTTGTTGGGTATAAGGATTTTCCTAGTATTGAAAGTGCTGTGTGTTAAGACATTTGATTTAGGGTTTCCCCATTTTTGTACCAGAAAAATAGCATTTCGCATGGATTTGTTGTTTTTAGTTGCTCTGAAGAGAACAAAATATCATGGACGTTTGAAACGAAAAGACGTGTGTGTAGTCCACCACCATGACCTCATGTATGTGAGTGGAACAGAAAGTCAGTCCAAAACAGTTGAAATCTAAATGTAAGCATCGAAATTAAAGATAAGAAGATTTAATATTATGTATTGTTTCTCTTGCCTACTAATTATACCAGCGTTACACTTTATATTAGCAACATGATATTAGATGCCTCAACACAATATAGTTTTTGGCATCTCCACTAGACTTCGTATGTATAAAACACTACCACCCCATTTTTTTCCAAATCCCTGGATCTCCCAGTGTGTCTCAGTAGTATGACATCATCCACAGGCAGATCCAGATTTCCCCCCCATCACCGGATGTGCCATTGGTTCATACAAACGGGCATTCTGTTGTCGTATTTTGGAAAATATTGTGAACCAATAGAATGTCCAAATGATATGTAACTAAACACATGTTTACTAACTGGGAAGATACAGAGACTACAATTAATAAATATGTTTAAGTAGTGTCTTTACTAGTGTCTTCACACCACGGGCAAAACCACTATTTCTTTTCTGTGTTTGTTTTTCCTCTTTTCGTCTGCAATTAAGAAGGCTTGTTCGCATTTCAATTATTGACTGGTCCATTCGTACATATCGAATACATACACAGCTTATAGCATGGATCCCAACTGCGTTTGTGATGTAAACATATTTTTTCTCTCCATACCAGATTTATTTCAAACTAGCGTTGAAATATATACAATCAATAAGGCGGTTGCCGTAAAATTTCACGTATTTTGATTATCTAAAATTTCGGTTCATCATTTCCCTTGATAACCAGCTACTACTGGTTCCTTGATATGAATTACAGAAGCAACAACATTCATGTCAATATCATTGTGAACATGTCTAAATAAATAATAGATGCAATAGAAAATAGAACTTAAGAGTATATATTTGGCATTCACACTATTTCACACTATTTAATTATAATATTGATATATCAATGTGATGTTCATATCCATTAGATAAGATAAGCACATTATTCACTTGAACAAACTTGGTCACACTGACTGTCCATCTGACTGCACTATCATTTTGTCTGATTCAAGCATATCGTGTATCAAAGAAATTCATGTAGAATGCATTTTGTTGCCATTTTAGCACTTCAGCGTGTAGTAAACCTGGATTCTATGAAAATATCCATAAAACACTATGACGTCCATGTGTGTTCTTTGGGCCTACTGCAGTGGTATCACTCTCTGATCCTCCCTCAGCTGCTGCTGCCATGCGGCCATGTCGTTCTGGTCCCAGTGCACCACAATGACGTGGGTGGCCGTGGGCTGCCGGCCGCTAGTCAGATGGTCCACTAGCTCGGTGATGGGACCAAGCGCTGTAGATACAGTGAGATTACAGGGTTATACAGAGACATGGTGCAGTGAATGGAGGATGCGAACTGGTGCTATTAGTCAACGCAGTGATTGAATGCAATGCAAAGTGTCACTACGCCGCTGATGGGATCACGAGCAAAAACTGTAAATAATATTAGTAAATAAAACAATTTATCTATAATAGAACCTCTGTACTAGGACCGCCGTTGGGACCAGTGTTAGGTGGTCCCATTAGTGAGGTGGTCTCTATACAGAGGTTCATTTTAGTAGCGTTATGAAGGTTTGGGACCGTGTATAGAATCTTATTATAATGGTGGTCTCAATGGAGGGTAGTCTTAATTTGAGGTTTCACTGTACATGTACAACTACATATAAATATCTACGGATAAAGCAATACAAAACTACGTATGTACGCTTAATGACAATTAGAAGTTTAACCAACTTAATTGGAGGCTGTCCAACAGCGGCGGATATCAAGATAAGAAATTCTACTGTAAAATTAAAGCAATATAGAGACATAACAAAGGCGGTAACCTACTGAATAATGATGCAGGCTTGAGAGTGTAAGGGTCATAGGTCATCATGATAAATTCCATGGCCGAAAAATATGCTCGCTGGAGTTCGTCCATTCATCAACATGCACATTGGCTTTGGTGGTCGATATTGTCTACTTAGTAGGATGACGTGATCAAATACAGTAGAACCTCTATATTGAGACATTTTAAGAGCATGGCCTCAAGTGGTCTCAATAGAACATTGGGTCTAAGTAGAGAGGTGGTCTCATTATGGAGGTTCGTGGTGGTCTCTTTATTAATGTTTAGGACAGTAGAAAACTGACTCGTTATAGAGGTGGTCTCAACATATGGTTGGTTTTAATTGGAGGTTCTACTGTAGGCCCTATAGTAAACCATCGCCATGGTGACGTCCTTCTAATAAGGACACCTGACAATTAGGGACGCTTTTCAATTTGCTATAAGATGTTACTAAAATGCTTCACTAACAAGGACACTTCAGTAATGGGGAAAATTTTCACTTTGCAGTCAGTATCACTTATAGCGAGGTTTTACTGTACTGCAAAGACACATGAATGCAGTGTTATAGGAGGACGTGAGTGCTGGTGGAGGTGGAGGGTGGAACATGGAGGTCACCAGGGTCAGTTGGCTTCCGGGTGAGGGTGTGGGGTGCTGCAGGGTGCAGGGGTCAGAGTGAGGCTTATAAATCATCCTAATGACACATGTTGTCCGGTACTGGCAAACTAATCATAACATCACACCAAGTAGGTCATCATATTGGCAATTGGTTTCTTAAATGGGTGAATGAGGTGGTGTTGGGGATTCGGGGCGGGGCTGGGTCACGACAATGACTTGGATTGGGTATGATGTTGATACGTCATCACAGAGTCCTGTACTGACAGATGCTGATCACATGATCAATAGTAGGGGATGTCGCCGCCCGTGATGGAACAGGGATAATACACGGTTATAGTTGTGGTAGAAGTGTTGTGTTGGTCAACTCATTGAGGTTGGCTGGCGACGTGGTAAAACAAAGGGATGCTACGATACTGTACTTAAACAAGGTTACTCCGTATAGTTTTACCAATATTATAATACAACCATAATCATATGCTCTCCTATCTGCTTTTTATCTACAAATGATATGTTCTATGATTGCACATATACACACTTGTGTATACACTTAACATATAGACTATAATCCTTCTGTTACTTACCACCACACGGCGCCACAGAAGCTGCGTCGTAGAGTTTATGTCTGATTCTGACAGAAAATTATAGCCAGTACTTAAAGTCAATACTGGCATAAAAATTATATATGTGGACAGAATAGTGAGCCGATCAATGTGGGTTTGCAGGCACATTATAATAGCTTGATATTCGGACTTTTATGAAATCTATTTATAATGTTTATATTGATGTAATATTTGTCTAATAAAAGTCATTCTGGCTATGATTGGGTTCCGGTGTTAATAGTGCATTTATAACTTTATATAAGAATATTGTCTCCAATCACTCATTGCTCTCCAGTTAAACAAAAGTGTTATGGATTTATCCGGTTTGTGGAAATCCCACTCACACTCGCTCACACTAACGTTAGTAAATATGTTATGTATTTACCCGGTTTGGTGAAATCTTCTCTCACACGCACTCAAATAGCGTCAGTAAGTAAACCAGGTATGTTTATACACCCCTCATTACGACCACAACCCCCCAGATACTCACTCGCCGGCGCCACGGCGACCGACCGCCGCTGGTTCTCCTCCGCTCGCCTGACGCCGCGGACAGCCGCGTCCCACCCGCGGTCCACACTGACGGTCTCCGTGGTCGGTGGCATCCGGGGCGGGGTGCCGACTGGGGCAGAGGATGGTGGAGGATTAGGCAGGTTGCTTCATAGTGGTGTTGTATACTTAATGTGTCGATAGTGACGGCATAACCTGGTCTGGTGTGACAATCCCAATTGCAGTGAGAGAATCGGTATAGCATTTACTACAGATATATTCAAACATAATTTCTGCAGCATTAGTCATATATTGTTGGCTCAGGGGAATTTGGCCTACACAACAAATACCCATTTATTTTATTTATTATCTAATGAGTGACCACGAAGAATAAGAATGGGGAGTATTGGTTCTTGTCATAATGAGAAGAAGTGGTTTATCCCCTGCATACACAACATAATAGCATAGTAGTCACACATTCATAAGTGAAAGAACACTCATAGCATGTAACTACAATAAGTAAAGTCGGGCAGTTGGATGGGCAGTGCAAAGTGTAAGTAAGCAAATAAATATCTAAAATCAATGTGTCATTCAAACCTTGTGTTATCAGTGTGTTAATGACATGAAGAAACTTAATGGATGGAAAATCAATACTTACTCGAGTGATCCATGAATTTGAGTTGTCAAAGCTCGAGATGAACGTGTCTTACTGCACCAGTCATCATATTGGCCATCACACGACCTACACATTACTTCTGTCTCTGCAACACACTGTATTATGTGGACTACATTGTATAATTATGTGAATGTTGATATTAAACAAACACAAACTCACTCCACCAGGGCCAGCCCCACACGACGGCGTCTGGCGGCGGCCTCATCTCCCTCACCAGGCGGCGAGCGTCATCAAGAGAGTCATCAGTACAGCACAAATGTATTGTTGTGCCGAACTCGTTACTAACACGGTAACTCCCGTGGCTGGCGTATTGGCGGTACGGGAGGCTGACGTCACTGGACGCTGTCGGGGACGGCTGTATGGGAGAGTTAATCATTAATGTTCAGGTGATTATAATGGTGCATAGAGAGCAATGACACAAGCATGATCTATCCCCACACGAGGGCGTCGGGCGGCGGCTCCATTCTCTCCACCAGGCGGCGCATGACATCCCAGGAGTCACCAGACCGGCACAAGTGTATTGTTGTGCCGACCTCGCTATGTTGCATCACTGGACGCTGCCGGGGACGGCTGTATGAGAGAGTTAATCATGAATGAAAGCCAGTGAGGCCAAATTAAAGAAACAAGTTGTCACAGATTTCTTTTACCGAATCAATTTTTAACTATTCCTGATATGTACCTTGTATGTACAATAGAACCTGCAATCAAGTGTCTCCATATAAAGACCACCTCTCCATTGTGATCATTTTAAGTCGGCCCCACAAGTGGTCTGACTATAGAGGTTCTACTGTACCATGAATATCAAATCTCACATATAGTTTTAAACAATGATGTGGAGACAGAACAAGTCGCTGTTTTGCATCCTATTTCATTATCTAAATAAAATATGTTTAAACCGATAATTGGCTGGAGAGCTGTAGGTTTGTTGAATATGTAAATACCTCACGTCGGACATTATCCGGGTGCTGATAGTGCATCCTTATCTATCCGGGCTTATTACTTATTGGAAATATACCATGGACATCGGACTTTGGAGGCTGAGTGGATGGGAAAGGCGTGAGACCCACGATGCGGATAGCTTGTTGTGAAACGTACCATTTACGCATGAAAGAAATTGTAAACAAATTAGGTATATATTCGATCACCACTACTTCCCTATATTGGCCATAGTGAACAACAGCTAATCCTACCAATGTGTGTGTAACAGAGGAGAACTTAATACCTTGTCCAGTACAACTTGCTATAGTTTACTTTATACTCTGCAATCAGCCTGGTGGTTGCGCACAATGTGCATTAGAAGCACAACTCACGCTTGTTTTATTACAAGTTCAAGCACATAATGTTTGTTTAATATTTGTTGCAATGTACTGGTTCCTTGACATGCTTATAAGCAATTGTTCACCAATTGTTTATGTTAAATAGTTAAAATTGCTCAAGCATGAAACAACGTTGTAGGGCAATGCTATTGTAGTTTTCATTTAATCTATAATTATTAATGCTCCTTAATTGTTGAGCACTTTATGAACATGTAGTCATTGTTTCATAAGCATAACTAAGCTCCAAAATACCGTTGAGCACTTTCAACTGCGCTGTTCTGATTGATGACCACAATGGAGAGGATAACGTTTGGCTATTCGACCCAAAACATACCATTAGCCAGAAAGGATTCATATATAAAAGCGCTAATAGAGAAAACGGAAACCCTAATAAAAACATGAGATGGAGTGCTTTCTTTTACATCAACAAAAATGCAAAACCTAGAAAGGTGTGTGTATGTGTGTATGTGTGTGTGTGTGCGTGCGTGCGTGCGTGTTGCTAAATTGGCCAGCTATCGGTCAACTATAGCAACATATATGTTGTCATATTTCAATGCTAAATGGAATCACCATGGATTTATGAGTTAAGATCAGGTTCAATCAGTAAAGTAACACAGTGCAGTTGCAATCCGTAACCGGGGGCCATTTGGAAAACGTCTAAAAAAAACTATTTTGGATTGGGTGATTTTGGTAGACTTTTTCTGGGATAGAGGGGCATAATATCTATTAAATAAAATCATAAAACAATTTCTTGTAATTTTTCCTACACAAAACTTAAAATGACTCTACTACCCAGGAAGTTGTCATATATAGCAGGAAGTTCGTGTGCCCAAACACTCTTGTTTAGATCTTTTATATAAAATGGATTACTGCTTCTATCCAACAACTTCACATTGTCTAGCATGATGTGATTTTGTTGTCTGCCCAGCCGATGTAAGTGTGGGGAATCATTTGATGTACTGCGTGGACGATGGTGGTGATCGAAACGGATTTTTAGAGTCTTTCAAGTTTGGCCAATATACAAACTTGTACATTTCTCTTCTTTGGTACCATCACATTTGATCTCATACACGACTCCACATATGTCCCCCTTCGTGGCCCGAAAGTATCAAGTGAGCTCTCAAAAATAAATTGTTTCAAAGTATAAGTGTAAACTAAGATGATGAATGAAAACTTGACCAAATGAATATCCAACAGATTACAATACATTTGTAGTGTCTGCTTCATGTTTATTAGGCATTTGAAACTTGTATTATGATATATATTTATCAAGTCTGTAAATTAAAGAAAGAAGACCCTCGTGTAG
Source organism: Streblospio benedicti (assembly GCA_019095985.1). NCBI lineage: Eukaryota > Metazoa > Annelida > Polychaeta > Spionida > Spionidae > Streblospio > Streblospio benedicti. Next base: position 51,413,509 of record CM032660.1, on the reverse strand, counting down.
TGTGGTTTGTAAGCATTATTGAAAAAGATCTTATTTCAAATGTCGTGTAAAGGATACAGGGGACGAGGACATATTTTTTACTCCGTACATAAGTGCCGCGTCCTTGTGACCATTTTCCAGACAGTTAAAATAGCTATTGTGTCACTTCATTTCATGTCCGTATATAAGTAGTGTGCGGTTGCCTCATGTCCGAAGATAAGGAATTTTAAATTTCTCACTATATACAAGTTAAAAGTGGTTAAAAACTGAAGTGTAGCTTCGTGTGACAAGGTCATTTTTAACCAATGCAGAGCTCTTACCCGTTGGTATGTGACTGTGTGTTAGTGTAATATGTGTCATCCTCGGGTCTCTCCAGATGTATAAAATTTATTTGCTTGAAATTTTGCAACTAATCAACTAACACTCTTTCATTAATATTAGATAGATTTTTAATAAAGTTTCAAATATAATCAAAGAATGATTTAATGGAATTTTTTTTAACTCTTACACACCATGGAACATCCTGAATTGAGAGGAACCACCGGCATTGAAGCTGCATGTACGCATGAGCGTCCATTTTCTATTGTTACTTTTGAGAAAGAATTTCTTAACGTTAAAGAACGAGTCACAGACTTAGAGAAAGAATTTAAGAAGTTTGACAAAAGAATAACTACTCACCGCGAGAATCATAAAAGCAACAGCACCAGTTCCCAGTACCATGCATCATGTACCGGTCTGAAGTACGTGTTTGATCCAGAGATACATTGTGCCAGGAGGCTGCTTTGGACACTCGCTGTGCTTTGTAGTGCTGTGGGCTATGGCTACCTCGCTTATATGGCCATCTGCAGATACACAAGCAAGCCTTCTGCTTCCCAGCATCAAATTGTAAGTCTATACTGTTGTAACACTGAGGGTATGTACATGTACTTCAAATTACAATCAAGGAAGTATATACAGTATTATCAAGAGAGTCAATATGTTTTTATTTGTGCAAACCAATACATCAAATATCTTTTTAACAAATATTTGGGTACTTTTGTTAGGTCTGGTGGCACGAGTAAAATTTGTACCAAAGCAAAAATTACACTTTTGTGCATACAAGTGAGGAAAACAAACTTGTTCATAGAGGTGACATTTTATTAGGAAAAGCACATGGATTTTCAATAGTGTGTGTTCACAAAGTACGGTGGGTGTGGGCGTCGGTAATTTTCTGAATGCAATTGTTGAAACTTTTCTTGTCCCCCCGGCATAGTTAGAACTTTTCTTGTCCTCCCCTTTTGCATAGCTGAAACTTTTCTAGTCCCACCACCCCCACCCCGCTGTTAAAGTCATGTCAGAACAAAATGGTAACAATTGAGCCTTTATTAGCTACCTAGCTAGGTTTGTGTGATTTAGTGATGATATCTGTGACAGTTTACTTACAGTATTTGGTGAAGCAAAATATATTTTCCAAGGATTCTGGAAGACGAAATTTGAAAAGAGCTGTGTCTTTTATGAAGTCTTAGGAGAAGCATGGATTAGTTTTCTAGCATATTGTTTTTGTGCATGTAGACTATCTTGCTCCATGTTGAAATAAATTTAAACCCTGTTCAAGGTATTGTCTTTGTTAGTCAAACATTGATTAAGACAACAAAAGTAGATACAAGAGAAAACATTGTACGTGTAGATGGAGAAGCTGTCATTCCAACTGTCATTTCAGAAAGATGTGCATGGTCTAAAATGCAGATCAGTATTATGGCTGCTGCATCTTTGGTAAATAATTGCCTCCGCACTGCCACAAAAACGTTCCTGATCCTCCCCCCATAGCATAGGTGAAACCATTCTGGTCCTCCCACCCCCACCCCCAATTTTACTAACCATAGCCCCAGAACTTTATGATGAAAAAACCGTTCTTTTCAATTGATCTTAAATGTAACTTTTAATCAAAAGAAAGTTTGTCGGATTCATTGACAATTTTCCATTGTTCTATAGGTGATGGCTGACAGTCTTGTCTTTCCCTCGCTAACGGTGTGCCACTCTGGAAGGGTTAGGAAGTCATACCGTGATGCCCAATTGAAAAATGGAAACTTCCATCTCGTTAATGGTACTGTTATGTCAGTGTTAACATTATATTAAACAAACTAATCTATTAACGAATGTATGGTCAGTTCATCCTGGGTATGATTATTCATGATTGAGAGAGAATTACTAGATACTTATTGGTACCTGGTCCTGTCAGTGTAGTGTCTGCTAAACTAACTGAGGTTATCATTTAGCACGAAGAAAATGTTGGTACAATATTGAAAGTCTTGTGAACACTACACTAACAAGTTCCAATATAAAATCTTATAATATTCTCTTATCCATGTATAATCTATTAGTTATTGTTCGGTAACAGTTTATTAATAGGCCTATTGGCTGTGCAACCCAAGGTCTGAGGCACGTAGGCGTTGTAAGCTTGAATTATTCTCAGCCAGCCAAGCATACACACATACGACTATTGACTTGGTTAATTTGTACATTGATACATATACTTTGTAGATATTGATGATCCTATGAAACTTTTAAAAGCTCAACGATCAATACCTCTAGAAATAACTGGTTATGGAAACAACACATTAACAGACATTGGTATATTATTTTACTTGGAGAAAACTGGCTTGATAGACAACGTCACCAAACAGATGGAAAGCAATGCTCTCGCCATTTCAGTTGTTGAGTATATAAGGGCAGAAATAATGCAGGGCCAGATAGAGGTAGACCTCAAGGAGAACTTCAAATTTTTAGATGGGGACATTATGCATGATGAGAACTATGTGAGTGGAGCAGAATTTCGTTTAATTTATGATGCATTTAATGTATATAAGAATAACCAAGATTTGGAAAGAATGTATTCAGATGGGGGTTATGATGCCCCTCCTTTAATATATTTCTGCCAATACCAGTATGAATTGTTTGATGTATGTGACATACATTCATATATTGATTACCGACTGGGAAAATGCCACACACTGACAGCCATTAACAGAAGCTCATCCATGCCCTTGCAATCCAGGAAAAATGGCAGCGACTTCTGGCAAATATTAATAGATATGGAAGAGAAAGAGCTTGTCGATGACCCTGCCAATGTTGGACCTTTAGTTATCGGCCGATTACACGAGAAAGGGAGATATGTGAACATGGGTAATACAAAGACTCCAGATATAATATTGCACAAAGACACATCCTATGTTGTGGAGGTGGAGAAAAGTGTGCGTGTCAGCCTGCCCGCTCCTTTCACAAACTGTGTGGACACAGATGATGCCAGGTTTGCGAACCCACTGCAAAGAGGCTGGCCCTACTCGCTGGACGCATGCATGAAGGAGTGTGAGAATACGGCTGCCGTGTAGAACAAGGGCTGCTACCTCCCCGGCCTTCCTGTGGAGAATTACAACTCCTGCAGGTAAGTTCTTGTATAAATTCAACGTAAACATTTAACAAAAACCGAGTTAGTAGTGGTTTATAGGAGGTCAACACATCACGAGTTGCACATAGTTTTAGTTTCCTGGCATATTTCACTTTTTTGTCATTCAAATTATCTTTAAATTTCTTTGTTTTGCTGGTTTCAAAGGTCACGCTTTGATTTTTGATACATGAAATTTCACCTAAAATTGTTTTACATAATACAATGCCAACTTCCCTTTAAGAAGTTGAACCTCAGGTATTTCATAGAACACTAAGTTGATCCCCTCCTCAAAAAAACTGACTGTTTAAGGTACTGCACTGAACCATTAAGCTCCGACTCATGAATATTCTAATTATTCTAAAACAAACACAACTAATTACTTTTGAAGATTACGCCATTGTCTCCCGATCCCTATGACCTAGTTATGCAATTCAAATGAGCAAAAAGATCCCACTATAAATATCAGCTGGGTTCCCCATAAAAACGTTAACCTGCGTCTAGAGACTCGTCTCGATGGCAATTTGTGACGGGTCAAATTACATGTACCAATATACCGGCCTATACATGTTGTTTATAGATCTGGTGAAATGCAATCGTTGTTTTACGGAGGAGTTGGTCAGTGGCCCCCGCTGCACTGTGACGCCTGTGAAGCCGCCTGCCGCCAGGTTACCTACCAGGTCTCCACTGTGCGGGAACAGCACAGCCATCGCCACACAGTCTTGACGATCAAATTCAAGGTCTGAGAAGTCTTACTAATGTATCAAATACACAGAATTTGTTGTTTGTGTCTGAAAACGTCAAATTGTGTCCTATCGAGAAACGTAAACAATTCTTTCAAATATTCTCTTTTAAAGTCTGATGAGAGTTTATCTTTGAATAATAGTAATTTTCTCAAGTTAACCTACTTATCTAACAGAAATATAAATGTATTCTTTCATCTACTGTTTCGTAATTTGTGGCTCTTTTTTCCCTTTCTTTCTTTCTTTCTTTCTTTCTTTCTTTCTTTCTTTCTTTCTTTCTTTCTTTCTTTCTTTCTTTCTTTCTTTCTTTCTTTCTTTCTCCCTTAGAAGAAATTGATTTATACCTTTTAATTTAAATGTAAAAAAAATTTTTCCCATTTAAAAAGAATTATCTTTTCTTTAAAAAAATTAAACAAAACATTTAATATTCTAATCAGCAAGCAAAAATGGGTGAAAAATATTTGATTTGTATTTAGGGTAAAAGGCCTTGGAAAATCTAAAATTTAGTAACTTACATTACAATATTTACATTTTTCCCCAATAAGAAACCTTTGGAACATAATTGTTGAAATAGATTACTGTCCAATAAGTAGCCAAAATTTATTTCAAAAAAATTTAAGACCTTTTTTAATTTTGCCCCTAGCTGGGAAAACCTTTGGGGACACTTCCCCCAGTTGATTTAGTAGGATGATGTAGAGTATTATGTTGAGTATGTATGTATGTT
>CM032660.1:51372118-51408542 GCA_019095985.1 Streblospio benedicti | reverse complement strand
ATTTTATTTTGATGTTTTTTGGGGGAGATTATCTATAGACATGGTGTGTGCAGTTATTTTGAAACCAAAATGAAGACTTCTTCAGACATTTTCAGAAGAAAAATAATACCTTTAAAACAAAATATATCGATATTTTTATTATTTAAACGCGCACATAAACAATTATCATATACAATATCAGAATTATTTACAATTTTAGCACACATGACACTTCTCATCTGATTTTTGCGAAAAAGAACAACTCATGTCAAATTACTTGGCATTGCAAACAAATCCTTCTGCAAGACAATTAAAAACCATGCAAATCTTAACCGAGATCACCTAATTAACTGCCATAACTGGAATAGACATACATGTAGTTCTAACTTCTATCCAATTGTTTATTGCATAGGATAAGTTAACCAACCCACCATGTAATAACTAATGAACTCCAATGTTCATGACTTGGCTTTATATGCACATCCATCGCACCTAAATACTAAATCTATACACAATCTGTAACTGGTAAGCCCAAAGGCTGTCAAAAGCTTTGACATACAAAGAATTCGTTTGGAGCATAACAACAGTGTGATCGTAATTAAACCTAGATGAATTTAAGTAAAATTGTATGACGAATCATCGTATATAATTCATTTTAATGTTCTAATATTTTAAGAGAATAATAAGAAGTTTCATTCAACTGCTATTAATTTACATCAAGCGGCGGGTCTGGCAGACCACATAGTCGATGGCGACCAGGACGTAGTCACCCAGAAAGAATCTGCAAATACATGGATTATTACAAACATTGTCAACATACCTGTACAATACATCAAGTAAGTTTCTGGCAACTATATAGAAATTATTTGCAGAAAGAAATTTTGGAGTCTGGAAATCCTACCATAATGCTTAGTCATGTCACATGGGAATGAAAGTTACAAAATCCAACCAATCAGAAGACCCACTGCCGAAATGTTTAGCACTTCAAGATCAAGAAGGATAATGTGATTCTGACTTTCTGCGCGATTAGATAGGTCTAACCCAAAGGTTGATATATGAAATGGACTTGTAAAGGCAGTGTGAATGATATACAGATATAGCCTCAATAGACAAGTGGTCTCTATACAGAGGTTCATTTTGGTAGCTTTGTGAAGGTTTGTAACCATGAAAAGTGGTCTTACTATATAGGTGGTACTAATTGAAGGTTTTACTGTGTTTCAAATTGCAGATTACGGATTTATTTTATCATTCATAGAGAATGAATTAGAACTAAAAACTGAGTACTCACCTCTCCTCGAGTCCCTCTGCTTTTCTCCTCTCGGCTGCTGCCTCCCGCTCTCTGCTGTTCTGCGGCCGTTGCTCGCTCCCGCTCCGCCCGGCTCCTTGCACGGTCTACCGCCAGGCTGGCCTGGTAGGCCTCATCCTGATGGGCCAGGAGCTCCCGCCTTGCCTCCAGACACTCGGCCACATTGGGCTGGGGCTGTCGGGGAGGGGAGAAGGGTGGGAAGCTCTTCAAATCCGGAGCTTATGCATGAGGTGTAGGGTAACGAGGGGATGAGAGAGGGGACGGGGGACGCTGGGGTAATGGCACCGCCTGGCGAGGGGGGAGGGGAGGCATGCCGCGGGGATGAAACAGACCCGGCAGGGCTGTCTGGCCGACTATCATGACCGTCTTGAGTTTGTTCTGGGGACGCAGGGGGTGGACCTGAAAGAATGATAAGGATAGAAATATGAAATCATATTTTATGTATGTTATCCTTCATTAAATAATGATGTAAAGTTAAAGGAAAGCTGTAGTAGCTGTAGTTTAGACCATCTATAGGATTAGCTTCAGTTGTTCGCAATACCAACATAACAATAACACGATGTTAACTGTATATACATTATTTATTTAGTTCATCTATACACAACACAAAACAAACTTTACTGTTGACAGTTTCGGCAACTCCTGTCACCATTTTCAAAACGTCTCTGCGCATGTCCAGGTCACTCAGCACGACTTCCGATGCCGAAAATCGGGTCGTACACGTGAGAGAGTTGAAAGGCCCCCTCGTCTCGGTTCATGACCTGCTTCTGACCTCGTATCTTTATCGCCTCCCTGATGGTTCTTGTTCTCCAATCCCCCTCCCTATCCAGTACACTCACTTCCTCCCAGTCTATCTCATGATTGTTTTGTTTCACATGGTCTGTGATAGCACTCTTGTTGATCTGGGTGAGAGATTCTTTCCTCGCTGCTCTGGTGAAAGACCCCCCACTGTTCTGCTCCACATCCTTCATGCGTTCTTTTACACGGGTGCCTAGTTTTCTGCCAGTTTCCACAACATACACACTCTGATGGTCCAGAAGGGAAGAAGAAGAAGAAGAAGAAGAAGAAGAAGAAGAAGAAGAAGAAGAAGAAGAAGAAAGAAGAAGAAAGAAGAAAAGAAGAAGAAGAAGAAGAAGAAGAAGAAGAAGAAGAAGAAGAAGAAGAAGAAGAAGAAGGTAGGGAAGTTACGCAACCAATATTAGGCGAGATTTCATGCACTTTGCCGAAAAATCACTGCTATATTGTTTATAGCGTGTAAAACAAAGAATGGGACTAGACGCGAAAATAAATTGCCACTAAAAACTGTAGTAGCTAATACTAATAGAACCACAGTATTAGGGAGTAAATGAGATGATTATGGAAAGTATTAACAAATTAGTTATACAATACACAACCACGTTTGGTATTTATATTAATCACGTGTAAATGTCCGTCAACATATAAAACTGTAACGAGTTTAGAATTAATTATATTTCATGGCCTGAGTTTTGCCACGATATTCCAATTTCTATGGGGAACAGTATGAGAAATAGATATGTTAATTACTATTGCTAGAGACGTCATTTCCCGTTATGTTGTGAAAATGGCGTTGCACCTTTGGCGACCACGTGTTTTTGTTGTGTTCTGATGACAAGTAAATCTAAACGTATTTTTCAGCACAACGCATAAAACATTCTGTACGGAATGTAATATCGTATAATAGTAACCGTGTACATGTCGTGTTAACACATTATTTAAGACGCCGTTATTATAAAAGGTGTTTTGGTGTGGTGAGTCTCTGAAAAATGACCGCGCATCAAAACTACAAGGTTCTGTGTATAAAGATACTAATTTCACTCTCTTTTCGAACCATTTCCTTCAAAAGGTAGCATTTTGCGTGCAAAATTTCTGTTCTTATAATTTCACATTCGCTTGAACGTTTTCAAATAATACTAGTAATAGTAAACCCTTAAAACCGAGATTCTTGTACACAAAGTTGCACTAGTGTTTATACGTTCAAAAAGATACATTGACCGCACTTTAAAATGTCCTTGAAACTTCTTATTATTACAAAAGTTTTATACTTTAAACCCCATTAATAGATATTCCAATATAAAAATATTTACCTTGATAAGCAAAGTTGAAAAAGAATGAAATGATTTATCCCAACAAGACTGCCTTGAAGACGTTTTCGTTACTTCTGTATGTCTCTGGAAGGTGTGTGTTTCCCCAAATCTGATACCAGCCTTTTCAAGGCCCCAGACTCCCAGAGTGACCAACAGGTGTAGGTCAACACGCATGCACAAGAGCGGTTTACTGCAGCCACTGTAAACAGTCCAGTCTGACCACCGGAACTGACCACAGCCAAACCTAGCGGGGTTTTCATTATTAACGATATTCTGTGGTCATCATATACACTGATGATATATGTTGGGACATAGAATTTGCAAATACAAAATTCTGTGTTCCTAGATTCTGCTCAATTTTGGTGGGTGCAATGTAGTAAACCTGTGTTCAGCATTTCCAGGAGATATATTTTTACCAAACGTATTAAGTGCATTTAGAGATTCTGTTTCAGTCAACTGTCCTACACAATTTAATATGTCAATTTCAGATAATTTATTGCCAGAAATGTTAAGAAAGTATTCCATTTCATCAGAAGAACAATTTTGAAGAGAATATGTATTCTGATAGAATTTCTTTTGCTTATTTAAAATATCCTCAATCAAAGCGCTAGCATTTTTTTCTGATTAAAAAAAAACATTCTCCATCTTCAAACCATTTTACTTTCGACTGTCTTGCTGCACCTTTAATATTTTCATTTTCTATATCTTTTGATAATTCAATAACTCTTTCTTTTTCATTTAATACATTTTTCACTGACATCGCATGATTCAATATTAGTGAGCTGTAAATCTTTTTTCTCTATAAATCTTTTTGCGAGTCTTAGTTTAAACTAAGATGATGAATGAAAACTTGAACAAATGAATATCCAACATATTATATTACATTTGTAGTGTCTGCTTCACATTTATTAAACATTTTGAAACTTATATTATGATTAATACTTATTAATTCTTTAAATTAAACAAAGGAGATGCTTGTGTAATGTGGTGTTAAAACATTTATTAAAAGAGATCATATGTCAAATGTCATGTAAAAGGACACAAGGGGCAGGGACTTTCTTCAGGCCCTACACGGGTCGGAAAATAAGTGCCGCGTCCCTGTGACCATTTTGAAGACATTTAGAATAGCTATTGTGTCACTTTCTTTTATTATGTCCATATATAAGAAGTTTGCGGGTGTCTCATATCCAAAGATAAGGATTTTCAAAATTGTCACGTTTTACAAGTTAAAAAAGGCCAAAAACGGCTGGGTAGCATTGTCATTTTGAACCCATGCGTAGCTCTCACCTGTTACCGTGTGAGGTGAGCGGCATATCTTACTGTGTGTTAGTGTAGGGTCTGTCATTCTCTGGGTCTCTCCAATGGTATAAAATATATTTGAATGAAATCTTGCAAATCATCCACCACCACCACCACTGTTTCACAAATATTGGATAGATAGACAAAGTTTTCAAAATAAGCAAAGCATGTTTTAACGGGATTTTCCTAACTCTTACACACCATGGAACATTCTAAATTGAGAAGAACCACCCGCATAGAAGCTGGATCTGCAGCAGTTGAGCATCCGTTTTCTATGCCTAATTTTGAAGAAGAACTTCTAAACGTCAAAGATCGAGTCACAGACTTAGAGAAAGAATTGAAGAAGTTCGAGAAAGAAATCACTACTCATCAGGAGGATACTAAAAACAGCAGCACCAGTTCCCCGTACAATGCATCATGTACCGGTCTGAATTACGTGTTTGGTCCAGAGATCCATTGCGCCAGGAGGCTGATCTGGACACTCGCTGTGCTTTGTAGTGCTGTGGGCTATGGCTACCTCGCTTATATGGCCATCTGCAGATACACAAGTAATCCATCTGCTTCCCAGCAACAAATTGTAAGTCCATAGTGTTGTAACACTGAAGGTATGTACATGTACTTAAAATTACCATCAAGAGAGAAAACGCGTTGTTATTAGTGCCAAACAATGCATCAAATATCTTTTCAGACCAAGTATTGGGGACTTTTGTTTGGTTGGGTGGCATGGGCAAATTTTGCACGAAGCAAAAATCAAATTGTTGTGCATTCAAGGGAGGTTTAAAAAAATTCATAGAGGTGACATTTTTTAAATGTGACGCACAAACGCTTCTGCCACCACTAATACTTCAGTGTCAAATAAGCGCCACGCAACGTCGGATGCTTGCATTTTATAGTTGCACTATTCTTGAGCAAAGGATCTCAAAACTGATCACTAATCAACTTTCGTTTGTTTCAGTAATTTTTCAGTTTTCCTATTATATGCATTTTATGGACTCTAGCACGCTGTTCTGTGCGATCTCTTTGATGTTCAGCATGAAGTCAATTTTTGAAATGCGATTGACACGACAATCGAGTGGTCAATCACCATTCTATCATGACTAAAAATCCACACTAAATGAGTGTATGATTCGTTTTTTTTTTGAAATAAATCATATCACGGTGGAATCTCATTGTCATTTTGACCGTGCGACGTCAGCAGCTGTATAGACAATGTGATGGTACTAGTCTATAGTCGTGACGTCGCATGGTCAAAATGGCAATGAGACCGTTATGATATGATTTATTTCAAAAATAAAAAACGAATCAGACACTTATTTAGTGTGGATTTTAGTCATGATAGAATGAGACTGGTATTCGGTTAAATCCTTTGAATTTAGCGTAGTTTAGAAATTATCCACTGTAAAAACATTTGTGAATGATAAAAGACTAATATGCGATTGATTTTTTTTTAAATAAATACAACAACTATAGGTTGGTGATTAGACTTTTTTTGGTGGTGTCGTAGCGTGCAGTCAATCTCTCGCGCGTTCAGTCAATCGCTTAATTGAGCACTCTGATTGACCAATCAGCGTGGGTTATTGGCGTTGATTTTTGCACGGAATGATAGAATGATGATTGAATAGATATAAAAAGTTTGAGACACGCTTTGTTAGATAATTATATGAAATATGATATTGGATAGTGTTTTCAATGATTGCGATTTTTCTCTCATTCATATGGTATGCAAAACAAAGTAGTAATATTTGCAACAATTACTTCATAACAAACTTTAACTTTAATCTGTGTTTATCAAACCGCATTATATCATTACATAAGATTATTACCAACACAACAAGGTGTAATTCATAATAATTGAAACAATGGTAGGAGAGATTTTTTTTAGTAAAACGCCTACAATAACCTTTCTTGTATCCTTAAATAGAGTTACTTTGATTCAATAGCAAATTTGCTAGATTCATTGGCAATTTCCCCTTGTTCTGTACATGTAGGTGATGGCCGACCGTCTTGTGTTTCCCTCGCTAACAGTGTGCCACTCTGGAAGGGTGAGAAAATCATACCGCGATGCCCAATTGAAAAATGGAAACTTGCATCTTGTTAATGGTAAAACCATGTTAGTGATTAAAATTTTGAAACAAACTAAGCTATTACAGAATGTGTGTTCAGTTCATTCCCGGTTCCATTGTTGATGATTAAGAGGGAATTGTTGGAACTTGCTCGTGTAGTCTCTAGGAGACCAGTTGAGGTTATCATTTGGCCTGAGGAAAATGTTGCTACAATATCGAAAGTCTCACAAACAGTACACTGACAAGTTCCAATAGGAATATAATAATTCTTTCTTAAACAATTGTTAGCTCTTAGTTACTGTACGGTAACAGTTTATTAATAGACTTATCGGCTGTGTAGCCCAAGGTCTGAGGCAGCTAGGCATTTTAACATAAATGAGAAGCATTTTTCTTGCAGTCTCGAATTATTCTCAGCCAAGCATACACATATACGACTGTTGACCGCATTAACTTGTACATTGCTGTATATGCTTTGTAGATATGGATCGTGACGAATTTGTTAAAGTTCAACGTTCAATACCTCTAGAAATAACTGGTTATGGAAACAACACATTAACAGACATTGGTATATCATTTTACTTGGAGAAAACTGGCTTGCTAGACAACGTCACCAAGCAGATGGAAAGCAATGGTATAGCCAATATTTCAGTTATTGACTATGTAAAGGCAGAAATAATGCAGGGTCAGATGGAAGTAGACCTCCAGCAGAACTCTGAATTTTTCACTCTAAAAATGTTGCAGGACTATGTGAGTGACAAATTGCATCTACTCATTACTCATGAATATTTTAGGCATAAGACTAACCAAGATTTTGAAACAATGTATTCAGACGGTGGTTTTGATGCCTCTCGTTTAGTATCTTCGTGCATCTACAACAAAGAGTCTGATGTATGTGACATTCAATCATATATTGATGACCAACTGGGACAATGCCACACCCTGAGAGCTATTAACAGAAGCACATCCATTCCCTTGCAATCCAGAAAACATAGCAACGATTTCTGGCAAATAATATTCAATATGCAAGAGGAAGATCTTACCATTGACCCCGCCAATGTTGGGCCTTTAGTTATCGGCCGATTACATGAGAGAGGGAAATACGTGAACATGGGTTATAAAAATACTCCAGATATAACGTTGCAAAAAGACACATTGTATACAGTAGAAGTAGAGAAAAAGTGAGCGTGTCAGCCTGCCCGCTCCTTTCACAAACTGTGTGGACACAGTTGATGCCAGGTTTGCGAACCCACTGCAAAGAGGCTGGCCCTACTCGCTGGACGCATGCATGAAGGATTGTGAGAATACGGCTGCTGTGGAGATCAAGGGCTGCTACCTTCCCGGCCTTGCTGTAGACAATTACAACTCCTGCAGGTAAGTTCTTGTAGAAATCTTAACATTTACATTTAACATACACCAGATTCAAACACTTCGCAATGCAAGTCGGGAGTGGTTTATAGGTGGTCAACATATCACATGTTACATTTAGTTTTAGTTTCCCAGCACATACACATGAGTTCTCCATAAAAGTCTTAACCTCTCTCTGGAGACAAATTACCAATTGACTGGCCTATACATGTTGTTTATAGATCTGGTGAAATGCTATCATTGTTTTACGGAGGAGTTGGTCAGTGGCCCCCCCTGCACTGTGACGCCTGTGAAGCCGCCTGCCAACAGGTTACCTACCAAGTCTCGAATGTACAGGAACAGCCCAGCCCTGGCAAAACAATCTTGGTCATCCAATTCAAGGTCTGAGAAGCCTTACACAGAATTTGTTGTTCATGTGTGAAAACGTCGTCTTGTGTTTCTCAGTATGCTTAACATCTTAAATACGGTTACACAAGTTGTTCATCTATATCTTATAGAGTAACAAAAACAATTCTTTCAAATATTCTATATTAAAGTCTGATGGACGAGAGTATATATTTGGATAACAGCTTTTGTGCGGGAAATGTTTACTTTTTAAATTACAGGTTCTGATTTTTCACTGCAGGTAGTATAAATATCTGTCTTTGGCACAAACTATTTGGTCCATGCACCATGGGAATATCTGTAGTGTCTATGAATGGTTTGTATGTCCACTTAACTGGTCTGGTTTTTACTGCTAAGTCAGCAATAGTTGAAGACCTTCGTTCTACAAGGCTGTCCACTGTCAGAAAATGAGTGATATTTTGCCTAATATTGCTTTGTCAAGCCGTAATATGGGTCAGCTGTGTGGCGTATACTTGACTGAAAACTATAAAACCGTATGCATTGCATCTAGATTATCAACTTATATATTGTGTTAAGTCTCCAAACCCACAGCAACTGGTTTGCTCCTCATATGAAAACGGTTTATCACAGCTTACCACGACTTTAATAGTTCTTGTGCAATTATATGTTTTTAAAAGGCATGAGATTAGGGATCGTTTACAAATGACGTCACTTCATTTTTGGCCTTTTTTTTACCACCCCCCCCCCCTTGTCACCTTTCGTCATCTTTGCAGCACCCCCCCCCCTCCAGGTAAATGACATCATCTTTGCCACTTCACCCGCCGGGTGTGACATGGTTTCACGATGAAATTAAACATTGATTTAACTATGTGGTTATAAAAATACATTTGAATATATATGTCCATAATTTGGACAAAATTTTACAATTTACAAATGTACTTAGGATATAAAGCAACATGGCAATGTGATTTCAGCTAGTAGATATATCACAACTCTCTTGACATGTCGGAAAGTAATTCTAACTACCGTATAAACAACTACTTTTTTTCCAGAAGGTGACATCTTCCATGTGCTAGACCCCCTCCCTTGTCACCTTTCATAATCTTTCGCTGCACCCCCCCCCTGCCGGATGACGTCATTTGTGAACGATCCCTTAGTGTAATCTTTACAGCCACAATATCCGTCATTTTCCATCAGATGACACCAAGTTTGAACGTGGGTGGTTATGTATTGCAGACTTAGCAGCAGAAACCAACCCATGTGAGTGGAGATAACACGCATCAGTATGTGCCAGAGGTATTGTTATAGTGCATGGACGAAAGAAATTGTGCTCAAGATTGAATTTCAGCCTGTTGACAGTGAAAAATCCAAATGTCTGATTTCAAAAGTAAACATTTACTGCACAAAAGCTCTTGAGTATGCACATTAACTGGAGATCGATTGAACGCCGTGTATATCCTATTGTCAGATTGAATCAAACTATTATTTCTAATGAAAAGTGAGAGGCAGCCAAGAGATATTTGATATTTCTATCTCAATCTTTCTATCCCATTTTTCATTCCAGGACCACTCATACCCGTTGGTAAGGCAAACAGCATTATACCCAGCAGAGGCTGTATTTGGAGACCTAGGTGGAAACCTAGGACTCATGCTAGGAGCTAGTCTACTTACAGTCCTGGAGATCATTGATGCTCTGGTCATGCTGTTGTGGACAAGACTATAGAGCATAGAACATTATCAGTGCCTAATTACTTGTACACACAATACTGAAAGTGATAGCATATAGTGTATGCTACATTGTATTAAACTTTGTAGCACAATGGCGTCTGTAGATTCTGTCAAATTTTACTCACAATGAGCTTGTGACGTTATCGTCCTCATGATACCTCAGTCATGTGATGTCATTCATTCGTTATGCTTTACAAGAATGTAGCAATATATGTTTTTGTATTCGTCTTGAGGGAAATCAACGCCCGTCGTTGTGGCAAAGTTTTAAGGTACCTTTAGTCGTGAGCGCTCCCATTACCCTCTAGTTAGGGATACTACCATAATGATGCTGTGTGCATTTTTAGTCCGTAGCACATTCTGAAACAACTTATCCGTAGTATTACTTGTATTCTATGTCAAATAGTTTTAAACATGATTTCTTATTGCGTGACGGCCATCTTGGACGCCATCTTGAATTTCTCAAAAGCCTCAATGGCGCATGATTGACATCCGCCAGACATGCAATAACAAGTACCCAGGGTGTAAAATCAAACATAAAAAAAATTATCGACTGATGTGCGATTGGGCTGACATACATGTATCTCATTTGGCACCCTGACTATACAGAATTTGTGTGAGATGCTGTGAGGAATTGGGACTGTTAGCGCCATATTGCTGCACATTTGCTGTGTATAATTTAATCATTTGTTTTACACCTATATATGCAACATTTTTATGGCTAGCCCAAACGCAGAAGAACTAAAGGGAAAAATGTATTATATCCTGGTTTAGTTGTTTTTTTTTGTTTATAAGATTATGGACCTCTAGGAGTCGCTCGACACACATAGCAGTCATCGATTTAAGATCAGCGGTGGTCATGAATGATTCCAGAATTTTCCAGGTTCGTTTGGCGTTACTGCCACGGCTCTTGACAAAGAAAGATGAGCACTTTGCCTTAAGACTCCCTCAGTTCGTGACATGTGTCATGGTTGGCAGCTCAGATGAGAGGGGGTTCTTAGCCCATGTTTGAAAAATTGCGTATTTGTTGCATACATTGATGTTAAACTTGAGAGTCATTCATACAATACTGGGAGAAAAGAGTTGTCGTACATTGTACCAGAGGTTAAGTCTCATGGACAGAAAACGTTTAAATATTGTAGCATTAAATATTGGAATAGTCTACCTCTACCAATACGAAAGTCAAACTGTTTGGCGTCTTTTAAATCAAAATGTAAGAAATATTATATGGACCGTTTTATAAAAGAGTAATAAGAATATAGTTGTTAAAAGGTTTATCAGCATTAATGTAATTATTGTCTTCTATGGTATTATCATTTCTAGTCAGTTGTTTTTCCATGTTTCACCGAGGTCCACTATGGAAATAAGACTCTCAATTTTAAATGGATATCTTTTTAGTGCTCCTTGTTTGTCACATGGTTCATTTATTTTATTATATTTGTATATCTCTATTCATTTTTACTTCTATTTATCATTTTACCTATCTGTAATCTTTTATTTACTTTGTAGTATAACTATGCCTGTGATAATTGAAATATATCAAATCAAATCAAAATACATTGAGCTGGGCTCTAAAGTCTCCTTGTGAGCGAAACTTGACGGAATCGAACACAGTTTAATCGGGATCAGGTGTCTGGCCCTGCAATGCAACTACTAATCTGGCTATTAAGGTTAATGATAGCCCCTTGGAAAAATGATATGAATTTTGTTACTTAACTCATTTGCTTATATTAACATATTTTCTCCATTGTTGTCAGTAACTGTTTTACTTTGATAATTGTTGAAATAGACTGCACTGTTCAATTTAAAAAAGGAGATCCCTAAAAGAGGCATTAACAAGACATTATTGGACCTTTCTTTGATTTAATTTAAATTTTCTTTTCATGAACATTTTTGTACGAATATAATAGTTTTTAATTGTGTTGTAAGAATAATTGGTAAACCCTGTACTAGAGAAACATTTATTATTATCACTATCCACCAAGTTGACTTTGGTAGGAGTTTTACCCAATGATGTATCACACAACATTTTACAGCAGCAATTTGTAGTTTTATTTTTTAATTCCCACCCTGGCTCCTGGACTAGTTATTCGTCCTTCTCTCTCTCAGCTCCATGATCTCCAGGGCCATCTGCCGCACACCGGCCCAGATCTCACGGTCCGTCGGCTCGATCTGAACATGAGCAAAAATCACAATAAAGTTACACTGCACTGATAGACTCACTGCACACAATGAAGCCCTGTTTGAAAGTCCTACACATACTACCCCTACTGATAAATATTGTTTCCATTGTCTACATACCCTTACGTAATTTGTTTATAATTGACGGTGGCCTATTCGTGCATCACAAAATGAGGGTAAACAGTAGACAAGTTGGCAAGAAATAGATGTCTATATTGACCCCTGCACTACATTGTGGATGAGTCAACAGATGTAAAATACATGTACATATTCTACTTTTGGCCTTTGCCCCTGACTAGACATGTAACTAGGCCGTGCTCAGCTTGTTGTTAAATGGGATTCGTTTTTTCTGCTAATGGGCAATCATCACTGACGCAGATCCAGGTTTTTGAAAAAGGGTGACAGGCGCTCTCCATGGATTTTACGGAATTCATACCCGCGATCGATGGCGGACATGCCAAAGACCCACATACCATGAAAAGTATTTTTTTCATGGACAAGAAAGGGTGGGGGTTACCCCTGGATCTGCCGATGATCATCCAATGAATAACCTAATGAAGATTTCTGGAAAATGTCATGTCTAATTTTATTAGAAGAAAAAGGGGAAAGTGACACACATGATTAAGGGGAGTTCAAATGGGAATGGGCCTGCTGTACATTCCTTTTCTGTCCTACACCTATTCATAAGAAAAATCATCTAGAATTACCCAAAATACTGCTTTATATGTTCTTACCTGCTCTGGGGGCAGGATGAAACCGTACTCGCCCGTGTCCCTCACTTCGTACAGGTAGGAGAAGGCCATCTGGCCCGTCTCGCGCGCCCAGTCAATCGTGTTGCCCGCCATGTCGCCTGCAAGTGCCACGAGAAATAATGCATTTACCTTGTGATATATTTACTAAAAATCCTATGTATTTGGTGCACAATTCACCATGGAAATCATAGGAAAATGTCGAACACCACTAGAGAGACAAATAGCAGAAGGAATAGAAATATACAATAGCAATATTACCATTACAATGAACTCTAAGCTTGATCACTACCAACCTGCATTCCATAGACTCATATTCACAAACCAGATTGGTCATTAAAAATTGACCTTCATAATACCACGTTAATCTTGATAACCATTAAGTATTCTTTGTACTGGATTTGCACTGTTTTTATATTGTATTTCTATTTTAGATTTTGACAAGGAACCTACATGGTTTGAAAACGTTTATAAAAATAAAGAAAATTTAAAAATTCAAAATTAAATCATTGAGAACATATTCACACAGCATAAAAGAACATTCCAAAACAAAATGTAATATACATGTATTTTGACAGCCTTGTATGCTAGTATATAACCTGCAGCAAAACCATGTTAACGTGATGTTTCGTATCGCATATTATCTGTATACTAGAATCTGTTTTGGGGTAGGTATGCTCCACGGTGGGTTCAAAATGGGGGGTCTTTATTTCTGGTAAAATGGGGTTCTTGAATAGTTGGTGCTTAAAACAATGCATTGAATTCATATGAAACTTGAAGGCAACAACAAAATATCATCATGCTTTGTTTACTTTTTTTACAAAAATTGGGTATTTGCTTTGAGACTGAGAGAAATTAGGGGATCTTTTGGGCTTGTCTGCCAAGAAATAGCGGGTCATAGATATTTTCTCATCCTAATATCGGGGGTCTTTCTGCTAAGCATATATACCCAACAAAAAAGAGCCCCAGCCCCACTATCCCCCTCCCGTGGGCGGTTGTGACCTGGGCTTTACCGTTGGAGCGGCGTCCGTTGAAAGAGATGCCGTTCTCAGCGACGATTTCACGCACTGCACTTTGGCACACATCGTCCTGGGGAAAGGAATGCGCAACTGTAAGAACATCCTACTTTGTATGTGCAAGAATACATTCATAAATGAAGACAATATTGCAATCACGTGCCGATTGCATGTCAATAAAGCAAGAGATTTTATTTTTGGTGATAAGAGTTTACCTTTGAAGAAATTTAATGAGCATTTCACGTAGTAGTACCTCCAATTAAGAGCACTTCGAAGAAGACACCACCTTAATGATAAGACCATACAAGCGCCTATGGTAGTTAGTATAGTTTCTCCTCATAAGCAGACCCAGGGCGCGCGTTCCCTCTTTTTCTTGGCATCTTCGCCCATACAAAACCCCGATGAAATCCTGTGTGTGTGCCCCTCCCCCTTTCTGAAATCCCGGTTCTGCCCGTGCGGCTATACGTACGAGGTCGTCGATGTTGTCGGGGTCCTTGTCGCGGGTGAAGCCCCACGGGTACACCATGAACTGGCCGTAGCTGTGGATGGTGACGCCCAGGTCGAACACCGGCCCCGAGGCCGCGATCACCCCGCGCACGAAGCTGCAGGGCGGGGTCAATACAGTTGTGGCGTAGTAAAGTAGATTACAATTACTTTGAAAAATATTTTGAAAGTTGAATAAGGACATTTTCTTGCTCGTGTCATGTGCAATAGAACTACTTTGAAAATTTTAGTTAATATGCATTTCTTTTATTAAACATTAATGCAAATTTAATTCACCAGGGATAGGGTAAATTACTTTGAAAATAGTTGAATGAATAATGGGCAACTGCCTCGGTTATACCACATGCAAAGCTGAAGACATATCCATAGGGCCAATTACTCAGGCAAATAAGTAATCAAATAATAATCACTATACATGAAAGCCATGGATCAGGACTATGTATTTAACATGAAGAGTAGAGCATTTACCTGTCAAGGTTAGCGACCTCCTCGGAGCTGAAGGCCTCCTCCCCACGGTACGTCTCAGAGCACGGCAGATCGCTGGACCCAACTAGAGAGAACACAACAGTACCGTGGTGGCAAACCAGGGAGGCAGCAGATACAATAGATCTACATGGTTTGGGGTAGTCTTCATCCGGATCCGGCCCACTTTGTATGTGAAAAGCTATGTACTTGTACACAATACATGATCTATAGTGTGCCGGATGAGGACTTCTGCATATTACAGTATATCTAGACTAGTAGACGTGAGGGAAGGTCTGGATTTGCTGAGCGAAGACCAATACTTACGTCCTCCATAGCCTTCGCCACCGAAGTTACGATTTCCGTCTACGCCGATGCACGTGCTGTTGGAGTTGGGTTTGCGAGTCTTCCGCCACATGCGGTTCTACAGACGGAGTAGTTCAGGTTTTAACCATGATTTGAGTGGTGAGATGCAATAAAGAGATGTGTAAAGAGCATAATTAAAGATGTTGCAGCCTTCCCTAATTTGAATGGCCCTCAAGTAAATACACTGATACTATGTTTTTCCCAAGACAACACACCAGTTGTTTGTCACTGCTGTGGGTGATGGAAAATTATCCCCAACAGCCCTGAAACACACGCAAATATGTATGCACAAAACACAGACTAAAGAAAGCATGAAGTAAAAACTATAAGATAGCAAAAGCAGTAGCAGCAGTGTAAATGAAGTCAGAAGTTGAAAATAGCGTAAAAATAGCAAAATTATGCAAACCAGTGTTATCCCTGGGTATTAATGACATGTGGCTAGACTGCACATGGTCCCCTTTTGAATTTTCAATATATACACCCCTACTGATAAATATTCTCCACCCCTCTTGTACCCAAGGTTACGCGGCAAAATGCAGTTTTTGCGAATCAGAATAGCCCTAAAGTGTTTGTGTGAATAGAGGAAGGTTAACAAGTGATACGCGTCCATGTTGTGACTGGCACGTGGCGATACTGACCTCTTCCCAGGTGAAGGCGTAGCCGTCCGGGTTGACGGACGGGTAGACGTACCAGTCGAAGCCTTGCTGGGCGGCCACGTCAGACTCCTCATCACTGTTCAACAGCTGTCGTCATGGGAATGTACATGAGAAGGTATTAGTGTATTTGTTAAGTGTAACTGCTTAAAACCACATTTCAATTGAGACCACATCTATTACAAAGTAAGTAGGAAGTAGGTTTGTGGCCTGAGATGTCAGTTCAAGCAGACTCCATTTAGCATCAGACTTTTCTTCTAGTACTCTGTATGTCGCTGGTGTACAGTATAGTAACTGTGGTCACTAGACGCAGTGTGGTTACGAGAGTGACCCTATCGATGGTCACTGTGGTCACTAAGGGCACCCTGTCAATGGCTTAGTGTGGTCACTACACCTAACCTGTCAAATGGTCACTGTGGGCACTAGACGGACTCCTTTAATGACCAGCCACTGTGGTCACTAATTATGAGCTTCCTATGTCAATGGCGAACTGTGGTCACTAGATGTGCCCTTTCGATGGTCAATGTGGTCACTAGATGTGCCCTGTCAATGGCTTCATGTGGTCAGTAGCCATACCCTGTCAAAAGGTGACTGTTGTCACTAGACGTACCTGTCAAATGGTCACTGCGGTCACTAGACGTATTCTGTCAAATGGTCACTGTGGTCACTAGATGTACCCTGTCTATGGTCACCACGGTCACTAGATGTACTGTGGTCACTAGACGTAGTGTGGTCACTAGGTATACCCTGTGAATCGTCACTGCGGTCAGTACACGTACCCTGTCGATAGTTAGTCTGGTCACTAGACGTACCCTATCGATGGCATACTGGCAGATGGCGGGACTGATCCACTCCCGTGCATGGATGCCGCAGTCCAGCCACACAGCGCGACGGTCCTCCTCGTCCCCAGAACCCGAGATCTGGAGAAACCAGCAATGTTTCAAACACCCTCTATGTACACCACAATTAAATGTAAATCTGCTTATTTACAGTTACAATTCACAGTTTGTCGTGCTCTAGCGACTTTACATCTACACCAGGTCATTGGCATCCTCGTCACACTATATCTTTCTCAATTCCCTGGTGAGCATACAGCATAACGCTACCGTAGCGCAGACGTACTTATCACTCACATTAGCGTTCAATTGCCTGACCTGTACCTATTGTACATATGTTTGCATATAGGTGACTGATAAGCCCTGAAGTGCTGGGTATATATTTGTAACATAATTGACTTATATGTTATTGTAATTGAAATTTTCTACCATGTCACTATAATAAACCAATCAAATCAATGAAATCAACCTATTTAACGTGCAGGTACCATGGAACCAACACAATTTCGAACTTACTTTTGCTAACGGCAATGAATGAATCAAAAGAGGCCGTTATGGACTTGTAATCATAAAAGTTATGGGAGCCTCACATTGTCAAAACTGGAAAATCCTACTACTATGCACCTTAACTATCTTAGGAGCCACTATCCAAGGTCAACTATGTAATCAGCAACCATTACCTAATGTGTACATTGATATTCTAAGAATAAGATTTGTGAGCTAAAACGCACCTACTGACTTGATATTAATTGCACCAATGTATATCTAATGAAAATGATTACCTTTTTTCTCTTGTACCACTATCTAATGCCTACCTTGATTCCCTTGATAGACCTTCCCTCATAGCTCAGGCCGGTCTCAAATATCTCGGCATTATCGTTCTCCTCAGCACTGGTCTCTAGGAAGTCGTACAGCTACAAATATGTGATTAATTATGCATGTTGATTTAAAGTTTGTGTTTTAATACTAACAATGAATAGCTCTGATAGTATATATAGTGAGTGATAGTTTTGGAGCTCCATAAGAATGTGTATGAAAAACAGATTAATGAATATAGGTATGTGTAATAGTTTTCATTTGGTTCTGCCCTTATTTAACATTTGATTAGTTATGATTTTAAAGTGATATATTCAGGGGTGGATCTAGATAATAATCAAAAGTTTGAAAAGCTCTATATCATTTCTATCCATCACAAGTTAGTATCCATTCTTCAAAAAGGCATTAACTGGAAAAAGCCAATGGGGTAGTGAATTCCGAACACTTTAGAATCCTCCTGGATCATGAACTGGTACTGATATGCATCGTGTTGAACATCATCATAGCCCACGTCTATATACGCAGTATATGTCTGCTTTGGTATGAACAATGACTTGTAAAGGCAGTGTGAGTGATCAAGCAGTAAAAACCGACGATGCTTGTTGAAGTTCGTTTAGTAATGCAGCAGTAGTTTACTATGTATTACCTCTTCCAGGCTGTAGTATCTGGATGTGTCGAGGTCCACACGGCTCGTCAGAGGTTTCAGGCTCTTCATGTAACGCTCCTCTGAGTCAATCAGGCTGTGGAATAGGGTGGTTTTTCTCTACTTAGGACGTTACATGTATATGTACTTTCAAACTGATTCTCTCTACCCCAAACCCCAGAATCATGTAGAATTTGCATTCATCCGACCGCTTACAGATTTTTTGTTTTCAAATAGTCGTGTCAATACAACATAGGTAATCAACCAATGACAATCTTAACGTACTATCCACAACTGATTCATGTGCAATGATGCACTTCAAGTGTCTAATTAATGTCAGAGACCTTGACAATATATTCGAGCCGCTACCTTCTGGATCCAAAGAAGCCTTCCCCCTGGACGTTGGTGATCTTGATGCTTTGTTCACCCAGCCACCTTCTTTGATCCAGTGGAATCCTATCTCATGAGTTAGTGATCTCGATGTTGCGTACCTCCTGGATCCAATGGAGTCTTACCTCTGGACGTTGGCGATCTTGACGCTGTGTTGGAGCCCTCTCCTGGCGAGCCAGCGCAGCAGGTTCGAGGCATCGGCTGGAGACACCATGATCTCAGCCGGCGTGTCCACAGAGAAGTCCTCCTTCCAGAAGTCGTACTGCGAGGGCATTGAACTGGTTACACAGAACATCGACAAAATGCCTGGTTATAGGTCACTGTCAGAAGGTAAATTCATAATATATGCATTTTAGCACCTCTATGGCGCATCTTTTGTTCAGTTGAAACTCGGCTTTGCACTGGGGCAACAGCCTGGCTTGTCTAAGAAATAGTCTAATACATCTGAAGAATCCAGGCAGTTGTCCCAACGAAATGGCGGGTCTCGACACAAAAAATAAACATTAGAAGAAGTACTAATATAAATTGTTTTTAGTATAACTGGCAGCTTACCGTGGACGTGGCCATGAGCGTGTACAGCTGCTTCACCTGAAGCTCGGTGTGCGGCGCAACCCGCCACACCGCGTACCTGCCAAACAATGCGCACGTGGAGCAAAGCGGCGGGGGACATTATGTATGACATACTAGTATATTTGCTAGCATGTGGATCATATGGCGGGGAACATTTGTTCCTTGCCACACAGCGCGCACATTGATCGTACAGCAGAGAGACATTGTGTACAGCATCATGTACTAGTAAGCCACACCCTGTACTAGAAACTTTCCAGACCATACTGGCGATAGGGGACATTGTGTGCAGAAACATATCTATGATTGCCACCCGGTCACACTCACACGTGGTTCAGAATGTGGGAATTGGGCATATGTAACAGTTGGTAGTTCTACCTATGCTTGTGTGTACCGGTTGTAAGTTTTAGATTAGGAGTGAGTATTTTCCCCATAATAGCCCATGCTACAGCCAGCATTGCCAGAATGAAAATAATTCAGATTAAAAATAGGGTTAAATCATGGCTTTCTTCTCATTTTCTCATCTATTTGTTTTGAAAATACAACATGTACATAATATGGCGGTGCAAAAACTCACCCTGTGTAGTCCACCTTGGCGGAGGCGGCAGCAAAAGCCGCCAAGAGCAGAAGTAACATTCCCCCTTCTCTCATGTTGTCATGCAAGACACTAGAGTCACTATATGATCACGTCTGTAATATATAGCTATACTCCACTCTCTGTCAGCACGTTTGGTAACAGTGCAACCCCTGCCAGAGCACAGACACAGCAGCACAATTATTACGTAGCAACAGGACACTGGATACTAGCGACGGACTTTGGCAGTTATCATCTGAGAATAGTATAATTGACCGATGCATGGAGGAATGGTGGAATCCTTTGTCTGTTCCATTCACGGGGACTGGCCACACTGTATCAGAGCGTTTAGAGATATCGGCGATACATGCTATCTTTGCTATCACCCACACATGGTGACTGTGCCATGCTCATGATTGCGGCCGACGATTCATGCAATCGGTAGGACGCAACACCTGTTCAAAGGGACTTGGTAACACGGCCGTATTTAAAGACTTTTTAGCCTGTAAGATATACACATTACAAATCCTTACATATGGGCACGAGACATGCGAACATTTCTTCTATATGGGCATCATGATAAAAAAAATGATGCATGAAATGTGTGAAATGTCTTAAGATGGACATAGGATCCGATACTTGTCACCTGACACCATGTATCGGTAGCAGATCTCATCATATAATTAGAACTGCACTGTGCAAGTAAGGCGATATAGCACTTTGTTTAATATTAAAAGACTCACACAAAACATTCTCAGTGCAAGTCTATATCCTGTATAGTTCAGAAGACGGTTTAAAAGTTATATAAAATTATGACTGGGAAAAATATGCATGTATTTTCAATGTTACTCCATTCTTACGCCAATTGATGGACAGTAGACCCTATCTGTAGTCTGTTACGACTACCTTTTGGACATGGTTAAGAACGTTTTCACTTTGTTTTATGATCAGTACGATACTGGTTACAACTCTTTGTTTCGGCTATTTACCTTGCCAGGTCAATTGTGATTGGCTGGCTTCTTAACAGGCTTGCAGCACAAGTCACCTGATCAGATATGCTACAACATTGGAGTATTTAACAAGGCTGGGGTCGGGCTTATAAAGGCCTTTACGACGTCTTTGTACTGTTTGCCGTCGCTTACAGTATTTGTCGTCCAATTTACGGCTTATAAAACTTCAAATCGTCCCTAAAAACGTGGTTAAGGTGTCATTAATAACGACCACAGTTGGGTGGTTGTTAACACTAAAACGCACGTCGTTACGCCCACACCACCCCGAGATCCCTGTACACCATAGCACACAGCCAATAATTGTTGACCCTAGATTAAATACAGTTTGTATTATGTGTTTCTGAACCAAAACTGTTGCTCAATATATTTCAATAACAGATTGAGTAATTGATGTGTCCAATGTATATGATCATTGTCTTTATTTTTTATAAAGTTCATTTTCTTAATTATTAGGAATTTAAAATAAGTTATTCTGGCTATATGAATTTTGATTTTGTTGCGTTTCACAGAGAGCACAACAGTGACGTCAGTTGTTTAGTTACCACCTTTAGTCGGTAAGCCTACATTTTATGACAATTTAGACTACATTGTACTGAATTCGTACATCACCGACCGACACGCTAACGATGCCTTTTATAAGCCCGACCCGCACTGCTAACTTACGTAACCAGTTACATGCTTGTTGTGATGCTAAATGTTGTTATAAATTATCTCCTATGCTATGTTATTCCATTATCAGCATGATCAGTGGGTTATGAAGAGTATCCTGCAGAATACAAATTTACAATATATCTGATATATACCTAATATACATCAATAATTATATTCTAATGTAGAATGTTTTAAAGGAAATACCATGTGTCTAATCTATCTATTCCCATTATGTATTCAACATTCTTTTGGTTTACCGTTATAGAATAAATACCCTTGCTTACATATGATATATGATAATGCGTATGGTATAACACATACCTTGGTTTACCTTTATAGAATACCCTTGCTTATATATCATATATGATAATATGTATGATATAACACATACAAACCTCCTCCAATCCAGCCTTCCATGATGCCGGGGTCCCAAGCTCAGGAATCGGCGGTTATTAAATTATTCAATAGACAATCCATGTATGTAGTGTGAAAGACCATGTCAAATTTTGATCATATTTGTACATAAGGGAGTAAGTTTAAGGTACAAAATAAAGGAATCCATGTGTAGTTATATAGGCCTACAAATAAACGTGTAATACACGAGAACATTAATTTATTTTGAAACTTATAATGGATAGATTTTTTAACATGTGAGCGTTCGGAATTTTTATGATAAGTTAATAATATGGTTGGAATGTGTGAAATGTCTTAAGATGGACATAGGATCCGATACTTGTCACCGGAACCACGTATCGGTAGCAGATCTCATCATATAATTAGAACTGCAAGTAAGGCGATATAGCACGTTGTTTTAATATTAAAAGACTCACACAAAACATTCTCAGTGCAAGTCTAGCCTGTATAGTTCAGAAGACGGTTTAAAAGTTATATAAAATTATGACTAGGACATGCATGTATGTTCAATATTGCTCCATTCTTGGTGACAATTGATGGACATAGACCCTCTCTATTACGACTACCTTTTGGACCACTGTTAGGTGGTTTCAATAGAAAGGTGGTCTTAATTGGAGGTCCTACTGTAATTATGAACCAAGGCTTGTGTAAACAAGTGTAACCATTGCACACGGGGAAATGTAGTGTGGTAAATATATAGAGATTTTGCTGATTTCTACACAAAATCTTATAAAATACTAATGAAAATTCAAACATGGTCAAAGATCTTGAATGTTAAAGTTTATTCACCCAGTAAAACTAGTGGCATATCACTTAGTTCTTTATCACTTAGTTCTTTAAAAAAATCAATGTCACAGTGCTGGGGTGAGTTTATTGTATCTAAAGGCATTATGCGTAAAGCATAGGTATCCTTTCCCTACACATAAAGTCGTTTTTGGTCCACTATGCACAGCCACATATAAGTGAACAGAGCACAATGCAACTGGAAATTCCGAGTCCCACCCACCACAGACCACATCCAGTTTCAATCCACAAGTGCTCATGAGCGCATGTCATAACGCAAACAGTGACGGACAATTCTGTGGTATCAGAAATACCAGTAAAGTCGATCAAGGCCACAACACATTGAATCTATTGGCGCGAAGCCAGCAATAAACATATGGTCAAACACTGACCACTGCCCGCTGACACAGTGACCCATATTGCTGTAGGACTTACATAAACTAGTACATCAGGCTTAGTTGACGTGGTTGTATATGGTGTCATTACAAATACAAAAAATAACAATTGGTTCTATACATCAACATATCAAGCTAATTAAGTATATTATTACTGGCATGGACGAAAAAGCTTAAAAAACAAGACTTCCAATAAGTGTTCCCGCATGCTATGCTTCAAGGATATTGTGAAAGAATGCATCATATGATATGCTGTTTACTCCAGCATTGAGTGGAACATGTACAAAGTGATTCAACAGGTGGCAGAGTAATAGAGATTAGCGCATGAGCATTAATGGAAATCGATAATCCTATGTTTTATTACACATGCCAAACTGCTTACGTTTATGGAATATTGATTGAGTGCTCAAAAATTACATAATAATGCTTGTGACAACGAGTCGGCATGCATTCATTGAGCTAGACTTCCAACAAAGATATTCGTTACACATTGCAACCCGTTTTAGGTTATTTACAGTTTACTTCAATTAAACGGAGTTTAGATGGGTCAAAGTTCTAGTTTATGAAACATTTGAATACAAGATGTTGCGTTAGTATTTTGTTCTCAGTAGATCAATATACGTGAGTGAATTGAAAGGAGTATTACAAAAAAATGTAAATTGAAAAAAAAAAACATATTTGGACTTGGATTAACGTGCTTTGATACTTTTTACTGTGCTGTTAACAAGATAACCCACAATACGGTCCAAAGTGATCTCTTGTAGGTTTAAATTGACTGTGTGGAATTGTGTGCTATAATAAGAATAAACATTTATAGTCTTATGCACACACAATCACAATACGAATTTGGTAAAACTGTAGAAATACCAAAATTGGCACTTTGTTTATTTGTATATTTGAAGAAGTAATGGTATAATTTTTCACAGGCATACCAAATGATTGCTACATCTTGCGAACCCATCTGCCGAGTGTCATGTCAGTGGATACGTTATGAACAAATAACAATTTAAATATTTCTTTCTGATTTGGGTTTTTCCTACTTGGAAGTGGCAATGGAGATCGGTTCGGATACATTGTTGCATAACCAGGACATGGAGGGTAGCACCAAAGAACCACGAACTTCACACAATGCAGTTTGCAAGGGAGATATTGAATTGAAAGTTCTGAACCGCGTAATCCCGAAACATAACGTAAACGTGCGTGATGAAAAAGGAAACACGGCGTTACATTCATGCATAGAAAAGGAAGACTGGGGAACTGTGGCACTGTTGTTGGATTGTGGTGCAGATGTCAATATTGAGAACTCCGACGGCATGACGGCACTTCATTTGATATTGAGGAAGAAACAGTGGCACCTTGTGGAACTGTGTGTAAACCACGGCGCAGACGTGAACGTGCCTTTCATAGAAAATGACTGTCCATATGAAAATGACTGTCCCGATGAACAGAACGCGAACAAGCTGCCATTGCACAGAGCTATCTACGATGAAAATTGTCCTGCAGATGTCATAAGCATGTTAGTGTCCCCCGCGAATATTAACTCTCACGACAGTGGAGGGTACACCGCCCTACATCTGGCCGTTTTGCACGACAGGAGTGACGTTTTACCCATTTTACTCAACCAGGGAGCGGACATGGAGATACACGACAAACCGAGTCAGGTGAATATGAGGGGCCGGTCACTAGATAATTAGTGGTCATCTTCTATATTACATACCTGCAAGATGTTTAATACATGACGTGTTACAAAACGGATCGGACTGATTAAAAACAACTTTTCTTATACAGGTACAGCAAAGAATACTTGTTTATAGCGGCAGAACATATACAACAACATTGAAATGTCACCCTATTCACAAGCAGCCTGTGCTAGTACATGGCTCATAGAATCAAACCTGAACCTTAAAGCAAGCACTTATATGTTGGAATATCATACTGTCACACATATATGCAGATGAGCTGCTCTGATTGGCTACAGGCACCAGTAACTTTATGGAATTTGACTGTGGGGTTGAAAAATATAAATGGCACGGTCCGTAGCCTGGGGTGGTGACTCGTAGTTCCCGAACGTACTTGGGGATGGTTTGGGTTGGCGTTAATACTGCTGGATATATATTTATGGTTTTAAATCTTGTTTTACCACTATTATACAGTGTTACATATACCTATTTCTTTATACAGGATGACACGCTCTACGAGACTCACGCAGAAGACCTGCCCGCCCCCACCCAGCTACTGCACACACTGACAGATCTAGATATCGGCGGTACACTGCCCAGCCAAACGCCGCTTGATCTGGCTCTCAGCCAACATAGACAGAATGCAGTACTCATTTTACTACAGTATGGTGCTAAAGTGCCAAGGTCAGCTCTTGTTGACTGTAACCTAAGCCCAGAATCTTTAGACTTTGTTAGAAGGGGAAGAAAGAAAGTAACGGCGTTGAAAACTATGTGTATTCTGTTGATTAGACAACAAATTAGGGTCAAATCTGATGCATACATCTGTCCAGATTATCTATATCTTCCACAAATGCTTTGTGAACAGTTGAAGCTTCGCCATGTGGCTCTAGAACTTTGTGCAGGATGGAGATGAAATGCGAAAGGTTAATGAAATCAAAGTGGTTGCATTATCGCCCATAAGAAAGCCAGCAAAACACCAGACATTCAGAAGAGCCATGCCTTATCATACTTAGACACTATGAAGAATTATGAATTGTCTCTGATTTAACACAGAAAGGTAGTACATTTACTGTTACTGTCCCCACACAGCAAGATGGGCGCTTTACAGTAAGAATATTTTTTTTTCAAATAGAAGGATGACAGTAATGTTTGTGTGTGACTCCTTCATTTTATGGTAATTTGAAAAGCTCTATTTAATATCTACATGCATATTCCATAAGCGGTATATGTACTTCCATATTCAAGTAAGTGGCCATTACCAGTACCTTTAAAGCTCACCAATATTGGTTAATTACACTGTATAGCAGCTACTTGTGTGTCTTTAGAATCATATCATAACATCTTCACTAGTATATCTATTGTTCAGACAACATTATATAATATTCATACTACAATTAGAGGGAATTAGTAACAAACTTTCTAGCCGATGATGTTTTTCACCATTTTGGCTACCGGTAAAGGCCACTATATTTTTTCCTGGTAAAGGTCGGTTACGGCTGGTGATATCATTAAATTATGACCAAAAATTGTTTAAAGTATGAATATGATCATAAACTTTAAGGGTTGGACTTTTTGAAGATTTTATTATCCCTCTGTGCGGAAAAGTGTGTATATGATTAAAATATATCTAATGTATGTGGATGATTGTGATTGTATATGCTTGGATGTTCGAAACCAACAACCAGTGTATGTAGACAATGGTTGGTCTTTTTATTAGGTTATTAAATTGCCATGTGTGAAAATGGTTTTGCTCAGTTGTATTATTATTATCAGCAGCACAGTGCAAAGAATGTGTATGCTTTGGGCGGCCTACAAATAAAAGGCAGTGTTCATATTTTGAGTAAACAAATGCTATATAAGTTAGCGACCTTGATTTCCATGGATTTCCATAAGACAATAAACATTTATTTTATATCATTTCGTGTGATTCATAGTTTCGTATCAATACAGCCAGATACACTTTCATAAACAGTAACATCGACATAACACAATATCATATAACTGATTACCGGTAGCTATCGTTGTCATATACATGTAATGATATTGATTTCAAGAAGACAATAATTCATAGGCAGAACCAGGTGGGGGGGGGGGCGCCCCCTCCTTTCCCCACCAAAATACTTTATTTTCATAGGGGTGTTCATGAAATCCAAAGTGCGCCCCCCCCCCTTTTCCAAAAACCTGGATCTGCCTATGATAATTAAACACAAATATGTTTGTGTGATTGGCGATTTGTAAAAATACATAGTCATGTACGCTCTATTATAAATTAGGTAGACAATAAATAACTAACTGCCTACTCTTTAGCCATATGCATACTATTACAAGGCAAACAAATTAATAAATACTGTATAAGCTTAAACTACATAAAAATCACAAGTACATTATACAAAACCATTCTTACCTCGATAACTAACACAAATATGACACCCGTTCATCAACTATTGCCACAGTTTATGCAGTAAGGGGAATTTCGAACACCACACTGCTCCACCTAAGCTCTATTCTCTACCATTTTCACATTTGTTACTCATTTTCACATTTGTCACAATCATCAAATTTCCTTGCTTTAATTCACATCATCCTTTAAAAACATACCCCAAAATTGACGTGTCACTAATGACATTATATCTTTGGGTTTGATATCTTCAGCGATGGCACTATATTTCATACTCCCAGTAGCACATGCTTATCATTTTTGGAGGGTAAGACACCCGCCCCCTCCCAAACACTTCCCAGTGGCAGATCGGGGGGTGGGGGGGGGGATGCGGTTCCTCCCTAAGATGGACGGTTCTGATAAGGGGTGACCCAAGCTTGCACATTCCTGGGCCAGCGCATTCGTGCCTTTGGCACTCATTGAATGGTTCAGCCCCCCCTGTTTCTCCAAATCCTGGATCTGCCACTGCATCCCCCGAGTCTCCATGACGTTCACACATCCTTAATTTCCTTTTCACGCAGCACGGCGAAGATCAAGCCGAGCCGGTTCGCGTGCGTCCTGCTGCTCTCCATCGCCGTCCTGCCTTCTCCCGACCCACTGGGCCACCAGGTCGCTGCCGTCCCCCGTCCGCCCGTCACCTCTCGTCCGCAGGCCCTGGAGCTGATGATTATTATTTTTTGTATCACATACATGCTGAACAATATTGGTGCCATTACTTTAATTTGTATGTTTTAGTAGATCTATAGCTATTTGTATTAATGTTTTATTTGTAATACGGACTTATACCTGTATTATGTCTGAAATAAAATTATTGAAGTTATAATAGTCAAAAGCTCACATAATGCCAACAATGTGGACAAGACATGAAAAGAAGAGCCTAGTATAAAAAGTTCTTGGAGCTGCTCGTACCATCATGATGTTGCGAAATGTGATTTAAATAAGTTTCGTACCTTTTTAACCTACTAGTTCTAACAACTATTTAGAAAAAAAATGATCAGGTGTCATTTTATTGGATCATATCAGAGAAAGGAATGGTAGATGATGCCCTCGATCTTGTTGTGGCAAGATGACTGTGTACATTAGAACATCACTTTAACCAACCATTGTTGACTCAATAGAGTGCTTTCTTGGGTGCTATATTTATTAAGCATTAGGACTGCGATAAATGCTCTGAGAGTATTTAAGAGGAAGTTCTACTGTCCTAGATTTTGCCGCGCACTTTGAGTGGTGCTAGTATTCATCGATAAAACAATTTTAACATATAAGAACAAAATTTGCAAATCACCTGCTGGTCCTGGTCATCCTCAGCGTCTGCGCCGTGACAAAAGCCACACGCGCACCCGCCGCCACCGCCGTAATAGAGCCGCTTCCGCCTCGTGTCATCCTCGTCTACCGCCCCGACGGGCGGGGGTCGCTGGGTCGCCTCGGCACGCTCGGCGGCTCCCAGCGGGGGAGGCCGAACTTGGGCAGGGTCAAAGCGATCATCTTCGTCTGCCGTGTGGCTTTCCAACTCACATGGAAAATGACTGTCATGTTCATCAGTAGTACTGTTCTGGCTTATGGTCACAGATGGGAAGTGATAAGCTGAGTCAACGTTGTTCAATTTTTCATCATGAGAAATTTGTGAATTGTTCTGGCTTTTGGAGTTGGGACTAAATTGATTCTGTGACCGGGTATGGGTATGTGGTTGTGAGGTATAAATATCACATGCACTAAACTTACTATCCCCATTGTCTAACATTTGTAAAGAAATTTGGCTTTCGTGCACAGAGTGAAAAGCTTCAGCATTTGCCCGACCCCGTCTCATTGGGCCAAATGGATTGAAGCCTTTATCACGAGCACTAACTTTATCATTTCTGGACGGAGGTTGATCCTGTTTTAATCCATGGTATTTCTCATGTTCACCACGCTCATTTGTTTGTGTCGACGTATCCACATCGTGCATACTGAGAGTAACATCTGAACTATCCCCTGCCTTGATAAGCCACTGGTCCTGAACCGGATCCAGTGAAGTACGAATATCACACTCATCCCCTGAACTGTTGGCGGTGGAGTTCTGGTACTCACACACCTCTGGAAAGTGACCCGAATGCCGTTCGCAGGGAGCTGACGGCCGGCTGCACTGGTGAACGGCAAGCTCGTGGTAGGTGAAAGTGTCTGTGGAAGGTCCACCCCGCACACCTCCTGCAGAAGCTTCACGATCACGACCAGCCAGCGTAGACACAGTGTGCTTTGCTGCCGCGGGGTGCATACTTGAAAGTAGTGTTTATACTGAGAGAGAAACACACTTTTTATGTCACATGAATTTCATAAAAGCTCTGACCTTATAATAAACCACAACAAAATATTAATGTGTGCTATTGTTGAACACGTCGTATATTTGTATCCAATGTTTTTGTAGTTTTTTTGTTTCAAATGATAAAAGGCAACACACGTCCTTGCATAATCTTTGAATATTCACCCGCGGCTATCCAAATGCGATTTCCTCCCACGTGGAGTCAAAGAACAAAGACAGGTTAATAAAGCCTTTCCCCCTTGAGAATACCAAAGCAATGCCCCTACAATTTGTTTGCTGTTCGGAGGTTCAAGAATTATTCCAAACAAGACGTTCTCTTGAGAAAATATCCTAAAATGTTTTTATTGCTCAAACGAATAGTTACTCCAAATTACTCCTCTGGTTGCATTTCAGTTTGAACTTTGAATCTTCATGCGTGGTATTGTAGCTTTAAACCGGTAACACTCCCAATTCCACACTATGCGAGATCACATGACTTGGATACCACCAGTTGTGGTCAGTCCGTTACGCAATGACCGAGTATCTCCCCCTTTGTTCTGATAACAAGGCAACTGCATACAGTGGAACCCCTCACAGTGGACGCTGATGGTTTCTTATTATTACGACCAGGTTTTTGCTTCTTGTAATCAAAGCCCCATCTATGTGTATGAAATGAGCTTGCGCAATAAGTTCAATTTAATTTTGCAACCATTGTTGATGGTGCGATAGTCGACGATGGAGGGTCTACTGTACAGTATCAAGTTGACCCCGGGTAAAGTCATAAGGTTAGATGGTCACTCCAGCCCGTAAGTCACTGTAGAAGCAAGCAGGCGTAAAGGTACTGCTTATTTAAACTTCAAACGGGAGAACGATGTTACGTAATCAACTGACAATACCCACTTTAGCTATTGGGAGTGGATATTTCTACGGACCCGTAAATATAAACCCAGTTCTATATTTTTACGGCAAGATTATTACGGGGCCCGGTTACGGGGGTCTAATTAAAGTAATTGCGCTATGTATGCTACTTATACATGTTATATCAAGTATTTGTATAAGTTTTGCTTTGTTTTTGTGTATTAATTTTATGCTACTTATGTATAAAGTTATTTTCTAATGTGTTGTAATGTTTTGGTGCATGTTGTTGTTATATATTTATATATTGTTATATATGTTTTGGTGCATACATTACTTAAATCAACTACATGTATAATAATAGTAATTTCGAAGTGTTTATTTATTTTACCACTTAATTTAACCACTTATACATTACTATACATTATATTAAACAATACATTGCGCAAAACATTATACACATAACACATGCATTACACATTAATACATCACACAATACTTTACACAATATTTTTTGGCAATGTTTGCAGTACAAAAATTTTGTTTTTGGTTTAAAGCTTATCCCAGCACAGCCATAATGATACCACTCCAAAGAACAATCACATTGTATTGATCTGGTCGCAATTTGTTGATCACAATCTACTATTAACTTACAAATATTTGTTATACCTTTGTAATACCTTAAATGAACAAAAAAACTGAACGTTCTGAGTGTCTCCCTGACTGTCCTGATGTAAACACATTATGACTTGTATTTATTTTTGATGTAACACATGTAGAAAACAATTATAGATGGTTTCATGTGTTCGTTATCTGTGTTATTGTGACCTATGTCTATACCTTGACGATGACAAAGTGACCCATGTCCATACTTCACTGATCTTGGTTTTCCCTTGTACACATCACTCCTGATAAAGTCCGGACTGCCCAGAAAAAAATTTGTACCAAAGAAAAAAAACGTTCACTACGGGTTGTTACCCTAAATTGTCAATCGCTCAAAAACAAACCAGAGTTGCTACAAAACCTTGCCCGGAACACAAAGTGAATGGCATTTTGAACTCTGAGATCTTCCCAGATGGTTACAAGATCTCAGTAGCAAGGAGAGACAGGCAGGATGTCCCAATGTACTCAGAGACGCCTGATGTCAGAGGTGGTGGGACATTCATCCTTGTTAAAGATGATATTATGGCAGTCAGACAAAATGATCTAGAGACTGACTGCGAAATTGTCTGGACAAAGTTCGACATAGTGGGTAGTAGGTCGGTCTACGTTGCTAGCTACTATAGACCTAAAGAAAATGACAAGAATAGTCTCGTTGAGCTGAAAAAGTCTCTAGAAAGAATATGTAACAGAAACAATAGTCATGTGTGGGTAGGGGGGGACTTTAACTTCCCTGGCTACAATTGGCAAGATGAACTTTTGAAGCCTTGTTGTAGTCAACCAGAGTTGACACGAAATTTTATTGATCTGATTGCAGACAACGGACTGACTCAGGTAGTTAAGGAACCAACCTTTTTTGAAAACACCCTCGATCTTTTTCTTGTTAATAACCCAAGCATTATCAATAATTGTAAAGTAATACCAGGTATCTCAAAAGATGGTCACCATGCCGTTTATGTGGAGATTGATATAGCTCTAAGCCGTCGTAAAAATAAACCAAGGGAAATTCTCTCCTACAAGAAAGCCGACTGGGCCAGCTTGAGAGATCATGCGAGGAAAGCTTGTGAGGAGATCCTCCAAGAGACAACAGAAGAGACCCCTGTTGACTCCATTTTGCTTAGATTCTCAACTGTCCTCAGGGAGGCCATAGAGAAATATGTTCCATCCAGGCTGACAAGACCTAGAGAGAGTGTTCCTTGGCTATCACTAGATACTAAGAGGCTGATCAGGAAGCAGCATAGACTGTTCAATAAGCAAAAGGGAAGCGCAAAGGCAAGCCGAGTAGCTCAACACTATAGATCTCTGAAGTCCTTCACCCAACGCAATATCCGTACTGACTACATGAAATACATGAAAGAGATTCTATCAGGCCAAGACGAATACTCACCGACTGCTGATAAGAGGTTTTGGAGGTTCATTAAACATCAACGCACTGAAGCCCAAGGTATAGCTCCCTTAAAATGTGATGGAAAGCTGGAGGATGATCCTGTGAAGAAAGCTAACATCCTGAACTGCCAGTTTCAGTCAGCTTTCTCTACTCGCACGCCGCTATCCCTGAAGGCCTTTTGTCTCAAAGCATCTGGTTTTGGGCGTCATGAGATGTCGTGTAGTAGACCATCAATGCCAGTGATCAATATCACCCTGGAAGGTGTCAAAAAACTGCTCATGAAACTTAACCCTCATAAAGCAGCAGGACCTGACAAGATCAGCCCAACTGTGCTACGAGAACTGGCTGACGAAATTGCACCTGTGATCACTAGGATCTTTCGAGCAGCTCTTCAGCAGGGTAAAACTCCAGATGTATGGAGAGAGGCTAAAGTCACTCCAGTTTACAAGAAAGGTGAGAAACACAGAGCAATCAACTACAGGCCTGTGTCCCTCACTTGCATACTGTGTAAACAATTAGAACACATAATTGCTAGTAACATC
This sequence comes from Streblospio benedicti, assembly GCA_019095985.1. NCBI lineage: Eukaryota > Metazoa > Annelida > Polychaeta > Spionida > Spionidae > Streblospio > Streblospio benedicti. Next base: position 51,375,510 of record CM032660.1, on the reverse strand, counting down.
ATGGCCTATCTAAATGAACATAACTTGTTATATGACAAGCAACATGGTTTTTCGCTCTAAACTGTGTCTTGCGAGACGCAGCTGTTGGAGTTCACAGAGGATACACTAAGGTTTCTGAGTGACAGGAAACAGTGTGACACCATCATAATGGACTTTAGTAAGGCCTTTGACAAGGTCCCTCATGATCAACTATTGTTTAAGATAGATCGTATTGGCATTGATAAACAGACTAGTAACTGGATAAAATCATTCTTGTTAGATAGGAAACAGAAAGTTGTTGTCGATGGTGAGGAGTCCAACTCTGTAGCAGTGAGTAGTGGTGTCCCCCAAGGATCCGTGCTTGGACCTATCCTCTTTCTGATTTTTATAAATGACCTCCCAGACTACACAAAAAAACTCCAAGGTACGTCTGTTTGCCGACGACACAATTGTGTATTTGTCTGTTAGTGCTTTGAGTGATTGCCAAAAATTACAAGATGATTTAAGTCGACTAGAAGACTGGGAGAGGGAATGGCAAATGGAATTCCATCCTGCAAAATGTAACATTTTGAGGATAACCAGGAAGAAAACCAAGACCATCTTCCCATACACCTTACATGGCCATCTTCTAGAAGAAGTTAAATCTGCAAAGTATCTCGGTATCACAATTGCTGACGACATGACATGGTCAGGGCACATAAATAAGACTGTAGCAAAGGCAAACAGTAAGCTTGGTTTTCTTAGACGAAACATCAAGGTTAAGGATGTAGACATGAGAGCGAAAGCCTATAAGACCATAGTAAGACCAACTATGGAATATTGCTCGTCTGTATGGGACCCGTATGTGAAACAACAAGCCAGCAGTCTAGAAATGGTTCAGCGCAGAGCAGCCAGGTGGGCGACCAGTCGGTACCACAATACCTCTTCAGTAACTGACATGCTTCATGAATTGAGGTGGCGTCCTCTGAGCCAACGTAGAGTAGACAGTAGGCTCAGTATGGCATACAAAATTGTTAATGGTCTAGTTGCTGTCCCCTTGGGCTGCTACCTAAATCTACAAAGAAATAACCTTCACCTCCAAAATATCATTGCTAGAACTAACTATTATCGTTTTTCCTACTTCCCTCGTACTGTTTGTGATTGGAATCTTTTACCAAGAGAGATTCTCCAATCAAAGTCTATGGCAATATTCAGAAACAATATTGTCACACTAACACATCCTCTTCCTTATTAATCAACCTAAACTGTTTTTATCCTGCACAAAATGCACCCTTGGTTTTTAAATTAAACTATCCTATCTCAGCCTTCTACTTTCACCCTCTTCTGCACTAACTTCTTGATCTTTTACTATTTTTCTCTCTACCTCTTCTCTTTTACCGCACACAGCCTAAAATCATCTTGTTAGATGGCTGGCTGTCAAAACTTGCTTCATACATATATGTATTTGAATTAGTAATTTTGAAATTGCTGACCTAAAAGGGGCTGATCTAGGAGGGGGAGATTTTCGGCGTTTCCGATCAATCATTCCGTCTAGTATTAAATGAGGATATGTAAGTAGTTAACACACCCATATAGGGCAGTTGCTAGGCAACTGTTAGCAACGTTTGCTATGGATGTTCCCTAGCAACGGTTGCTATGGATGTTCCCTAGCAACGGTTGCTATGGTTCGGTCTCAGCATAATGGTTTGCAAGTGGGTATATGTTTTGATGAAAAAAGAGTTGTGTTTTTTTCATGCTTCTAAAATATAATCCATGTCTTTAAGATCCTTTAACATCTGAAGTATGATTGTTCCACAAAAAAACATGTTCAATTTTGTTTGGATAGTGAAGACTAAATACAAGTGATTCACAGGAAAAAAGACATGTAAATTTATATGGATTTACAGTGCTGCAGATCTATATATGTACAGCACTGCAGGTGTTTCTTAGAATAGGTTGCACCAAATCAATAAATTCTGAATCAAGTACCATGGTACCTGTTGAGAACATCTCTACGGAGTCTGACACCCCAAAACGGTTACAGCGTCCTGCATTGTCCACTCGTGATTTTGAAGAGGCATATGAACAGGCCCAGAGAGCTCCTGTGATCCGCAAACCAAGAGGTATGGAGCAATTTCACAGTGCTGTTTTTTTAAATTTACAGTGGCAGATCCAGGAGAGGGGGTGTTGTTGAAAAACTGGTGTTTTTTTCTATATTTTTATATTTCTTGTACATTTCAAAAATCCTAAAGATATGTAAATGTATTTGTTTTTAGTTTTTGATAGAACAGTCTAGTTGACATACCGTATTTCCACGTTTTGTAGCCTCTGCACATATAGAAACCTCCCTCAAATAAACGCAGGGTTTACAGGTCATTTTAAGTCAATAAACGCCTCCCTCATATTAAGGCTCCATGGATCAACTGACTTGTACCATGCACACCCTGCTAGCAACTACGTTGAGTCTATGGCATACCAAGCGGCAAGGCTAGTCTACTGTCAGTCTACTGCTAAAAACTTCAGGGTATGTGACTCGGCTAGATTCAATTTACACTCGCCATACTGAATTCACACTCGCCTTTAAGTGAACTCAATTTTTTTCCACCAACAAAGCTCACTTTATTTTGGCACGGTAATCTCACCGAACGTAACTTTACTGGGCGTATATATCATTACATATGGTATATTATGAAAGAAAGTTCAATCACGTGTATACTAGATCTGCATCATTGCTAAGTCGTGACATGTTGCCATGATTCAGAAAGGGCTTTCCAATGAAGTATCACACGATTTGAAACTCGAAAAAATGATTAGGGTCCGCCATTGTCAGCTGCTGTTTTTACTTCGCGAATATCATTTTCGCACATGTAATCTAAAGTAAAAAGGTATCTTTATAAATTAAATAAATGGAATTCAGGTGGGCTTTGAATTTTAACACGCTGTATACGTATAAAATAAGAAAATTCACACCTAGTGCACACCGCCCCGCCTTCTCCTCTGCCTTGTGACCTCCTAAAGCAGGTTTATACGGAAGTGGGATCTGGGGGAAAAAGGCCAAAAGAAGAGGGACATGGGATTTGAAGGAAGTGGGATGTGGAAGACCAAACAATTTGTGGGGTATGAAAAAAAAGGCTAAAAAACTAGGGATGTGGGAAATACGGATTAGGGATGTTGAATTTCTTGACCCCTTACCCCCCCCCCCACCTGGCCTAGTAGCAAGCAAACCCACTCAACTGGAACATTCAGGAAAAGCCACATGATACTAATCCGACATGGGATCAATATTAATCCAGAAAACTGATGCTGGCATAATACTAATGTATACTGAAGTGTAAGAAGTTGCAGCAGATAAAAAAATCATGAAAATAAGTTAATTTATGGCAGAAAGGAATAGAATTTTACAGTTAGACTTGGTCAATGGATATTGAATAGTA
>CM032660.1:51331758-51358520 GCA_019095985.1 Streblospio benedicti | reverse complement strand
TGAATTCTAAATATATACTCGTAAGTTCTCTTTTATAATGCATATGTTATTTGTTTAGACTTATTCACAATGATGTTAACATGAATGTTATTGTTTATGTAATTCATATCAATGAATCAATGAACCAGTAGAAGCTGGTTATCATGGGAACTGATGAGCCGAAGTTTTAGATAATCAGAATACGCTAAATTTACGAAAACCGTCTGATTGATTGTATATATTTCAACGCTGGTTTGAAATAAATCTTTTGTATATAGAGAAAAATATTTTTACATCCTCATATTTTTCAGGCTTCTCATTCAATTCAAAAGTTATTGAAATTGACTATTCATACAAGTCTTACCAGTCAAGTCAGAAACCAGCTTTTCTGAAGTTTGAGTGCTTAAAGCCCTTACACATAGGCAGAACAAATCTTGGGCGTAAACTGGCGTTTGTTCCTTGAATGTTGGCGCATAAACGACGCATCAAATACATTCATTCCCCTCATAAATAACAGAAAAAACACCCACTGTCTTCGTTCCTGCTATCCACTGTGTAAGTATAATTCAATGTTACTGAAACTATTCCCTGTATGTATTACAAGTAATGAATAAGATGTTACTTCTCCATTTCATCATAAACAATACAAACACGATCAACAACAATATACATGGTTAGCACAAAGGTGTCGACAATGAGTACTAGGTCTCACATATTTTGAAACAATGGCTCCTAGGGCCTATTCATTGGGTCCAGATGTACAAACGAAAGGATTGTTTTACTGATTAAAGCAACGAAAAAATGTTTACACAAACACTTTACTATTTTTTATTTTCAAACATTTTTATACTGCAGACATACCAGGTAATGAAAGTTACACCTATTTCCAACATTCTAAATCAAAGCCTCTGACCATCACGATTACAAACTTATGGGTCCCCTGGGGTGCACATGGTTAAATTCCTTGAGCCCTATGGACAAATAATTGATCCTGGACTTGATTTCCCCACACCCACCCTGGAGATCAAATGGTCGATGCCTAAGGGACGGTGCAATATTTACCAGGCAGGGGGGGGGTGCATTTGGGGGGACAGGTACTTTTTCAAGGTGCAAAAGTAGGGGGACCTGCTGATTTTTTTCATTCTCATTGGGCATGGGACGTGTAATTTTTTTCACCTGCTGAAATCCCACTTTGACATGAGCGAATCGGTACAAATTATTCACGCGAACGGGACAATGTTGCCCACCTGGTCATAGCTAAATCTGCGTCTCACTGGTTACGGGTGCCGTTTTGGCCCATATCAGCTTCTAGTCGACATAGGAACTTGATTCTGGTGTCTAAAAGTATGTATTTAAGCATGCAGAATGCAATAAACTATACTGTATTCACAAAAAGTCCTCATCATCAAATAAAACTAGTATATCATCAATTGCATATTGTGAAAATATGTTATGATGCCGAAGATTTGCTATACGAATTAAGTGATGTAAAGATTTCAATTCATTAACTAAATGAGTTTTAACAAGAAAATATAAACAACAGATTGTGGTAGCTCTCCAAAACCAAAACAGTTTTAAAGATGTTATCTGGAAACATGTGATTAACGCAGTGATGACTGCGGTGATGAGGTCAGGTTGAGAGTGAACGGGGCAATTAGTGATCTGTATCATAGAGACTGCTTGATAGCGTTTTTACAATTTAAAATTGATTCTAATAATCAATACTGATAGCAAATCATAATGTGATGATGAGGTCTTCGTCAAAGTTTTGGACTGTATATGCTGTATGATAAGTCTCGACTCTTGAGTGTGGAATACTGTTGAACTCAAAGAATTGTATGAAAAATGATAGGGTGGCAACATCTTATCAAAAAACCTCTTGAATGCAAAAACTATCTAAGACCATAGGTTCAGAGCTTGTTGTTCTTTCAAGTGTTGGAGTATAGAATATTGAGATGTTCAAGGAACATGTTCCTGCTCCTCATATATTTCTATAGCATGGAGAAGTTAACTTGTAATGTTTTCATGTCTGCTACATCAAATTAAAGGGTATCAATGAGTATAAATGCTTGTGCACGAAAATATCTCAATTATTCCTTATTTATTGTAAGTACATGCCCTTATTGGTAGTGATACCACACCATATGTATTTGAATAGAAAAATCAACTGTTCTAAAGATTCTTCTATTTGGAAAAGAACTTGATAATTATTAACAGTGATAAATTAGGGATTTGAATTAGGGTTTTTGAAAGTTTCTATGAGTGAAGTTTTTTAAAGCAAGCAACACTCTTCATAGCTGCTTTTTATTGTATAAAATTTCTTCATTTTTGTGATAAATCCATTAACACTTACTACCTGATATTTTCGGACATTTTCAATATCCATCTTCTGAGACTTCCTTTTCTGTCACCAGGTGGCAGCACGTGATAGTAAAAGAAGTCAGTCAGTGTTTGTTGTCAGAGGGGGTCGGGGGCGCGCGCTGTAGTTTTGGGCTGCCCTAGGTCTCAGAAGGTTGTCATAGGCGTGGGATAACTGGTAAGCTCCTTCATCTCTATTCATGTTCTCAACAGTCTTATGGATAGTTAAACTCTAAGATTTGTCTGTCCAATAGGTTAGACACAACTTTCGAAGTATCCCAATCTGGAACATGGTCATGGTTGATTGTTCATGTGATCAGTTATGGCTGATTGATGTACTTCCACAGTACTGAGGCAAGTGGCTCTGGTGCGGACGCCTCTCTGGTCATGTGTCTCCACATTTCTTTGGTGCTCCTTGAGCCGCGTGCCGATTATTTTCTACCTGATTCACCAATGTACAATCTTGGACAGTTCTTGCAACCAATACGGTACACACTTCCCAGACACACTCTTGTTTAATTTTGTCCGTGGGATGTACTAAAAATCTTGCGAAGTGTCTTGTCAGGTTTAAAAGCTGAGCTGATATTGTGATCTTTTTAGAACCTTAGCCATTCTTTCAGACAAGTCAACATAAGGGAGAACAATCATACCTCTCAATCCCTTGAAGTTTTTACTGTCATTTTCTGAGACTTCTTGTTGACATCCATTTTCTTTCGTTTCACTTCTTGAATTGCCCACTTAGGTAATTACCAGTGGTCAGTGCGTCTATGATTGTGCATTTTTCGGTCTCTTTATCATCCTCTTCTGTTACAACTGTGTCCATTCTATCCAAGAGTGTTCTCACTACTCCTAGTTTGTGTATAGCAGGATGGTGAGACTCAAAATTCGATTATTTATTTGTGTGTGTGCTTTTCCTGTAAACTCTTGTTTTCAAAGAACCGGTTTCTTTAATTGAATCAGGGTACCAAGAGAAGGAATTTATTTAATGATACAGATGCATTTAGAAAATAAATGAACAAAAAACGATATATAATAAGATAAAAATTGTGTTTAACATAAGCACTTTTTATTGGTCCATAGTTTTTTAATCTAAAATTCTTAAATAAGTACCTGTACATGTATAACAGCAAGCCCGTAGCCTTCTGACATCTAATTGACTATTTTCTAGCATATGTTCCTGAGCAACGCCGTTATTAAAACACTTATAACATTATCACATTTTGTTTCAAATTCAGCTACCTTGGTAGAAGACTTACATACAGGATATACAAGATATTCCCTACATAAAAGATATGGAAATGTTACTCACAGTATTTCCCAACTGCTAACTTGATACGATACAAACTAGATCAAAATGTTTAAAGAACACGGCATCGCTAGAACAACTCTGACATATGGGCGATTATGATATTGCATAAGCATTTAAAATAAACCTTTAAAATTGCTCACTGGAACCTATAGTTTTCTTGGAAAATAGCCAAAATTTAAAACTCATGATGGGCTCAATGAATGTAAACAGTGAACCAAGTTTGAAGATTTTGTCTTCAAAGGCATTGATACTACTAATAAAAATGTCGAATATGGAACTAAAACGGCACACTTTAATTGGCAAAGTGCCAAAAGATGAACATATACGATTGTCACTACATATGTGAACATAGAATGAAATTTGGAGGTCATGGTTCAAACTGTATTGAAAGTTTTGAAGAACCTAGCAAAAAAAACTAAAATGTCTAAACTGCAACACAATGCTGTGCTCTCTGAGCACTTTTCATTTAGTTAGCAAAGGGCCAAATTCAAAGTTTACCATAGGTTGTGGTCACCAGTCCCATAATATTGTATGAAATGCGGAGGTCATGTGTCAAACTAAAAATTCCAAAATTGGCCACCAATGACCTTCTGGGGAGAACACTTTGATTGGCAATGTGCCAGAATAGGACATTGATGATGGTCACTAGGTATATGAGCAGTGTATGAAATTTGGAACTCATGGTTCAAGCTGTATTGAAACTATTGAAGAAAATGACAAAAATGACTTTTAATGGCATTCAGGAAATCACACTTAAATTGGCAAAGTGCCTAAATTGAATACATATGATGGACTCTAGCCATGTAAGCATTGTACCAAGTTTGAATGTATTCATCCAAGCAATTTTAAAGATACTGCAGAAAACCTCCAAAATGGACCATTAATGGCCCCATGGAAAGAATACTTAAATGGTCAAAGTGCCCAAAATCGAATCACACCGGTGTCACAGCGTACCACATAGTTGTGCAAAGTTTGAACAAAATTGGTTCATCAGTATACCCTCTAGCTTGTCCAGAGACACGCACGCACGCACGCACGCACGCACGCACACACACACACACACACACACACACACACACACTGAAGTGACGCAATTAAAATTAGAATGACACTTGTTTCCGAAGGATTTTTGAATGGCCATTATAATATTTTCCGGTGATACAAGTGGATTTTATTATGAAATACTGGTTTGACTAGTCTCATGATTAAATGTTTGTTTCAAAGGATATTAATTACATTTATGTCGGGCAGCATACATATGTCAGTGATTTTAGAATATTGTTATCACAATTACATAGTCCACAAATAAACAGTGCATGAAAAATAATGAATGAATTTTTGAATACTCAAAGAGTCACAAGTAAATTTCTTTGAAAAAATAAGATTGTAAAAGTTCTGAAATGTTTTTTAAAATATGCCAATATTGTGATAACACAGTTTGTGGGTCATGATCAGAATCTAAGGGTTGGCCATCTGCCTTAATCTGAATATATTATTTTAGATTGAATTTAAAATAGAATCAAATCAATAGACCTCATAGACTGAGCTGTAGTGTACTTACATCAGGACAGTTGCAATAAAAGCACAATGCAAACAGATTCCCAACACACATTCTGACACTGTGAACCAGCAGAGAAAGCAATGACGCATGCGCATTGCTCACAACACGTCATCCTGAATGATGAATTTTGACCTAATTTTCCATTTCGTTCATGTTTCTCGCAATTTCTGATATATATGTGTTTTGTCAAGGGATTCAAATGGCCATAACCACCACAACAAAAATATGCGACGAATATTCTTAACAATCTTATGGTAAGTGTTATTTATCATATATTTTGCAAATTCTACTATATTTGTGGGCGATAAAATAAGTTTTCAAAACAAAAATATTTTTTGTCAAGTGTATATTGCCAAATAGGCAAACATGTAGGACTGAAAATATAGCTTAAATTATATATCCTGTACTCTTGATACCGAGAATATATATAGCAAATTTTTCAAGAATTTGCCAAAAACAAGGTGTTTTCTGAGCCATTTTTATGTTTAAAATCTTTAGTCAGTCTGTCAGTAAATTATGACAGAAATTATGTAAATAAATTAGGTATTTTTTTTTTAAGTAACACGCCCGGGTGGGTGGGTGGGACTTGCATAGTTCATAATAGTGGGTGTTATGTCATTTGATATAGTTTTTTGAACATGTAGTGTTGACCCTTTTTTATGACGGGGTCATTAAATCTCTGGGATATACAAACATACTCTGTTTGTGAAAAGGTAATTTTTTACGCATGTACACAATATGAGATTAAAATAGCATATATTTTGAAGTACAATAATATATAGGAACAGTGGGCTTAAAGCAGTCTGCGACAGGGTTAGATTTCCCAGGTTCGCTCAAACATCACAGTTGACTATATCTCTCAATAATAGTACCATAGATATTAGAAAGATAGAAGTCCAGATGAGAGTCAGTTGTTGGTAATAAGCAAAGTAATCCATAAACTGTACCATTACGAATCTTGTGAATGAAGAAAATTTGGATCAGTGCGACTCGTCATGTTCCTGAACCTTGAACTGACATTAAAACAACACATTTGTCTACTCAAGTTTATATTTGTGACTCTACTACTCACATATCAACAAAGCCTTGAGGTTGCGGCTTCCTTCACGGGGCCTTCGACCGAAGTGACAAAATAGTCACTGGTGCCGATTCGGACAGGTGGCGTTCCTGTCGGACAGCAGATGGAGGAAAGTAGCCAAGGTCATCGGCAGAGAAGACAACCTCCATCATCTTAAGATCGTGTAAGCTATCAAGATCTTCCACAATAAGCCCAAGCTCAACCTCAACCAAGGCAGGAGCATCCCCCCGACTTTCCTCCATCTGCTGTCCGAAAGGAACGCCACCTGTCGGAATCGGCGCCAGTGACTAATCCATCTATTTTGTCACTTCGGTCGAAGGTGCCGTGAAGGGAGCCGCAACGTCAACTTTTTGTTAATATGTGAGTAGTAGTGTCACGTGTCACAAATATAAACCTGAATGGATATTCCTGCTACTAATAATAGTCTACATAAAGATACATTTGTCTATCATGCGAGAAATATGCTCGAGTATGCGTTAAAGATAGAGAAGGTTGAAAATGATTTCCCAGGCTGTATTTAATATTTGGACCGAAGCAGGTCCCCTGATTGCTGTTTTGTTTGTACGTCGTAATTGCTGATAATTACTTGGTTGCTTGATAAAAGTTCTCAGGATCATGATAACACTATAGTAAAAAAGCATATACCGGTCGGTACAACATGTAAAGGGTTCGTCATTCCAGAGGCAATCATTACAGTTGTGATTGTTTACTTTGCAGTATAATCGGCTACCACATCGTGGACCTCCAAGAAGCAGTCCCTACCGACCTGAAACCCGATGATGTCTCGGCAAAAGAAAACACGGAACATGGTCAAGAGAATAGTAGAAAAGAAGCAGTGGAGATAGGAGAATTGCCAAAGGTCATCTTGATTCCGCCTCTAGACTCGAAACACACGGAGAATGAAGTGAAAGATGACGATGAGGCGAAATCAGGCGATGAACACACAGAGGAAATGAGGTAATTGTTTAAGTTTGCCGTCACTTTGAAAACACATATAGTTTTGTGCTAGTAGAACCACATGATATACATCTGTTGCCTTTATTTTTAGTGTTACTTCCTATTCAGTGTATTTCACTTGGTTTCCACATGTTAGTTTAATGGTTTTTTTTATTCAAGCTAGAATATTAGAACTAAGCTTTGTACTCAATGTTTTCGGTTCAACACACTTGTAGGGGCAAATAGAGATGCGTTGATGATAATTTTAGAATGCTCAAAGGTTTTTTTTTGTCCCTATTCAATATTAATGTGTTGAAATTTACATGTGTAGCAGATAATAAAAGATAAAATTGGAATGAAGGCAGTATTTCGCTATTGCTAAAGTGCAATTCAGTGCTATTGATTTTTGACGAAGACTTGACAAGTACCTATATATTTAACTTTGAAAGATTGACTTCATCGTCATTTATAATAAACATCCAAAGAATTTCCAAACTATGTATAAATTATATGTGGATGCCTGTAACTTAGCCTGCCTTTTGGGCAGACAAACTCCAGAATTTTACGTGCCCTGGGCTGGTAGGTTGTCTTGTGTATTTACCTGGTATAAAAAAAAGATAAAAATTATTAAGATAAAATGTGTGATTTCTCAAGTACTTGATTTGAATATGTAATTTCCGATGTTGATAAGGATCATGTATTTTTGCAACTAATGATGCATTTACGTGCTTCTTCCGAACTCGTAAAGACACGAGTTTCCCATACGGAAAATTCATGAGAACGGATGTTCTCAGTTGTTAATCATGGCATTTATCAGTTGGAAGCTCGATGTACTGAAAAAGGTTTGAGTTCACAACTGGTACATACGACTGGGAGTGCCCATTCAAGTGAATTTACCGTATGGGAAGCCCGTATTTTTCGAGTTTGGGAAAAAGCACTCAAACACACAGCATAAGAGCTTTTTAAGTATTTGTTCCTATTTTTGTTTTCAAGCTAACATAGAACGCAGAAATTGATAACGTATTTACTTGGAGTAGAACCTGTGCTTAGAATCTTAAACTTGATATTGTGTTAACCAAATAGCTGCAAAATACCGTTGTTGTACACAAGAGTATTTCTAAATAACTTTGTACTTCAAAAAGTTAGGTAGAAAATTCAAAAACTTAATAGGTTATCCGTTTATATAAATCAAATTTACACAGCAAATCAAATATTGAATTGTGTGTTCAGTATAAATATTTGCTTTGGTTCTGGCAATCAGTGATGTGCCTTGTCATGATTATTATTTTATTATTGCCATCTGATACCGGCCATTACAATCCACCAAAACGGCCATTACATTCAACCGTGACTCCCATTTGTTTTTGCCTCTTTTGTAACATCAAATACAGTTTGTAGTGCCCCAGATGAATGATAAAGCTTACTAGTTCACAGGACTAGTATGGGAAAAAAGTTACTACATGTAGTCCTGCAAAAAAAGCTACACAGTCTACATGTTCGACAATTTTGACTTTGAGAAAAGACGGCTGTAGGACGTGTAGGTTAAGACTTACTTGTCCAGTTGGTTTAATACTAGCGGACGAGTACCTATCTGGGGCACCAGTGTAATAGGTTCTTTTGCTCAGCTGGGCTCAGCTGGGCTGATATGTTAACGTGTTACATCCAAGGTTTATGTTAAGATGAATTGTAATTCGACATTTTCTGAGTGATTGATTGACGATTGTTTTTTTCTTCCATGGATGAAGATCATAATGGTCCCATCTGTTGAACTATATGGCCACAATCAGTTATATTATCCATGTAGCTGTGTAGATTGGCTGAAACGGAAGGATTGTAATGCCTGGTATCTAATGGAGATGATTGATGGGATGATGATTTTTAGATCTATTTTATACTGACCTTATATAGACAGTTCATAGATACAGGATTCATACAAGTATAAACCATATAATCAACATACAACATTTATTGTGTTCCTGACAGGGTATGAAAAAGTGAAACCATTATGATGTGATGGTCACCATTTTCCAGTTACTAATGATTATTTTGGCAGCTATTACTGACCAAGGCCTTGAAAAAAGACCTTGCGGGTGACCTAGTTTTTAAGAAATTGGGTCATTAACCTTGCCAAAAGCAACATTCGTCTGTAAGCTTTTATGCATACTCTAAAAGTATGAATTAGTTGGTTAAAAATTATGATGTCGCTTACTTTTATAATGTTGACCAATTATCTAATAAATTTGTTCAGATCATAATGCTTTGCTATAGCCTGTGTAGTGTGTACTGTTGTTTTTAGTTAACAGAGACAAGCCGAATTAGGAGATTATCCCCAAAAGAAGTGAATGTACTTGAATGAAATGTTTTAAGTGTACATCTAGAAACCTGTCCTAATATCTGTGACATTTTCATAAAGAGCTGGCAAGTATTTCCTATTGTTACCCATATTCCGGACTTTAGCGCCTTATATACCATATATATAAAATGTGTCGATGAAATGGGATAGTTCAACTATAGGGTTGTATAGCAAACTATATGATTATGCTCTAACTGATCTCTATGAAACTTTCATGTATAATACAGATTTCTAGAAGTATAGTGACAAAATTTCATTAAAATACTATCAATACTTTATTACTTTTGGAGATGATCCATTAATTCAGATTTTGTCCATTAACTGAAAACAACACTATGTGTCACGACTTGCCTTTCAAAATGATTATTATTAGACCAATAGCAATACAATTTTAATTACGCACTGTATGCCCCATGTCACAGAGGATTTCATAAATTGAAAATGTTAATAAAAATGTAGACGGAATTCAATATTGATCGCTGAATCAAATAATGGCAATTGATTGGTTTTGTAAATGCTAAATGAATATGTGTATCGCTTCGTACTATCAGCTCTGTTACTACAATTGTGCCTTTGTAGCCAAGTTGATAGGGAGTTTGAATGGCAGCCAGATTCTGATCGTGGGTTTGAGTCTTGGTCGGGTCTGGTGGTGGGTGCTGAGCAAACTCATCTCTAACAGGTTGCACACTGCTCCGTGGTACCTACACGTTAAATAGGTACAGGTCAGGCCAGTGAAGCCTAATGGGAGTGATGAATACCATGCATGATGGTACCAAATGTTGTATATTCATCAGGGCATTGAGAGAGGACATGTAGTGTGAAAAGGATGCTTATGATCTGGTGTGAAATTTAAAGTCATCTGAGCAGGATAATATTGAATTGCTACTAAATAAATCGTGTATACATTGTTGATCATTATTAATTTCATTATTCCAGTTGCTAACTATCCGAATAATTATTTATGTAAAGTAACTTGCAGTGAAAGGGGTTTTTGCTTGAATTATCTATATCTTTGAGTTAACAGAGCTCTAGATGAATAAGTCCTCCTGTATTTTAATTTTTATTGTGCCTTATCAGCAATTGCGGTGTATCTAGTCACTTGAAGAATGTGTACAACTTTTGCCTATGTCAATTGGTCAGGATGTAGAACAATTCATGGATTTCCATCATTTGGACTCTTTTTTTTTGTGTGTGTGGCAAATCACACAGAACATGTCAATGACTCCAGCAACATAACTTCTTACACAAAACTTCCCAATCATCAACTTCTCAGCCTGTGTTATGCTCATACATGCCAATGTCCAGAAATGGAGCTTATGCTAGGGTCAGACTGTCCTGATAGTTGAAGACAAATCATCGTTTTCTTCATGTATTTGTTTTTGATCTACTATAGTGTAAAAAGTTGGGGCATAGTATTCGTGACTGTGAGACTGGGGGTTTCGGCTAAAGACTGACTGTTTTTAACTCCTTATCTTTATCACTTGTGATTGTTTGATAGTGTAAAAATACTGTCACAAATATCCAAGTACTTTTGAGAATGTTCATTAACAATTTTATTGGTCATATTTCTTGAACTAGATTGTTTCTGAATGGAGAATGATAAGATTACATTCTACAGATCCTTGCTCTTGTTTTCTCTTGTTTCTCTTTATAGTTAAAAAATAAATGAGGGTCCAAAAAGTTTTATCCATTTTTTTTCATCTTCCATACATAGTCCCTGATGTTAACACCATAAACATAAAATCTAAAATAATTCTCGTGACTAAATTTATCAGAAACACCAAATTTCATATCTAACTTTGCTTGGCCTCAGATTCCCATAATTTTCCCATGTTTGTCTGTTCAAGTGGTCAACTCGAAACATGTTGATTTTCACTATTCTTGAACAACAAACACAAACAAGCATTGAGATCGCCAATACACTCAGCAAAAAAGGAATGGCGTCCCTTTCGCTGGTGTGAATGTGGAATGCGATTGATCCAGAAATCCGTTGATCCACGCTTTTGACCCAGTTTCCATCTATGAGGTTCTTCAAGCTGTTGCACCATAAAAGGCCACGTTCACCATGATAAGTGGCTGGTGCGATATGTAAAAGCCACGTCATGTTTAGCTGCTTGAGTGATGGCCACACACTTGTTGTCAATAATGTTATTGATTTTGCTTTGAACAATGACGTGGCCGTCCATCATCTTATTATCACTTTAACTTTTTTGCCATCTGTAAAAGGTGTTGAAAATGTTATTTCATCATGTTCTTAGCCTAAAAGGCCCGTGGGCTCTTTTAGCGTGAACTTTGCCATGTGTTTAGGGGTTGGGCTTGTACCAGAGTGGGTGTTGACATGAATGTCTCAATGGTGCTGATGTTTGATGCATTCTGTTTTTAGCTTGGGCCCTTTGGTAAGCATGGGCTCCTACACAAATGTATTTGTAGTATCAAAAAGGAGCATTGATTTGTGCCAATGCATTGTTGGAATCTGATCGTAGACTTAAGAAATCGCTGAAAATAAAGCATAAATGATTTAACTTCCCAATTCTATTCTACTTCCCTTTTCTTTTATAGTAAATGTTGTGAAAAGGTAAATTGTGTAACAACTTAACATTCCCACCAGATGATTGGTACTCTTGAGTTTTCGTACGGACCTGGAAGCAAGTATCATTGTTGTCATATCTCTTCTCTTGACCCTTTCACATAACGTTATGCGTTTCAACTGCTGAACATGTGCTATCATCATAATCAAGTCTTGTGGCTAGACTATATGATTTGTTTTATTAAAACCTCGTCAACAGTCTAAATTGCTGTGTATGCACTTAAATGTCCAAGAACATCATGAAGCATGTTAAAGTGAGAGACGGCTCTCCTAGATAAGGGGCCCTCTACATACATGCAAACGGGACATATAGTTTTAAAAAGGACTATAACAAATATAGAATATTTTTTTAAGAAACTTGTGACATTTTGTTTCTATCTGCTGTCTTATCTTGAAATCTTGGCTGGATTCAAATTAACAAATAATAACGTTACGAAACAATGTAAGCAAAGAGAGTGTTTGAAAATTTGTCAATAGGAAAGACATTTAAAGATTGTACCAATTATTAGAATTAGGGCAGAAAATTGAGATATAAGTGCTGTAAAGGTGGGGTTTGGGTGACACGCCCTAAACATGAGAGGATAGAAGCTGTAGAGATGTTATATTGCTACATGCATGTTTACTGACACAGGACTGATTGAAAAACAGGAATTTATTATGCACATGCAGGAATATATATGAATATAGCTGTGGTTGTGATGGTTGGATATCATGTGAGGATAAATAAGCGTTTTCAATATCGAATCAAGTTGCTGACATAATCTGTTAACGAAAAAAGCAATTGAAATATCGTAACTTATTGTATCGTTTGGTAAAGCAAACAGAAATGATGACGATTTATACACAGAACATTTTTGTTGTTATTTTAAACATTCACCATGTACTACTCTTTAAAATCCATGTATCACTTATTTATTTTGTTTCATAAATAAGCAGCAGGAAATGAAGCAGATACATGCAACATTTCATATGTTATCTAAAACAATTATTATCTGACTATTAAATGCCTTGTGTTCAGAATCATACAGCCACACGATTTGCATGAAAAAGTCCATTGTTGTCGTTTCTGTCTTAGAGGACATTCTTTGGTAGGTTGGGTGTAGTCAGATTCTTAGTTAATTGATAATTTTGTGGCTAGCAAAGTAAAGATGCATATTCTTGTGTCCATTCCAACATTGACAGGTAACCCGTCATTGAAACATCATTTATCACTTACAACAGGAAATATGAAATTTGGAGTGCTTTTGATATCATTCACACATAGATGCACAGTTGAACCCTAAATTAAGACAACCTCTATATTGAAACCACCTCTATAATAAGAATATTTTGTGGTCATAAACCTTCATAGATTGAGAGACCTGCTACATTTTTTATGAACGTCTGTAAAGACCACTCTATAGAGACCACTTGCTGTGTGTTTGTCTCAATTGAGAGGTTGCACTGTATAGTAGATGTAGGGACATTTGCAAACATGAATAGTTCCTAGTTTTATAGAAACTAGTTTGTGTTCCGGGGAAATTTGGAGACTTTAGCTGTTAGGATGTTTTGATATCATAACACACAGTAGCTGATACATGTAATCATACAATTTGTGAACAAAAATTGATTTTGAAGTACTTTCTTTTCTCCTAAAACATTTCATTATAGCTTTGGTGTTTAAAATGTCAGAGCAATTTAAATGCCAATTGAGAATTAGGTTTTGAAATATGACCTCGGCCTTAATTAATGTAGGATCTGGCATGGCACTGTTTGCGTGAATTTCCAGATATTGTTCCGTTGAATGAACCATTATTATATACGTTTATTCCTGGTTCAAATTTTAAATGCAACTGTCACCGGCATATCGGACTGACATTTTGAGTAGAATTATAAAAGATTGATATAAAAAAGCAACGGGTCTACTATTTCAGATGAAATAATATTTCTTCTAATAACTTGAAGTTTTATGTTTTAAATGTTAATAACAATTTTCATTTTTATACCAAATAAAGTTGGCATTTCAATAAAACGTCACTGAAGATTGTACAGAAGATGCCAATGATAAGTTTCAGGCTACGCAAACATGAACAGTCAAACCCTCTTATATGGACAACTTTTGAACAAGTGAAAAGTGTCTAAATGAAATGTTCACTTTATAAGTACATGTAGTATATAATTTATACAAATAATGTACAAAGGTAAAAGGGATAAGTGTCCATATAAAGTAATGTGATAGCAATCTTAACCTTGTTTGAAAAATTGCTATACATTATAACTGGACTGCAAGGCTGGTTTCTCAGAAAAGTTACTAGACTGTAATAAATTACCTTTGTGTCCAGAGATAGATGATACAGAAAAACCTCTATTAGGACCTCCGAGACCTTGTCTCAAGTGGTGTCAATAGAGAGGTGATTTCATTATAAAGGTTCGAGTCGATCTCTTTGTGAAAGGTTTCTGGACTGCCAAAAATGTTCTTATTGTACAGGATGTCTGTTTATACAGGTTGTTTCTTCAGTCAAGTTTCTTCTGGGCTGGTGTCATGAATATAGAGGTGGCATCTTCATGGAGGTTCATGGTGGTCTCTTCATAAAGTCTGAGACCTCAAAGAACGTCTATTCTTATTATAATCCTAGTCTCTTTATAGAGCTGGTCTCTTTATAGAGGTGGTCTTTTTATAGAGGTGTTCTCGATTGGAGGTTCTACTCTAGTGACCCTGTAGTGAGACATACAAACTGTGGACTAGTGTGATTCTCATGAAATTTGATGGCATGATGATTTTTCCAGTTCACTTCCACTTCCCAAAGGCCTTTATTTATGTACTGTCTGACCCAGCTACTGCATAAGTGGGTCAAACTCAGAGCTTTGTTGGCGAGACCAGACATCTCTTGGTAGTGTGACCTCATTATTATAAAGTGTACCAATATTTATATTAATATGTACGTCTTTTTGAAAATTTTTAGTTAATTAAACCAAGAAGAAACTATTCACGTCGCAGCAGCAGCATGGTGATAGATCTGATGCAGTAGGCACTTGTTATCTAGACACTGTAGGCGTAATAGTGAAATGCTGTAGGGAGGCGATAAACAACCGGGTTAATAATGTCACTTATGAAGGAAAAACAAAAGTAACCTTAACATAGTTCTAAATGAGCAAAATCGAGATAACGAGATTCTATTGTAATATACAGAATGGAAGGCTCGATTCTTTCACTCATTATGAAAACTTTCAAGCATGTCATTCATTTGATCTATAATAGCCGTATAGAAATGAGACGATAAACAGTAAGTTTGATGCCATATAATCCGATGCTTCTGTATTTGCTATGATTAGTCTGAGTCGGAAGAAATGATAAAACGTGTGCAAACCGTTTTAGACCATTGGTCTCAGCTGTTTAGATTGCATGGGGAGTTAACTTGCATTATGCATAGAGAACGACAAAATGGCATTTGGTGAATATGGTGCCATTTGTACAACATGTGTAGAATATATATGGCTGAATAATCACTTGTTTTTTTATCAAAGCATACATGGTATACAGCCATCAAAATGCCCAAAAGGTTTCAGGTTGAACATTGTGTTTAGGGAGTGACCATGGGCGTTTACATGAATTTACATTTTAATTTCAATGACCAATATCAAAATCAAAAGGTTCTCATTGCTTGAGACCTATTTATAATTAGTTTTTTCATTCCATTTCCTTATTACCTGAGTTAACTTCCATATATGTAATCATAGACTGCAAATCAATAGTTCTATGTAATACAGTAGAACCCCAGTATCAAATCACGTAGCTTCTCTCAAAAGAGAGTTAATTTTGTAACAGAAGTTCTAAAAGAATTATAGTCTTGTTAAATATACTGTAAAACAGGGCCATGGATAAGTACCCGTCCTATCGTCCGAGACGGGTATCTGTGTTGTCTGGATGGGTAAAAATTTTGAGTTACTTGTCCTACAGACGAGTATTCTCAGTCATCCCATCAATCAGTTTCACTTGCATTTACATGGAGTTTGTTGGTTTGGACTTGTAAATCTTAATTAGGACAGATATATTTTCGAGGATACCAGTCCTATGGACAAGTATGATTTTTCTACTATTTGTGGCCCTGTAAAACCATGTTATCTCTTGTCTATCTCTAATATTCTGCTATTTCGAGTGTAGTTTCATTTTTGAAGACACAATAAAAGTATATCCGTTAGTTATCTGAAATATTGTCCATCTCGATCATTTAACTGGTAACAGGTTTGAGATAACGAGTTTCTACTGTATTATCATAATTGACAGTTGTACTGTACACATTGTAATGTTGGTAGCTTGTAGCATTTTGATATTAGAGAATTAGATACGTCAGAGAAAAGTGAGCGCCACCGCCGAGGGTAAAAAGAGATGCTGCTTTAGGTCATTTTGAGCAATGTTCTTGTTAGAACAGCAGGGGATGGAAATAGCATTGTTAGAAAGGATATTGTTTATACCTATTTCAATCATGATTTGTATGTTTTATCACTCATCATTGGTAGTAGAAAAGTTGAACAGTATGTTTAAAACTGAGTTTATGAAAATTTGAATATGCCTACGGTATCAATGATTAAACATAAAATATCTAAAACCTAATCTCTGATAAGAAAGTTAATCTTCAAAGGTGTGTCAAAGATGTAATAGTGTTTATTTTATCAATTCATTCAACTAACATCAGTTGTGCTTTGTGATTGTATTGTAAGTGTATAGAGAAGAGAATTGTGACAGATTCTAGCTGTTATATTAGGTATAACCCAGATGTCAGGTTAATACTTGACCATGGTTATAGGCTCTTACATTTTGATGCCTATGTGAAAGAATAGATGAAATTTTGTGCCTAATTTTCCATTACGCAGTATGAACATGGAAGCACCAGTTGGTCTGACAGCCGACCCCGCGTGGCCTTGTGAGAAAGGATCAGGACTCCACACTTTTTTTACATTAGCAATCGAAATTCATCTTCTCCAATGGAGCAAACTCAAGGTTAACTTGAAGGAATGATAGGAGTTACCGTGCAACATTTGAGTCAGTTTGTTGTGTGCAACTTTTGAGTCAGAGTGGATTATAAAAGGCTATTTGCTTGAGTTATGCATAAGTTTACCCAACCAAAGGTTAGGTCGTTACTGCACTTTGTTGTGTCTGGTACTAGTACTTAGCCTAACTATTGAAAACAATAGACAGCTTTTAACATAATCAGCTATTGCTCTGCGGAATCCCCAGTTATGATATCTTCAAGGGATGGAATGCACTTGTTCATTTTCAGTGACAAGTATGCAAATGAGCTGTTTTGATCATGTTGATTGGCTGCAGGCATCAGTAACTTTATGCATTTTGACTGTGGCATTGATATATTGCACAATAGACTGGGGTGCATAGATTCAGTGTTAGAGCAAAATAAGTAAGCCTGACTGTATTGCAGTGTACTATTTTGTCATAAAGTACATGTCAATTGTACTGAACCTCAGTTAAAGCATTGAATTCTTTTCTTTTAAATATTTGCAAATCAAACCAATTTAAACGACATGAAAAGATGATCCACTTAGCTTCTACATGTATGAAACAACTATATGACTTACAATTCCTGTTGACTGCCAAAGTGTTGCCATGGTGATTAGAAGTGTCTTGATTAGCATTTTATTGACTGGTCAAGCTTTTAATCAGAAGCTGTTGCATTAGCAATGCTGGTTATACTTTGTGCTGTATACAGTAGAACCTCTCTATTAGGACCACCTTTGGGACCAGTGTTAGGTGGTCTCAATAGAGAGGCGGTCTCTATACAAAGTTTCGTTTTGATAGCTTTATGAAGGCTTGGGACTGTGAAAAATTGTCTTAATATAGAGGTGATCTTAATAGAGAGTTGGTTGTAATTGGAGGTTATAATGTATGTTGCTCAGTGTGAGTATAATGAGTTGAAACGGAAACTGTGATTATTCAGGTAGACGCGTTGTCATATAAATCAGACGACGTAGGTGTTTGCCATGAAAGTGACTCGTTTTGTAACTTTACATTTCTCATGTCATCGGTGACATTTTCATTATTCGGTTTGAGTTTCATGAATTTTACTCATCCGGAGATTTTATCCAAATATTGATGTAGCTGTAATGTTTACATGAATCACTTGAAGGAATTGATTTTGGAAAAAAAATTATGTAATTTTTATGTAATTGTGACTATTCAAGATCTATGAATATAAGAGAAATTGATTGTTGGATTCTGATCAAATTTTGCAATATCAAAAAGCCTTTCTCGTCTTCTAAATTCTAATAAAACGTAGTAAGATAGATTATTATTCATGACATGCAGAGGATATGAAAGTTTCAAGGAAACTTAAAATTCCATCTACATGCTGATATTAGCGGACTTTATGTCTGTTTGATTCTCTCTTGAAGTGAACATTACTAGAAGGCGATAAAGTTAATCGCAAGTATACTTATCACAAGAGTAAAACTAGCGCTTAATGCATTAGTTAGAGTGTTGATTACATAAAAATCATACCCTACAAGGTTTTTACAATAGATGCAGTGGTGTAGTATGTAAATGAACATAGAACATGAAATGGGGCAATATCATGACATAGAATATAACATCACTATATACAGTAGAACCTCTGTATTAATACCCCTGGCCTTGAATGGTCTCGATAAAGAGGTGGTCTCTGTACGGAGGTTCATGTTCCATTTATGACAGTTTGGGACCCCAAGAAAGGATCTTTTTATAGAGATGGTCTCAGTAGAAGTGGTCCTAATGAAGGTTCTACTGTGTGTTATCCTGCATGTTATCCAACATGCAAAACATGAATGACGACTGCATTGAGCGTTTTAAACAATGAATGACATTGAGTAGTGGTGATCCCTTATTAGTGTTTCTTGCATTCCAGGTCTGTTGATATTGTATGATCATATATGACGCTGTCGTGTATTATGCTATGGATACGTAAGACTTGCGTGTACACAAATTTGTCAATACTTTGGTGACGTTAGATAGGAAATGTGTAGGGTGAGACCTAATGGTGAAGTTACAGACATCGTGGGAGATGCAATCTTGTCCTTATACAGGACCATGGAGGGATACGGGTGAATTATGTACAGTTTGGAGCGAAATCGAAACAGAGCGATCATCAAATGAGACGGTTCTGTCGCACTCAAAGGATTACTTAATGTCGGCAGATGATACTTGTTATGTTCAGCCTATATGAGTGTACCAACCGTCAGCTATGTTTGTGCTGCATACAGAACCAGGAAGCATTGTGAACATCTTATTGTTGATAATGTTAAAACCGGGCCCCACAAGTAACCTCAATTTCAAGGACTATTCTGTTTGTGTTGTAGAAGAATAATAACTTTTTTTTAAAGAATGTTGATTAACAGTGTGTTACTATGACTTGATCATGAGGCTGGATAAAGAGGATACTACAAACTCACCACTGTTATGAGACTGAGATTCGCAGGCATCTTGTGGTATACAGTCTGTAGCCTTCGGGCACAAGTCTTTTCTCAACCCAGCCTGAAACTTATGAAAATGCTAAAAAACTTATGATAACTTATGAAAATGCGCACTGCAACCACCGGTCTGGCACATGTGAGAAGTAACCAGGTTGAACAGAAAACGCTCTGGAGCATATGATACTACTTGTTGCCTTGAGAATGTGTGTGGTTAGAGCATCAGACCATGAAGTGTTGACGTGCACCATAGGTAGCATGGAGGTGATTGCTGAGTCCACTGGCCGTACCATCCTGTTTGGCAACCTCCCCTCGATCTGAGTCAGCCCTCGCTGACATCTGCCAGCCCAGGGCCATCGGAAGGTCTTTTGTTTCCTCCACTGGATCTCAAACGTCCTCTGCCAATCCTGGATTTGAGTTCTGGATCTGATCCCTCTACTCTGGATCTGCCTCTTCCGCCTCCTCCATGGTGTGTGTGTGTAATGGAGCCGTGTGATCCGGGTCAGCGGCAGGAGCCACGGACTCCACGATCCATGGCCCGGATCATGGCTCTCTCCGCGACAATCGTCATCTGGATCTGGCTCTTGTAAGTCTGTTCAGCGTCAGCTGGCGATTATGTAGTGAAAATGTAAATGAGCTTTAGAGCAGTCACGAATCTTGTTAGTGTAAGTGTATGACTTAGAATGATACACCAGGTCATTGCTGTTGCGGTGTCACATTATATCGGTCTCAACTCCCTGGTAGAACATGTCAATGTAACCTTAACACAAACGCGCTTATCACTCACATTAGCATTCACTCGTCTGACCTGTACCTATTTGACATATAGCTACATTGGTGCAGTGTGCAACCGGTTAGAATAAGTTTGCTCAATGCTCTCTACATGCCCAGTGTATCGTGTATTATGTACAATGTAAATGAGCTTATTTCAAGCAATGATTCGCCATATTCTAGTCTGCTCAATTGACGTTACATCTAAACCAGATTATTGGCTGTCACACTGCGCTGCCTTTCTCACCAGCCTGGTGTCTCGTCGTAGATCACAATAATTAGTAATCCATAATGATATGTTGCTGTTGCTGCAAAATGCTCTCTCTATATTTCCTGTTGTGTTGGGAGGTTTAAACTTATCTTATAATATTGCAATACATATGATAAAGTAAAATATGCTTTATTAAAATTTATATTTTGAAATACATATATGTACAAATGGATAAAGCAGTAGATAAAATGCAATACAAGCAAGCCTTCTGAAAAAAGACGTTATAACAAGAAAAGAAAATAGTTCTGATGGTTCAAATTCATTTTATCAACATGGCCAGGAATCTGGGTGAATGAATATTGATGACTGTTGGAAGTAAGTAAAATGTCACCAGTATTTCATATTATACAGTACAACATTGTTGTCTCGATAAAAGCTTATCTGTTTTCTGGAGGCTCGTTTCATTTCCCTCTAACCACATCATGAACAGGTATCATATTTGTTAGATTTACAAATAATAAACATGAACAGATATTGTTAGATTTACAAATAATAAACATGAACAGATATCTGTTGGTTATCTCAAATATTAGTGACCTCAAACATTTTACTGTTTAAGACTATGTAGCTTCGAGATAACAATTTTCTACTGTACTAACTACATCATCTGACTTTTCACAATGTTTCATAATTTCTAATGTCAATGCATCTCAGGCAAATGATCTGCTGGTATTTACAGCCAAGATTTGTTATCTGCAAATTGATAGTTTATCTGATGAGGCAGTCAGTCCGGACTCAAAACTCACTGTGGATCACTTGTCAGGGGCGAGTACAAATGTGGTGGGGGCAAGTGCAAAGATGAACTTTGTTGCTACATGGATGAGGAATTCGGAAGACCTGTCATGTGAACAGTCGTTTACTGGATTATTGAGGGACGAATCCAGGTTTTGGTGAGGGGGGTTTAAGGGAAGAGAATGCTCTCCAATATGAAACTAAGATCGAAATTTGTACCGATGAAACTCATTATCTGGAGGTTATAGGAACAGCAATAAAATGTTCCAGGTGCTAATATTTGAAATAACCAACATATAATACTGTATGTTCATAATGTGATTGAAATGGAATTCACGAAACTAACCCCAAAATAACAGAAAAATTGAAATTCTACAGTAGCCTGTTAAATGCTGAAATCTCTCCCACCTT
Organism: Streblospio benedicti; assembly: GCA_019095985.1. Lineage (NCBI taxonomy): Eukaryota > Metazoa > Annelida > Polychaeta > Spionida > Spionidae > Streblospio > Streblospio benedicti. The sequence continues at coordinate 51,336,740 of CM032660.1, read as the reverse complement.
ATCAAACAGCCACCTGCGGCCATTGCTGATAATCACGACAGTAGCACCTCTGTATTAGGACCACAGGTCGGGTGGCCTTAAGCTGTCTCAATAGAGAGGTGGTCTCTGTATGGAGGCTCATTTTGGTCTCTATAGAACTTTAGAGCAGCGAGAAACTGTCTTATTATAGAGGTGCCTCTCTATAGACATGGTCTTAATTGGAGGTTCCACTGTACTTCGTAACTGGGAATTCATCATGCTGAGAATTAATACCACCATTAAGCGAGAAATGATTTGGTGCAATCAATATTTAATCGCATTATTGGAGAAACATTTAACACCGGCAATTTGATTACCCCATCAAACTATGTTTTGCTGTTTAGCCATTGATATGTTGCTTGAGAAATGTTTGTCTTATTAAGTAATTTTAAGAATTGGAATCAGTTAAATCATCTTCAAAAGTATGAAATATATTCTTACATACAGACAGTCCCTCACATATCTGTATTCCTTCTAATAAGCTCACAGTGCACATACAAAAAACAAATTTTAACAAAAAACAAAAATTAATAAGAGCGCCCCAACAATTTTTCGCGGTTCATACATTTTTTCTGTTATTGCTCACTTTGACCTTACATAACATGACAACAATGCGCCCTGCATAGCTACGTGGTTATCCAAATAATGCCAGTGTGTTAGTCTTACAATATGGCGCTGGTAGGTGAAATCTTTGCAAAAAAAACAGCAAGTTTTTGTTTAATATTTAATCCGTGTAAACACGGGGTGCGCTTAATTGGGCAGGTGCGCTTATATTTTAAAGAACGAATAAGGTAGTCTAAATTGGAGGTTCCAGAGTTTGGATACACCATTCGTCCACTCATTTTACCAATTAAAACCTTGTACAAAACAAGTAAAGAATATAGCAACTCATCATATTGACAAGGAGCAACTTCTGGACTATTTTGCATGCAGGTATAGAGAGAAGACGAAGACGGCAAAGAGAATGTTTTTTGCAGGACAAGGAGATTTTTGAGTGCTACTCTTCAATCTGACGAGTAGTTCTTTTCAACTTGATGCTGACCCCAACGTTTTACTGTACATTAGATATTCACAATGTTAACCTTTGTCGCGTCCGTGTTTTCCAGCTCCACACCGTGCCTGCCCCAGGATGACCCGGGTCTTGAGGCTCTCATCAACTCCCACCGAGGCACCAACGCAGCCAAACAGCAGCCTAGCACAGAGCCAGACGCACATCCAGATGCACAGCCAGGCTTACAGCCAGACGTGCAACCAGAAGGGCAGACTGACAGCCAGCAGGACACTCAGCCAGGCAACCAGTATGACAAGGAGGCAGGCAATGAACCAGCCACAAAGCCAGGCAGTGAGGCTGACAGTGAGCCAACCATCGAGACTGACAAGCAGCCTCACAGTGAGCCTGACAAAGAGGCAGTCATTGAACAAGACAAGCAGGCCGACGTGGTTGGAAAAGAAGATGAGATCCCGAAACAAGAAGACTCAGTAACTGTAAGCGAAATACGTTTTCTGTGAAATACTGTGATAGACGATGAAGTGATATACTGTATGGGTAATTAGAGATAAAGATAGCTAGATTTTTACATAAATTTTGTTATGATGATTCAGGAGTCATAGATTTTATCCAGATAAGTAAGTTAACATTTTGCAAAGTGAATGAAGTATTAGAACTTCTATAAAGTTGCTACGCGAATGGTTATGATACCGTATACATCCGTTCAAGGGCTCAGCCTCATGTAAACTTTATTTGTAAAGGCTGCCATTTTATTCATGGGTACAAGATTTGAGAACTTTATAAAGATACAGCACATCTAGAAATATAGAATTTATAACAACTACTGAGAGAAGTTATATGTAGATGTTGATTTCTTTTTCTTTGAAATGGATTTCTATAAATGGATGAATTGTATAATTTAGTGCTTTCATTTGATATGTTTGGTATGTATAGTATGGCTTGAAATACAGTATAACTGGTTTGACTTGAACATGAACGGAGTAAATGGAAAAAACATGAGTTATCTGAAATTTTGAGTTCAATATATAAGTTTTTGGGTTTTTTGACAGGCCCTAATTATTCGTCCTGTCCAATCTTTTTGGTCATTAGGTTCTATTAGACCCATACCCAGACAATTTCAGGATGAATAATGAAATAATGTATCCTGAATGGATGGGATTATTTTTTGAGTTATGCATAGATTTGAGTTATTAGCTGGAGTTTACAGGGTTCTACTGTAGAGTGCACAAAATTTGTAACTTTTTTGCACAAGAAAATGGTGTTGGAAATCAAATGGCATTGTCAACTTTTTAGAATTTGGTCTACCCAATGGAGAATATACCAAAAGATAGTTTAATTAAATCACACATTTTTCGAGCACTCAAAAATGGTCATTCTTTATAATTGTGTGGTTATTTCATACATTTTCTACTGTTATTAATTATTATCAGTTATAGATATAAATAGATAACATCATTAAAACACATAGCAAAGAAAGTATTTTACATTCATTAAAATTTTACCTGGATGTGTATATTTTTACAAAATATACTTGTAAGGTTTTTGTTTTCATGAATCAATTCGTTCAATGACATCAAATATTACAGTTTGACACCTAATTAATGTTATTGTAACAGCTTTTGAACTAGATCGACTATGATTCACAAAATTCAGGTCAACTTCATAACAAACAATGTTCCATATTATAAATATCATACAAATCTCAATTTATATAATCCTCAGGAAAACGTCGAGGTTGAAGAGCCTAAAAAGGAAGAAGAAACAGTGCAGGCGACGGGAGGGACAGAAGACATCCCAGCCAGGTAAAAACGTTCTATAATGTACATGCTGTCACCGGCATTCCGACATGGGTTTTTAGACACGACACTTGAGTTACGTCTTGAAGTGATCGATCATCTAACAGGTCGGAATGCAATTGAAAGTCACACTCAAGATTTATTTTACTTCTATGTTTATATTTTTTGGCTGATAAGTCAATAAGTCAATATTTCATCTCTGACTCCGAATGAAATTTATGTTTTTAAAATAACTTCCTTGTTGACCTAAAACAACATTCACCACTGAAGCAACATCACACCCAGCCCTTGCCCTTTGCTGATCTATTTCAGTGAATGTATAAATGTGTGAATCATAAATTCATCAGCCATAAATATTATCGTATATCGACATGTTTGTAAATTTAGACCTCTTTCATCAATGCAACAATGTAAATCATGCGCTACCAGCAAATAATCTAGATATGAGTCCCATTATTTTTCCATATATGGACTCCTAGAATTAAAACATGTTCATCCCACAGGACCCATAAAAATATATGTAGTTTGCAATCATAATGGTCACAGGATTTCATGTATGTAGAAAATACTTTTCACTTTACGTGGTATGTCTGCAGTTTGAAAAGGTTTAGAAAAAAAAGTATTAAAGTGTTGTATAATCCTATTATAGGTGCTTTAAATCAGTAAACATTCCTGTCTTTCGTATTTTGACACCCATGGTGTAAGCCCTAGGACCCGTCATTTTATGCGAGTCCTAAGACCCATTGTCGCCGATTTCTTGATTAATCACTACCTACACTCAATGTTCTTTCCAGCATTTAAATTTCTTACTTTATCATCAAACGATCGTCGCATATTAGCATCGTATGACCTTTGTCAATAATCTATTTCGCATTTAACGACCCGATGATGAATTCGCCATGCACAGCTTTGATGCTTTCAATGCCTCTTCCAAGCAGCTGTCACTGCTTATTGAATTCCACTACAGTGGAGACTCAGTATCTTAAAGCTGTGAGCAGAAAATTGCTTGAGATAGGTAATATTTGAGATAACCAAGTGAACTATCAAAGGTTATAGCAAAAATGAAACTGACCTCTAGATAACAGAAAATTCTAGATAAGCAGTATCTAAATAGAAAGGTTCTACTGTATTGCAGCAGAAAATAAAGCCTCAAACAAGCTCAAATTAACCTAACTGTTTGTCTCAGCGCGAGTGGTGAACCAGACAATCAACCCTGGTAAATTTGAGCTTATTCTAGGCTTCCACTAGGCTGCGCGTTAGTAGGACAACAAATTTAGCAACCAAAGAGTTATAGCATCTGTGACCGTGAATGGCGTTCTTCCTCGCTGAATTGTGATAACGCTGTAAGCACGCCACCTGCTGGTGCGCTATTGATCACGCTCTCGTTTTGTCCGTCTTTACGATGCGTTTAAGCTGTAAACAATATCGTTTGGCACGTGTGCTGTGAAAGTTGACATTTTGATTTTCATATTTTTTATGATTTAAGCTCATGGCCACTTCACGATTATTAGAGACACGTTGTTATTATCCTGTTTGCTGGGTGAATTTAACAAAAATTACTTCGTAAATAAACAGGTCAGTAATCGGGACACTTTCCCTCGTCTCACCTGAAAGCGAGGTTCAACTGTATTGTTGACATATTGCATTGTACACCTTTTTTTTGTGTATTGATCATATCCTGAGTTCTGTACGTATTATAGCCATTAGGAGTGTGCTGTCTTCAATTCTAGACATACCTACCAATGCACACTTAATTAGTCACCATGGACTAAAATCGATGTGTTTTTTTGTTAATAAATCGAGGTGGGTGACAAGGGAAACATCAGTGTCTAAGTTGATATCTTAGTGTTGAAAGATTAGCTGTTTAAATGTTCCAATTATGGCCTTTTTTTATCACCGTCATGTTAACACAATAAAGCGAATGCGATGGTTTTTGTCAGAAGCAGCTTCTTTTCATAGCAAAGTAGAAGGATGTTACCTCATTATATCTCAAAATTTCTGCATCTCAAGGTCAGTTTCATTTCCATTCAATCACATTTTGAACAGATATCAGTTGGATACATCAAAAATTGGCCATGTTAAGCATTTTGTTATCATCCCTGCAGATTCAAGAAAACAAGTTTGTCCTGATACAAAAGCCTATAACTCTATAATAGTAA
>CM032660.1:51315197-51331658 GCA_019095985.1 Streblospio benedicti | reverse complement strand
TTTTTTTTTTGCCCTCCCCGGGGGGCCCGGGTTTTTGGGGGTTGCCGGTCGAAAAAAATTTTATGGGGGGAAAAACAGGCCCCCAAAAAAAATTTTCCTAACCCCTTTTTTCTATTTTGAAACTTTTCTTGATTAGAGATTCCCCCTTTGCAGGGGAAGGGAAAAACACCCTTTTCTAATCCAAAAACCCAAAGGGCCGCTTCAAAGGCGTGTGACCCCCTCCCACCCCACCCCCCCTCCCCCGGGCCCCCCCCCCGGGTTAAGAGTAAGGTAACCCCAAGAACCATGCCCCCCCCCCCCGGGGCGCCCCCCCGGGGGTAAAGGAAAGCTGCTCTTTTCTATTTTTTTTAAAAAACTAAAAGTACTTTTGTAAAATTTTAAAATAATTTCCCAAAATTTTTTTTTTAAAAACCCAAAAAAGGGCATGCTTTCCAGCTTAAAAGGAAAAATTTTTTTCCGCAAAACTTCCCCCTTTTTCGGAAATAAACATTTAAAACCCAAGAAACAATATGCTACAAAACATGGAAATACGGTATATTTAGTTTGCAATCATACTGGTCACAGCCTTTCATGTATATAGAAAATAGTGTTCACTTTACATGGTATTTCTGCAGTGTAAAAAGGTTTGAAAACAAAAGATAGTAAAATGTTGTGTAAACCTATTATAGTTGCTTTAAATCACTAAAGATTCCTGTCTTTCGTAATCCAGGACCCAAAATATGCAAATCCTAGGACTCATTTTGGTCAATTTCTTGATTAATCACTGGTACTAAATCCAAGGCAGTAAGAATGGCTTAGTCCACGTGTTGCCTTCTAGCTGTTACACATTCCATTTGCACATTTCTTCTTGAAGAAACTATGTTAAAAAAAATGCTCAGTCAAAAAGATGTTTGTTATATAACATCCGGTATCAATAAACAATGTCTTTTCCGTTACAAATGTAATGAAAATGAGATTTTGCAACTCATTAGTGAATGTTGTATTCGACCAAGATTTCCAAATGGCCTTACCAATTAATCTCATTTTGCTTCCAACTGGCGTCTATTGAGGGTGAAGTATTATGAATGCACATCTGCGTAACCTAACTTAACCTTGATAACCTCACTGACTTGGGCGTTGTTTTCAGACAAGGTTTCCCGGTCGTGTTACTTCGACCACTCGAGTCTGTGCGGTTATTACCGAGCGCTCACCTTTGTGTATCCCACGTGTTGTGTGGTGGATGCAGCCAGAAGGAAACACAAGCACACCGTACCAGGTAGGTCGAGGCTACAATAACACACACAGGGGGTCATGCTACAATAACTCACACACAGGGTGTCGAGGCTACAATAACACACACAGGGGTTCGAGGCTACAATAACTCACACACAGGAGGTCATGTTTTTTCTCAGTGCATAAGTTAGAGAGGTTACATTCCCGACGGTGAATGTTGAGCAAATTCATGTTTTCAGTGCAGCGCCATGAGCTCCATAAATTTGTACTAGACAGCCAAACAGAACTGCGTGAATGAACGCTAATTCCAATAATGTGATTTTAAACACTTTTATCATTTAAACAGCATTGAAATTTTTACATAATGTAATGTATTTGACACCCAATATCAACGTAGATGTTCAATATATCTCCAATGTATCAATGTGAAATGCTCAAAACCACATTATCAGAATAACGGTCATTCACGGTTTTCCATTCGTTTGTCCAATTTCTTGTCACAGTTGTATTTTTCACTATCAAGAATTCAAAAGAATTCTTATTGTTGTATCAACAATGTGTTACAGCTTATATTGTTGATGAATGTGAATGTTGAGCAAACTCATTCTTGCCGTCCTTCCTGGACCTCTATATATTTCTAACCGTTACTTATTCAAAGTGATAGAATCATTAAGATGTTGACCTATTTCTTTCTCAGTGTAAGTTAGAGAGGTTGTATTCCCGACGGTGAATGTTGAGCAAACTCATGTTTTCAGTGCAGCGCGACGAGCTCCATAAATTTGTACTAGACAGCAGAACGGAACTCCGTGAATGAACTTTAATTCCAATAATGTGATTTTTAACACTTTTATCATATAAACAGCATCGAAATCAAGATGTTGACTTCTCCATGTAAGTTAGGGAGGTTACATTCCCGACGGTGACTGTTGAGGTCGTGTTTCAGGCCCGCGAGGAGAGCTGGACCTGCACAAGGTGCCGGTGGTGGAGCGCGGCCCGAGCATCGACCAGGACAAGAGCAAAGGCACGAGCGCGGCGCTGCCAGCAGCAACAGCTCGCGCCAGGCTGCAGCCTGACATCGCAGCCTCAACCGTCCTCACAGGTACGTCACTCGATATGGGTACCGTGTTCGTTTTATTAAGCAAACAGTGCGCTTACAAAAACAAATTTCAGCAAAAAAAAAAAAATAATAAAAGCGCACCCCAACAATTTTTCGCAGTTTATGGATTTCTCTGAATTTGACCCCACAGAACATGAGAACACAGTGCACCCGGATGGTTATGTGGTTATCCGAATATGGAAAACTACCGGCGTGTTATAGTCTTACAATATGGCGCTGGTAAAAAGAACAAGATTTGTAAAATATTTAATCTGCATTAACAGGGGTGTGCTTATTGGGGGGGGAGATGCGCTAATAAGATCGATTCCGGTATGTCTCTCAAAAGATATATCTTATAATTTTTTTACCAAAATCAATAATGGTCTTGTGATACGCTAGCTACAGGTATGTTAATGTACTTAGCTTGGGTTATTATTCAATCTTTATTATATTAAGACAGCCCTATGGAGTGACCTCAAGTGATCTTAATAGAGTTGGTGTCTTTGTGTAGGATTGATATTGTTTTCTATAGAGGAGGTGTTAAAATCACACAACATCAGTATTTGTGGACATAACCATTAGTATTATCATATACTGTTGAAAAAATTGGAAAAATTTTCATATCTATTCAAAACACAAGATGTGGTTTGGCAAATAGACCGAAATGGTTGAGTTGGAAGCTACCTCCTAGCCTCAATCGTCACAGGCAGGTCATGTAGAAACTCAGCTAATTTAAAGACAGTGTAAAATAGAAGTGGCCCAGGGGATGGTTCCATCGAGTGTCATGCACACGCCTGATGGCTAGTTAGTGTTTGGGGATAAAGGCTAAAAGCAGGGAATCAACACAGAAATAGAACATGCAAGTGTGTTCAAGCGTAGCAGTGCCTAAGCCGTTGTTGGATTTTGAATGTGGCCAAGTATTAACACTTGCCAAAGTGTCTGGGGAGGTTAGCTCAGTGGTAGAGCGTCTGCCCATACATATATGATGCCGGTGCAAGTATGTGAGAAACGATTGAGTGATCAATAAGTGTGCCAATGACCTGGTCTAAACTGTAAAGTTGTGGGAGCAAGTCTAGAATTACAATTAACGACCACATTTACATTTACATGTAGAGAAAGACGTGAGAAGGAAAAAATATATTTTGTGGACATGGGATGTGTGGAAAACGCAAAAAAAAATTGTAGGATATGGGAAAAAAGGCCAAAAATATTAGGGATGTGGGAAATACGTCCAAAAGGGCGGTGGGATTTCTTGACCTCTTATAATCCCCCAAATAATATCGAGCTGGTGTGACTGTGAGTTTGGTTAAAACAAGTTTTTGTAAATATTAACACATAACAATAAATATTGTCAATGAAGATTAACTGACCTACATGTTTAGTGATATGCCTTCAAATGATATTGTCATCTTGGGATTTAATTATTCACTTCTTTTGATGAATGCTGTACAGGAAATTGAGAATGATGCTGGTGCCTTTGTTGTGAGTGTGAGTTTGTGCTGCAGATGGCGCGAGGACCGAGACGCCAGGTGGCAGCAGCGGTCAGCAGACGGAGCCTCTGAGAGACGCTCCGCGCGAACTGACCGCCTCGCCCATCACACTGACCACAGCCCCCGCCGCCACCACCCCCGCACAGCCCACCGTATGTTCTAAACCACCAATATCCGATTTGGAATTTTTTTTTACTTTTTTCTATCATCTGCCATAGAATTAATCAACAAACCATTTAAATTGCATAAATATTACACAATCAAAAATCACTCCTAACAACACACAAGTATATCATCTTTTTTTATTTAAAAAAAATCTAATCACAACGTCCCCGTTCCAGACGTCCCAGTCGGTAGCTGGCAAAGCGTCGGCGTCGATTCTGCACACAGTCACGCGAGAGGAAGATCTGCGTACGGCCGACGTGACGACGCTGGAAGCCTCGCCGGTCGCGACCCCAGGGTCAGCCTCGGGAGGTCAAAGGTCAGCCGAGGCGACGCTGAGCCTCGAGGCTGGCCACGCGACGACGGAGGCTGGTGAGGACGCCAAACAGGTACAACACCGGCGCGGCTCTATAGTCTGTCACCCGACTATTTGATTCTACGCTCTATTTTTACTATCTTATCTTCTAAAGTTGTTCTAAAATACAAAAATACAAAAATACCTGTTTGTCCAAAAGTGTTTATTGTTATTAAAATGTTTCAGCACAACAGTACCCTTTTCAAAATGATAGTTTTAGTTTTACCTAGCGCATAACAAAAAAAAAAAAAAAAAAAAAAAAAAAAACAAAAAAAACGTGTGTTGAGCCACTCCACCAAATTATATTGTTATATTGTTATATGGACATGTTTTATGTCTAATTCAATAAATGATTTGATATGATTTGAAATGCCCATAAGATTGCCATCAACAGCATGTCAGTATGCATCTAGTCTAAATCAGCTAGTGGTGTTGTTGGTCTGTGACTAGATATGTTTTGGTTTTTTAATCTCCCTCATTAGATTTTTCAGACAGCCCACAAAATATGTTTTAATTTAAATGTTTTTTTTTCACGTTCCTCCCTCATTAGATTTGGAATATTTTCTGATCTAAAACAGAGAAAAAAAAAACATAGTGGCCCAATGCTAATTGTAATGTTAACCCATCTCCATATCAGAATATATCATAAACTTACACCACTCCTTGCTTTGAGAGACATGTGTTCATCGCACACAAACATATTTTATTATTTAGACCATAAAGATAGCAATTTCCAAGATCATGTGCACTAATACTCTGTAGGCAAAGATAATACAATACATGTGACAATATGCCCCATAACCACTTGAGAAAGTATTACACAAGTGAGTTAGTGAACATGATACGTAAGACGTACCAGTGTAGCTCGAAAGTACTGCAGTATGTAAACAGCAATAGTATAATACGCACATATTTGAGTATTTTTACTTTGTACGCAATGAACAAGTATATTATGCCAGCAGTTCTAATTACCCGCACCAATTCTTCACCAAACGAGGTCACTTTTATAGAAATCCATTTTGATTGAAGGAAGTTATGGTACAAAAGATGTGTGTGTGGTGATTAAAGTACAAAGTATAATTTTAGTTTGTTCTGCATTCTGCAATTGCAACTGTTCTCCCCACTTTGTCGCTCATTCTCGATTCTAAAATTGATCAAGAGTTTCTCACTACTCTGAGTGGGAGAACATTGTCTTTACGATGCTCATTAACATAATATATGCATTGCTACAATGCGCAAAAAATCACATAGTCCGTGCTGGGACCTTCAGAGAAATGCAGTTCATGTTATTACTGCGAGGGAAGACATTTGTTGCTCACTCGTGCAGACAAAGACACCACTTGTGCATAGATAGGCGGATCTTGCCACGTAAACAGACCAATATTCTTATTAACTGTAAAGTAGACACTTGTTATCTCGGATCTGTCGAAAAAACAGTAAATGCTTGAAGCAGCCAATATTGGAGACAGCCAGCTGATATCTCTTCATAACGCGATTGAATGAAAATGATACTAACTTCGACATAGCAGACAATCTGAGATGCACAATATTGATATATCTAAGTTCTACTGTTGTTGAATGAAAATGTAAAGGACAATCATCATGATCTAAGTCTTGCTCTCATGACTTCACATTTTAGTTAATGACTTCATGTCTGCTACAGTACGTAGCACCGATTCTTAAAATGCATTTGAAACTTTTATTGAGAAAATTGCCTACTTTACAACAAGACTAGATTATGAAACTGACGGGTGCAATTGTTCATTTGCCCCCCCCAGGAGTCCGTTGCCGCGACGGCCCCCGACGACCCTCCATCCTCCGTCGCCCCAGACTCTGAGGCCGCCGCCGCGTGCGACGCAGTGCCGGACGATCCAGGCTGTCCTCCCATGGGGCCGGACACGATCCAGATCCGGACCGGAGCGACAGAGGATGGATCGGCAGCGGTGAGTAACGATTCAATTCGTCTGACCGGGTTTGAAGTTGTTTCGTTTCCATTTTTCAATTGCTAGTTAAAGATATAGATTGAGGGGGGGTGGGGGGGGGGGTTCATCAGATTTAGGCCTGGCCCAAGAGGTCATTAAAATCTTTTCACAATAAAAGAGTAAAAGAGGAGGTAATAAATATTTGAGGTCACAATTTTGAGATCTCACTGCACCCTCCTCTCCCACACTTAAATAATGTAATGAACGCTCCCTAAGGCCTGATATGGGAGTAGACATCAGAGCTACCAAGTTTGAAAATCAGGTAGATCAGCTCAAAATCAGATAAGTGCCATTAAAGGTAAGTGCAAAATTTGATAACAATTTTTTATTTTGACAAGCATTTTAATGAGCGCTAGACAATGGTAATTTATTTGGATTGTTAGACAAGTGTATTTCATTTTTAAATATTAGATTAGATTACAATTTGTACAAAATATTTAAAAAAAAAACAGTCAAAACAATGTACATAATGCACCTGCCAAAAACTGGTAGACCGCATAAATGTGCAGCAGTCATCCTGCAATAATTATGTCGCTTCAGCTCAGCTGCTGAAGCAAGCATTGTTTCGTTCGTTTGTAACTAACTAACTAACTAACTAACTAACTAACTAACTAACTAACTAACTAACTAACTAACTATATGTAACTATGTAAGTAACTAACTATGTAACTATGTATGTATGTATGTCTCTGGACAAGCTAGAGCTTTAACCGTTGAACCGATTTCGTTCAAACTTTACACGACTATAAGGTATGAGGTGACACCGAAGTGATTCGATTTTGGGCGCTCTGCCAATTAAATTTTGCTTTCTAGAAGCGCTTTTATGACATTTTTAAAGATATTCAATGCACTTAGCCAGCAATAAAAAAATAAAAAAATCAATATTCCAACCAAGCAGCAAAATTGATTATTGGATTTGAAACTGATGTTGATTATCATCTTGTTATTAATGCTGCGTTCCATTGCCGAGGTGAAGACGGTGTACACCGTCGGGAAACTCACGGTGATTACCACAGCGGTAGTATTCTTTTCTATGGACTGTACGCATGCGCATATTATCTTCACTTCCTATTAATCATGGACATTGTTGACAAATGTTGCGTTTCATTTGTAATGGACTTTCTTTACATTGTTTAGATGGAACCGTATGAACGGCACCTACGTGAAATTCGTTGGCGTCGTGCAAGAACAAGGCCAGATGTAAATATGTCTTTTCCATACTGGTAGCCATCTTGTGACGTCATTATCTCACCGCCGGACTAGCGGTGTAGCTTTTGATTAACACCGTTTTCAGATGGTGAACACCGCCGGTGTATATCAAAAGAACGGAAACTACCGCCGGTGTACATGGTGAATACCGACTTCACCGCGTCAATGGAACACAGCATCAGCACTATTGTATGGCAACATAAATATCTTTTTGCTGGATATATTGATTCTAATTCATTCTGATGTTTTCTCCTCAAATTCATAAATTTCTTGATTGTAAAGTATACATTATTTCAGTATATATCTTAATTGCCCATAAGTCAGCGTCGTTCTAGCGACGCAGTGTTCTTTGAACACTTTTGATCTAGTTTATATATTGTGACCTTATGAATCAGTAATCCTAAAATGATAACAGCAATATTTTCATTTGCAAGCACATTCTTCAATTCCCAGATGCGCGGGACGTGTTGCGCTGTAGAATTAATCAATATCAATAGTCTCAGTACTATTTCCAGCCGTTCCGCGTCATTGTAGATTAACACGACTTTAAATATACTAAGGTAATTTTCATGTGTCACTTATCCTATATCATTCATGAAAAGTACTCTCCTAATTGAATTTTGAGTGAGGATTATGAATCTGTAATCGGATTTTAGTTAACATTGAAATTGACGAAGATATGGGCAAAAGATCGGTCTTTAAAGACGGCCTGTGTAAGCTGCGACTGATACATACCTGCAAACTTCAATATTATGAAGAATACACGCCTCAAATAGCATTCCTAATAGGATTTTCAGTGAGGATTATGAATCTGTAATCGGATTTTAGTTAGCATGAAAATTGACAAAGTTATGGGCAAAAGCCGGTCGTTGTTAAATTTGCAGACGGCCCGTGATTGGAGCAAAGCTGAGAACTTCACTAATATGAAGAATGCACGCCTCAAATAGATGTATTTACTTAATTTTCCAACGTCTATCAGCGTAACAGCAATCAATGTTATGTAGAATACACATTTTTAATGATATACCAATAAATGCTGTTTTAAATGGGCCTATAACATATACCGGAAGTACCCGTGGACTTTTGCGTCTCAAAATCAAATAAAAAAAGACAAGTGCGCAACTTTTCTGCGCAACTTTGAAATGAAGAATGGCTTGTCACAACGGTGATAGATAGATTGATTGATTGGTCTTATTATAGTGACATGGTATACAATATGAATAGCATTTGATAACACGTTATACAGGCTATACCCAGCCCTTCAGGGCTTATCAGTCACCTTTAAAAATACTTAAGACATTTAAATGAGACTTATTATATGAGTATTTACAAACGCAAAAATACATGCAATTTACATGAAAATTTAACAAGTATACATGTCAAAGTATTATTCTATATTACACAGTATTTGATGACTATGTATATGATATTTTTTCACTGTGTTAATCTATCTAATAAAAAATTATATAAAGCACTGTTAAATATGGCTGATGTCAAATTTGCGTCAAATAGCGCGTAATATTTAGATGAAATCAACCTCAAACTTTTTTTTGACCCCCTATTGGCGTCTTGAAACTTTTTTAACCTCCCTCATTATATAGTTAAAACTTTTTTCGACTCCCGCCCCCATTATATTCCCCCGCCCCAACGACTCAAATCCCTAAGTATAATATACTCATTTATATGAATTATTTTTTCGAATAATCCATGCTTGACTACCAGTTAATAAATTTTGATACATCTCTCCATCTGTTTTTCATTAAATATATAGAAAAATTTTGCAAATCCATGATAAGAAATTCATTACATGATAAATTAACTTGATTATACATTTTTCTTCTGACATAATCATATAATGAACATTCACATATACAGTGATATAGCAATGTGTGTGCAAATAGAAAATATGAACAAACTTTGCTGTTCTAACCATGGTTCTTCATCCCCAATTTAGGAATGTTCAAAATGACCAATTCTGTCTCTGACCAGGACTGAAAAAATGGCAATTTCATGGAAGTGTTCGTTATGATGTAAACCAATCAGAATAATAAGAATTACAATACATATCTGACAAAAAAAATAGCGCTTCATTCCCATGAATTTTATTTTGATATCCATTACCATTTTTCAGTTATGATGGGAAATCTTACTCCATGAACTTGCTGTCAGCACATTAGTAAACAGGCGGACAACTTACCATCCTAATCCTATATGCAAGTGGACCTCTACTCTTAAGTTTCTATCCTACTGCTCCATATATTTCACAAATGTCCTCTGCCTGTGGCCTCAGCTTAACCGCATCCACAAGTCTGCCAGGAAGTCCGAGTCCCTGGTAGGCTTCATCTGACTTGACGGGCATGTGGCTCCTGATGGTGGAAATGCTTTGAGGGAAAGCACAAACGGTTCGTGTGATTGCAAAGCTGGTTCCAGCGTGGTGGACTCCGCTCCATGCTGCAGTAGAACTGGTATCATCTCCCATCTGTTCCGTCTTATCATCTCGTGGAGCGCCGAGTTTTTGTTTACTCCGAAGTGAGATGCAACCCATGTGAGGACATCTGCTGAGGCGGATCCATTGACGCCAGGAGGTTCAGCCCCGTGCTGCAGTAGAACTGCGATGAGATCCCATCTGTTCACTCTCACTGCCTCATGCAGCGCTGTGTTGCCATAAGCATCCTTCTTGTTAATGTTGTGAGGAGAAATCAGCTGGGTGATGATGTGTGCTGGGGCACCTTCTTGTACAGCTAAATGTAATGCAGTTTCATAGTCATGATTCCTCACGTTGACATCAGCCCCGTGCTGCAGTAGAACTGGCACCAGATCCCATCTCTTCTTTCTCACTGCCTCATGGAGCGCTGTGTTGTCATAACGATCCTTCATGTTAATGTTGTGAGGAGAAATCAGCTGTGTTACAATATCTGCTGGAGATATACCTATATATACAGCTAAATGTAATGCAGTTTCAGAGTAACGATTTCTCACGTTGACGTCAGCCCCGTGCTGCAGTAGAACTGGCACCAGATCCCATCTGTGATCCCATCTGTTCACTCTCACTGCCTCATGGAGCGCTGTGTTGCCATAAGCATCCTCCTTGTCAATGTTGTGAGGAGAAATCAGCTGGGTGATGATGTCTGCTGGGGCACCTACTTGTACAGCTAAATATAATGCAGTTTCACAGTCACGATTCCTCACGTTGACATCAGCCCCGTGCTGCAGTAGAACTGGCACCAGATCCCATCTTTGCTTTCTCACTGCCTCATGCAGCACTGTGTTGTCATAATGATCCTTCATGTTGATGTTGTGAGGAGAAATCAGCTGTGTTACAATATCTGCTGGAGATATACCTATATGTACAGCTAAATGTAATGCAGTTTCATAGGCACGATTCCTCACAGTGACATCAGCCCCGTGCTGCAGTAGAACTGCGATGAGATCCCATCTGTTCATTCTCACTGCCTCAAGCAGCGCTGTGTTGCCACAACCATCCTTCATGAGGTTCAGCCCCGTGCTTGTGAGGAGAAATCAGCTGGGTTAATGATGATGTCTGCTGGGGCATCTGCTGGGGCACCTTGTACAGCTAAATATAATGCAGTTTCACAGTCACGATTCCTCACGTTGACATCAGCCCCGTGCTGCAGTAGAACTGGCACCAGATCCCATCTTTGCTTTCTCACTGCCTCATGGAGCACTGTGTTTTTATGACCACCCTTCTTGTTGATGTTGTGAGGAGAAATCAGCTGGGTGATGATGTCTGCTGGAACACCTACTTGTATAGCTAAATATAATGCAGTTTTAGAGCTACAATTCCTCACGTTGACATCAGCCCCGTGCTGCAGTAGAACTGGCACCAGATCCCATCTGTTCTTTCTCACTGCCTCATGGAGCGCTGTGTTGTCATAACCATCCTTCATGTTGATGTTGTGAGGAGAAATCAGCTGGGTCATGATGTCTGCTGGGGCATCTACTTGTACAGCTAAATATAATGCAGTTTCAGAGTCACGATTTCTCACGTTGACGTCAGCCCCGTGCTGCAGTAGAACTGCGATGAGATCCCATCTTTGCTTTCTCACTGCCTCATGGAGCGCTGTGTTTTTATGACTACCCGACTACCCTTCTTGTTAATGTTGTGAGGAGAAATCAGCTGGGTGATGATGTCTACTGGAGCATTGTTGCAAACTGTCATTAATAAAATGTGTTCATCATGTGCCAAAAGTTGATCGAGCAGTTCTCGATGCTGATGTGCCATGCGCTGGAGTTTGTGCCATTGTCGACATTGAATGATGTTTACCAAGTTACGTCTCATCATTCCGTCGTCACGTATGCGCAGAAAAAACTTAAAACACATCATGGTTTCTTTATTCCTCAGTCCTTATATTTAAAGAAACTAGCCAATGCTCTTTTGTTCATACTACTATTTCTATATAATTGTGCAACAGTTTAAAACATCCTTGTCAATTTATGCCTCCAAATAGAATGTATTCAACTACTGAAAAGAATCCTCCCAAGCTAATCCTGTCAAGGAAAACGATTAATTTGATATACTTCCCTGTCATATGTCAAGATGAATATAGCCTTTGGTGTGGGCTTGCCCAAGTGGAACATGCACGGCAATGTATATGGTAGAGGGAAGATCACAGGGCACACATTTGTGAATCATTTCAGCAGCCTTCTGTTTTTATTGCATGTTGCTGACTTTCTTGTGATTGTTATAATGATACTAAGATCTGTGCTAACTTTTGCTTGTAGACTTCTATAAAGCAGAAGTTTTTGCATGTTTATGAATAATATGAATAGGCCTAGAACCAGCAGTGGTATTGTTCTATATTTTTTAATTTGATTTTTTTTTAAATGTAAGTCTAATTTGTATCCATGTGTGAATAGAATGAGATAAAATAGATAGCTGGTCCGAAATTCCTTTTCTTGTTATTATAAAATTGATAACTCGGCGTGCACCCCAAATACAAGAAACAAAATACAAAAAATACAGAAAAAACAACCAGCTGCAGCACAAAATATAAGTGACCCATCTCCCTATATTTCCATGAAACCAACTTAACCTCTTGTTGCTTTCTCGTTTAGATCATCAAAAACAATTAAGTAGAAAAGCATCAAACCGTGCATTTAATAGATATTAACATTTTTCTTGTGTCTCTACTATAGCGCGGCCTTATAAAATGGGGATGTAATACTTTTCTGAAGTCTTACATGTCTAACGTCTTTTGAAACCTCAAACGCTTTGTAGCATTCTTTGGATTAGTAAATAAATACGTTATTTTTAGAGCTTGGAAAGTAATTTTCGTTTCATAATATACAGCGTAAATTCATTTTGAATGTATAGAGCGATGGAAAGCTAATGAAAAATAATGCTTCTCAGGCATACTTAAAGTGAATTTATCTTTGTAATAAGCATTTTATTTGTCATTTCATTTTCAAATCGGCAACCATACATAGACGTCACTGTTGTGATAGATAAATAAATGGTTTTATTTGCATTATTTTGCAATTATTTTAAATTTATACAGAGATAAATTCATAAGATAGACCTTATTGGTGATTGGTGAAAGTAAGTAACAGTAAAGAGACTGCATATATCATAGTTTTGATATTCTTATTCATATCCACCAGATTAAATCCAAATCAATGCTTTAACACAAAGAGCTGGAGAAAAAAGATGTCCACCATTTTTAAAATGATCAGTAGGAGAGGTGACCAAAGATTTCTTTGTGCGCAGCCTTATGCTGCGGTTGGTATTATAACAACCACTAGTCGAAGTCAGCAACATGGTATAAAATACGAAGCTTTCAAATACGGCAGAATGGAATCCATGTAGCATCAGTTGGAAGAGGCATGATGCAACCTCGAGGGTTACCGGGCAGTTCTGGAGCATGATGATAACCACTGAAATCACGAGTCATTTATGTGTGATAAATAATAAACAGCTTCTTTCACCTGCGCTTTGTACAGACCAAGTCTGACGAGTCGGCGTCCAAACCTGCCCCTGCCGAGGCGGAGAACGACCCAGCCCCTGCCGCCGCGGGGGGAAAGCCTGACGACGCAGCGGCGAGGGCCGGTGGTGAGAAAGTGGGCGGTGGTCAGCAGCCGGTGGACGGTGGTCAGCAGAGCGGTCACTCACACCAGGTAGGCACGCGGCGCGGCGAGGCGAGAAAAGGGGGTCATATGAGAATCGTCATGTGGCGTTCCACATTGTCCTTGAAAGTGGTTAGTGGCGGTAAAAGTCTTTAAACCTGGCCTTAAGTCAATATTTTCTCTGTATGTTTTAGTATCAGTAGAGACAAGTCATCATTTCTGGCCTAGACAAGCGTCATTTATATCTTTAGCAGATGATGACCGCGATCATACCGCGGATATCCGCGTGACTGTGCTCATGGTAAACAGCAGAGGCAACTGCAGCAGTTTGAATGGAACTTTGAAAAGATTTTTGAATATTTCAATTGAAAGATCATGTTAAGTCTTCTCAAATCTAGATATATATAAGTTAGATTAACTGATGCAGTTGTTTTTGGTATACAGCGCGGAACAATGGCCCAACCCCATGTAAAGGCCCCATCCAAATGTTGGACCATATGACAATCTACACCATTGTCCTGCCAATCTAATGATACCACATTCATCTAAAAGTCTGGAAACGTCATTCAGCTTAAAAGCCCATAGTGGTTTGGATGGTTGGATAGTGTGTTTTATTTCAAAGATGAAAGAGGATTTGGTTGTGTTGCAAAACTGTGACTTGAAGAGCTGTTCCCATGCTGTTGGTGACCATTACAAGAATAAAGCCAAAATAGACGCAACGTGTGCACTTTTTGTGTGTATGTTCATAGCTACATGAAAATGATCTGCTTTCTCAATGCACTTAAAGCCGAAGTATGATTATTTTGTGTTTCTCTGTCAGAATGGGAACGGAGAGAAGATCATATACGCGGAGGAGAGAAAGCCGGAGAAAGAAGACCTGGACCTTCAGATGGTAGGAACCGCATGTATTTATCGTACCCCCAATAGTTAAGTCATCATTTTTAGGCCCATAGGTATGGCTAATATCATGAGGCCATCGCTTTACCAATGATGTTTTGTGTGCATCAATCATGGTCTTACCAATATATTCTGGAAAAAAATAAAAACAGTAAATTCAATCAATTTCACAAGCAAACCTAGCGATAGATCCAAGAGCCCAGGGCCGTTAAATTGAAATTTTCTCAAACTGGGGGGTGGGCTGTTACACGAGAGTGCACTTTCTACATAATTCTTAGACATTTAAGAAAAAGAGGGGGGGAGCCTGTTACACGAGGGTGGGAACTTGGATGGTCGTGTACGGTAATAGAATTTGCCTGTTTTTTTCTGTGTTGGACCACAATTTTTACCATCTCATTCATATGTTCTGGAAAAGAATAAAAACAGGAAATTCAATCAATTTCACAAGCAAATCTAGTGATAGTCTAATAAAATTTGCTTGTTTTTTTCTGCGTTAGACCACGATTTTTACCATCTCATTCTGAGCCTGTTTTTTATGAAAACAAACCATAGAATGTACTTCGCGTTTTGGCCACTAGGTGGAGCCTCCGAGCGGCGACGGCGACGACGACTCTGCACCCGTGACCCGGCGACCCGGCGTCAAGGAGACGACCTACATGAAGCTGCGCAACCGAATCCGCGACCTTGAACTCAACCTCAACCTCAGCTCAAGGTCAGTGAGAGAGTCAGAGACGTAATGGGGGAAAAAGATTCTGTTGCGCACGTATTCACAAACTATAAAGTGTACTTTTTTATTAAGGGTACTTTGATTTTTGTGATTGTAGCTTATGCTGTAGGATAAAAACCTGAAAACACCTGTTCATTATGTTTATGCGTCATTTAGGATCTTGAATAATGCTGTAAAGGCCGACATATTGTCAATTGTCGAAATAAAAAATAATTTATTTGTTATTTCATGCTTGTATCGTCAACTGAAGTATTCTGGCCAAAATTGGACTACGTATATTAGTTGCAACCACCTCTGTGAACCCTGCAATGGGGAAACCCCTGTAAATGAAACCACTGTGTTACCATAAATGACCATCCAAGCGCCCAGGGCCGTTAAATTGAAATTTTCTCAAAATGGGGGCTGGGCTGTTACACGGAAGTGCAGTTACTACATAATTCTTAAGGACATTTAGAAAAAAGAGGAGGGATGGCTGTTACACGAGGGTGGGCACTTGGATGGTCATATACTGTATGCACCAGCCTTCTCTAACGCGGCGGCTGCGTGTGGCGCTGTAGGTACTTTGAGGAGCTGACTCGGCGCCACAAGAAGCAGCAGGATGAGACGTTCCACAGCCTGAACCGCACGGTGGAGCGCCTGAGGGAGAGTGCGCGCCAGACCACAGACAAGGTGAGGGAAACGTGCTTATTGATGGTGGCAATACACTGTTATCGTGCTCTAGCGACTTTACAGGCCGCAGACAAGGTGAAACAACGGCCACGGAAGCACATTTGCTCTCCATTAGCTCTCTCTCACTCACACACCCACACGCACGCACACATGATATATGCATAACTGTGAAAAAACACATCTTTGTTATCAATATATTTAAAAAGATGAATAATGTTATAATTATAAATAAAACATTAACCCTTTGGATGCTGTGGGCTCCTGTAGGAGTCTTATTTCAGAAAAAAAAAACAGTTTGAGTTTTTCTGCCATACTCGTGGTTCTAGTCTCAGATTCCGGTGTGTCAACAACAACAACTTTACCTTGACATTTCGATGTATTTCTAGATGGAAATAAGCAACATAGTGTGAATATCTTAATTCTATTCTGAGAATGATTATTTACCCACCCAACACGCATTCTCTGCTTCAAATTTGAGCCCTGAAATACTCTTATTTATGTTCGCAAAATCATGGCTTGTCATATATGGCTGGAATCGCCTGGACCTAATCTTTGCACACAGACATCAAACAAATATG
>CM032660.1:51232483-51305851 GCA_019095985.1 Streblospio benedicti | reverse complement strand
GGCTGGGAACAATGATCTTATCATATGTAGAGAGATGGTCTCAGTATACAGTGTACAACTAGATCAGACGTGCTTGGAGAGCACAGCATCGCTACAACAACGTTGACTCATGGACAGTAAAGATGTTTGCTTAAACAATGTTTATATTGCAATTAATAACTTTGTATTTCAAATCACGTTTTCTATACACACGTTGTATTAAGGTTAGTTGTAACCTGTTTGATTAATAGTGTAACATGTTTATATTACCGTTGTTTCATATGAGTAGCTAAGTGTAAATTTTCAACTGATTCCATGTTAGATTATATAGTTTATATCTTAATAGTTATACTTTGGTTAAGTGAGAATTAGTTATAGCATTGTACGGATACAATACATAGGAAGTGAGAGAAGTGATTGCGCCACTTCGTATACATTTGTATTATAAGTGTATTTCGTACCTCGAATATGCTGTATGCCGAAAATGAACCTCGTTCTGGTTCTGGCGGTAATTGTGAATAAATTATGAAATCATACCCTTGACACTTTACTTTAATTAGTTCAAATAATTGTCGGAGACATATTCGTGTCATTCTCTATCCCAGACAATGGAAAACAAAGTGCGCAGCGGCCCAGCAGGAATTAGAGCATGGGTTTATTTTAAATCCGATATAAAATGCATTATAGGGTCATCACCAATTTTTCTTCTACCAAATGTGAGCTTGCACGCCGCCCTAGGCGCGCGGCACTATGGGTTTTGCCGCTTTACGTGTTTCCTGTTTCCACTTAATTCTTATGTGTAATTAATTAATCTACAATCCACCAGTGAATATGAACTCACAAAACACAATACAATCATGACCCTTCATTAAAATTCCAGCCAGCAAATATCAGCTTTGATTTCAAATTAGCCAACCATATTTTCAGGTAATAGCCTGATGTAGAATATGACTTGGAACCCTTGGTATGAAGTGAAAATGCACTCTGAGGATCAAAGGTTCAGAATGTTCAGAATGAACGTTCATTCTTAACATTCTGAACCTCTGACCCTCAGAGTGTGAAAATGTAGTTACACTTAGCTACTCATATGAAACAACGGTAATATAAACATGTTAACTATTAATGCAAATCCTTCTGCATCGTAATCCAATTGGCCAGTAAGTTTTATTTCTAACTATCCAAAGCATGTATACTATAGGTAGGCCTACCCTTTTTTCATATGTACTGCAGAAATTACTACAGTGAGTAAGTAGTATGGCATACTGCAGAAAGTAAGTACTACATTGTCATCGTCTTCTGTAGATGAACCCTCTTCAGACTCTGGTACCTCGGCGGCGCCTCCTGGTTACTGACTGCCAAAAAGTCTAGCATGCTTGAGTCCGGTCTGCTGCTGGTGTCTGGCGCCGCGGTGTCTAGCCGAGGTGGCCCCGCCGGGCGAGTCAGGGACGTCGCTTGCACAAAATGGTCGTCACGGCTGATGTCCTCTTGCGACTTTAGCTCCCTGTTTTGGAGGGAACAATAGATGATCACATTAGCCGCTATATGTACATATACGTGTGTTGTATGAGTCAACAGACACACTACAAACACTACAAGCTAGGCACACAACAAGCTAGCTAAGTGCCTCCTATCCCGATACTACAGAGTCATATATTTGTATTTGAGTGCACGCTTATTCACATGTGCACTTCTGCCATCCACTACATGACACTCTACAGAGACACACAACGTTTTCAACACAGCAGTAACCTCTTCAGAATTAAGCTTCTTTCATAAAGAGGACGAAGTTGTATTGAACACCTTAATAATAGTATTATTTTGTCTCATCGTCTACAAGAATTTCGTTCGCCCTGCACAAATGCATAGTATCAGTAAATTCTGAATTTAACCAGCAACAATATGGTTAATATATATGGTGATGCAAAATGTATATATATATATATAATATATATATATATATATATATATATATATATATATATATATGGTGGTATAAATGTACTCACTGAAGATTGAGCTCCACGTCCCTTTATATAAGCAAGATCACTCTCATCATCGTCGTCTTTAACGCTGCAGCAGATAGCTGAGTATGTAGGCGAGGAAGAAGAATGCGAAGAGACCGCCAGCTATCACCACGCCGACGAAGTCAGACGATGACGTCATGTCACAGGGGCTGAAATATAATGCATGCATGGCTCAGCATGGTCAATAACCTGTCCGTCCATCCGTCCACCTGGACAGGACTTGATCAAACCACAGCAAGGGCTTAGGG
The DNA here is from genome assembly GCA_019095985.1 of Streblospio benedicti. Taxonomy (NCBI): domain Eukaryota; kingdom Metazoa; phylum Annelida; class Polychaeta; order Spionida; family Spionidae; genus Streblospio; species Streblospio benedicti. Next base: position 51,303,600 of record CM032660.1, on the reverse strand, counting down.
GCTTAGTGGGGTTACATATACGGACCCCCATTAATTGTGGGGTAAAGATATAAAGATACACTGGTAAACGTTGACTTAGAGTCTGTAATAGAAGGTGATTTAAAGCGCCATTAGCAGCTCCTTTTCCAAATCAACAAACTACCGTGTCTCTAGTCTTTTTTAGTAGTTTTAGCTGTTAGCTGTAGTTTTAGAAGTTCAGGGTGTCACCTTGACAAAGAAATATAATAACCAATGTTTGGTATCTTCAGCATCTACCTGACTAAAAGTTCTTAAAGCTTGCAACCATGTCTTTTTCCTCAACATTTTTAAACTGCTCAAACTGCCACGTATACACTCAGCATTATCAGTGCTGAGAGTGAACCCTAAGATAGTGTCCTTAGACAGCTGCACCACTACTCCACTCCAGAGCTTCAACATGCCAACTTCAGACTACCTGCGCTTATATCCATATATATGCATTATGGCTTTCTAAAACAGAGGTGGGTGGGTGGTAGAATGGAGGTTTGAGTGTTCAAACCAGACCCCAATTTGTTTTAAATAGAGAAAAAGTTATATTATACTTTGAATTCCAGACAGTTCTGTATCAACAAAATTATGGGGGAAATTGCGCAGATTGCACATGAGAGCACAAAAATTTTAAATTTCCCCCAGGGGAGCATGACCCCCCCCCCCACACACACACCTTGCACATCACAACATTAGTCACCATCATTTCGTATTCTTACCTCCTCCACCATCAACAACCTGGATCTCAGTGGATCTGCCCCATAAATGCACATTGGCAAAACTGCAATGCCCCATAATATGGAAATGCTAGTATGTTTGACAGAGAATAATTTTGTCACTTCAAATGAATCAAAATCTGTGTTTTTGTTTCGTCCCAACATATCTCACAGTGGCTGAAAGCTGAAGTAAACATTGTTAATGGATACTATTAATATACTGAGAATATATTCAATAAAGGGGAAAGTGCTAGGTCTATGTGCTTTGTATAAGTTAAATATGTGACAGGGAATATGATATGATTAAAGAGAATTATGAAGACCTCAAGTGTCACTTGATTTTCAAAACATTTTGCCATATAGGAGGGAGCAGTTCGCTCCCCTCCTATAACCTCCCTCCGCTCCATCTCTATATCTTCCCTCGCAAACGTGACCCCCACCCCACCTCATGGAAAGAAAAAAAACCAGGTAGATGAGGTGGGAAGAAAGTGCTTCGTACATAACCTTTTCCAGGTCCGATTCAGACAGGAGAGGTCTAGCTCTAGTGCGCCCTCGCATACTCATGGATTTCAAAAGCTAAACTTTATATCACAAAAACAATTTGAAGGCGATTGCATATTTTTGTTCCTTAATCAGTATATATCCTGTTCGTCTAATTGATCCAGAGATTTATGATGTTTTTACATTATGTAAAAATGTACAAAATACAACGTATTGGCATCTTTCCATCCAGTTCTCAAATAGGATGGTAAAATGCGAAAGTTAAATCACAAATTATTCCAAGTTCTTTTAACTATATTGAAAGTTGTTATTGTAATTTGCTGCAGTAGCCAGGTATCAGAAGAAATACTTTGTATAGCGGCGAAATATCCTGATAGTGGCCATGTTTGAAAACTAAACGACAGTATTTAAGCTATCAGTAAAAAGCAAACTTTGAACAGCTCTTAACATAGCTATGGTAGGCCTACGAAGTACACTAGGCGTAAAACTGTGTCATAAATCCCGTGTCATATTTGCAGCTGTTCTTTTTGAGAACCAACGTAAGAAAATCAGGCGAGAGGAGGCGAAAGCGGCCGCCAACGGTGCCGCAGCCGAAGGGCCGACCGAAGCTCAGGCAGCCGCAGCCGACAACGCGAACCAACCACCGACAGCAGGACAGTCAGCAGCAGCAGCATGCGGGACTGTCCCGATGATTGGGGCCGTTGTAGCTTCTCAGCAATCCTACAATCAGCAGCAGGCCGCTGTTTCTGGTTTCTCGGCAGCAAACGCTGAGAACGGGCAGGCTTCTCAACAGTCGCGCTTGTATCAGCAACAGGTCGACGGATCTATCAACACCGTTCCTGGCTTCTATTCGCCCAACTTTGTTGCGGTGAATGGATTACAGCAGCAGGCTTCTCAGTTTGGTGTCGACGTTGCACGGAAATATCAGCAGGACAGTAAGTTATCAGCAAACGTCGTCCACTTCGGCAACACACCGACTGTCCCGATGACACCGACTGTTCAAATAGCACCCACTGTCCAGATGGTGGCGAATGTCCCGATGGCACCGACTGTCCCGATGTCAATTGCTTCCTTCAACTCAGCGCCGAGCAAAATTACCACCCCGTCCGCCCGGATAGCAGCAACATTGGCATGGCAGTCGCTGAAACCTCGATAGTAAAACATACTATAAACCATCATATTTTAGTATATTTAATTAAGTTGAAACAGTGAAATCTTTTTGCATGATCATAAAAAGTCTAGTGACAATATCAGCAGGCGACGACAGGTAAAAAAACACACACATATATTGGATCATATCTCTCTTATACATTGTCGTATTAATATATACTTTGATGGAAATCATCTAAAACAAGATGCGATTCCATTCATATAACATATGTGTTCATGTAATTGTTTTAACTAAATAGTTTAATTTGACCATTAATCACATCCATCGCCACGTCTAACGCCAGCCGCGTTTGCTGTCAAATGTATTTACTATTACTCGATTTTGTCCAAATCGGACTGCGTTAAGTTATATATTTTATTATTCATTATGATGAAAATAAGAAACGAGTCAGTTTTCAGTGCATTGCACTGTTAATATGAAAACGTTCGGATGAAAATCATATGAGCTACCAGTGATTATTGTCCTCACGGACTTACCCAAATCGACTGACTAGACTCACGCCATTTCTGGTCTGGACGAAAACGTGTTGGTTAGCATGATCCAGTGATGGCTACAGTTCGCGTTAAAAGTACCCATTTAAATAACGTCTCGCTGAAGAAATTCCCCGCGCTTACACACTGCGCCCAACTTTGTTGCGGTGAATGGATTACAGCAGCAGGCTTCTCAGTTTGGTGTCGACGTTGCACGGAAATATCAGCAGGACAGTCAGTTATCAGCAAACGTCGTCCACTTCGGCAACACACCGACTGTCCCGATGACACCGACTGTTCAAATAGCACCCACTGTCCAGATGGTGGCGAATGTCCCGATGGCACCGACTGTCCCGATGTCAATTGCTTCCTTCAACTCAGCGCCGAGCAACACACCCCCGTCCGCCCGGATAGCAGCAACATTGGCATGGCAGTCGCGTCTCCCAAGCCGGAGCCTTACTACGAGAGCTTCCTGGCGGCCATGTTAGACGACTCGTGGGCGGACGAGACCAAGCCGGTGACCCGGGCTTGGCTGGAGGAGATGGTGATCAACAACCCGCACGCCATGATGTTCCCCAACCAGCACATTGATAGCAGCTTCATGGATGATAACTACCAGATAGCTAATCTCCAGTAACTCGCCGATCCATAACGTCCTCTGCACATTCGCCAATGGAAAAACAACTGCACCAAATGATGATGTAACTCATAGCTTAGATTATACAGTAGAAACTCGTTAGCTCGACATTGCTTATGTTGAATTTTCCGTTATCCTGAGGTTAGTTTCATTTCTATTCAATCACACTATGACCATATGTCAGTTGGATATCTCGAATAGTGACTATTTCGAACATTTTAATTGTGTCCCTAAATAGATTCGACATAGCGAGTTTCTACTATAATCTATAATAGCAGCTAACAATTGAAAATCATTTCAAAGCCCCACACGAAGACCTGGTTAGAATATCTCATCCAGTGACCATTGCAGTTGCTCTCATATTCAATGCAGTTGTAAAACGCAAGTCTTTTAGAATTAGTAGGATGACTTTAGTTAGTTTACCGGTCGTTAGTTAAGTTAGTTTAGTTAGTGTGGTTAGTTTAGTTTGTTAGTTAGTTTGGAATCCAGGTGTCATGCAAAATAGCTGAGCACTTGGATGGAAAAGGGGATAAAACAAAGGAAATTGCATCTGTGAACAGATGTGTTGAGGAAAGCATCGGTTGTACGCAGTTCTTTTTTCACCACCCATGTATTCTGAAAGAAATGTCCATCACGATAGTCAGTATATTGCTGAACTCTAAAACATACGCACATTGCCTGCAGCTAATGGAGTTTCGGAAATGTGTCAACTTCTTTGACACTAGAACATTGTAACTTTAGTGCATTGCAAGGAGGACTGACTCCGTATTGGAAGTGATCCATGTAGTTGTTAGTGCATTTCACCTCACGGACTTACTTCATTATCAATGGCTGGCCTGAACGCCAGAAGGACCTGCCCCAAGTGCTGAGACCTTATTGGTCCTTCAGAGACGAGCTTTCTATAGAAGACAGCCTAGTATTAAAGGGACCTAGAGTCTTCATACCAGTATCCATGAGGGCTGAAATATTAAAGCAGATACACACTGCACACATGGGTGTGGAAAAAAGTCGACTCAGGGCCAGAAGCTGTGTCTATTGGTATAATGTAGACAGGGACATAGAGGAAACAATGAAGAACTGTGAAATATGTCAACAATACCAAAGGGCCCAACGAAGGAAAGTTTATTACAGCACGAGATTCCCACAACACCACACACCGACGAGCGAGTCAGTCGTGAAATACCCCCAACAATTGTTTGGTGAGCAAGGAATACCATGCAAGCTAATAACAGACAACGTACCACAGTATGCAAGCTCCACATTTAAGGAATTTGCACATAGCTGGGGATTCACACATGTAACCACCTCACCCCACTATCAACAGCCAAATGGGTTCCTCGAAAAATATGTGCAAACAGTAAAGAACATTCTCACAAAGAGTAAGAAATCAGGCAGCAATGCCAATATGGCCCTCCTTTGCTGGAGGACCACACCAATTGCAGCACAAATGCCAAGCCCCGCAGAGCTGCTATATGGAAGGAAGATGAGGGGCAATCTCCCATTAAAAATCGTACCAAATGAACTTGACAGAGATAGAATATATCAGAAGCTGCAGGAGAGAAAGAGTCACAAAAACATTACTACGATAGAAACGCGAAAGACTTACCACCACTCTCTATCAAACAACCTATACTGATACAGGACCCATATAACGGCAAGTGGGAAAGAGGGACAGTGGAGAAGACCTGCAAGGAGCCGAGATCGTAAAAGGTTGAGACGCCGAATGGAAATATACTAAGAAGAAATAGACGCCACTTGCGTGAAACAACTGAAACAGGTAGTGCAAGAGAAACTCAAACAACTGGAACAAGTGAAAGACCTAAGAGAAACATTTGCAAACCAAAGCGTCTTGTTGAGGAAATTTAGTGAGACTATTCATGTAGACTATTCATTGTGTAATCTGTAATCTGTAATTGAATTACGGTGAGCCTCAATCAAAAGTTCTAAACTGGCAACGGAAAGAGAGTTCCATTATATTTAGTTGAATATTGTATTGAATACACGTTCTATTTTTTCTTTTGATTGTTCCATTATATGGTATTAAATATTTCATGTTATATTGATGTTCCAGTAAATAGTTCATGTAATGATGGGGGATGTAATGACGCAAATACGTACATATACTACAGGTACGTCATTATCTATAGTACTTCCGCCCAGCCTCATTTTGAGCTAGTTGTGAACGTGTCATCAAGCAAGACTTCATAATAAAGCGCTATCAAACGAATCATATAATATCTGCTAATATATGCCTCATACATAAACTTACACGCATTATAGTTGATAAAATGGTGAACCTGTAAAAAAATGCATAAATCTATCATAGCAAATTCTACATTGACAAATGCATATTCTTAATCAATTTAAATTTGCACATTCAAACCATGTATAAAACCCTGAAAAATATATTATACAGTAACACCTTTTACTGCATACATAATCAAAGAATACAATTAAATTAACTTACAGAAGTTGCCAAGATTTTTAATGAATTATAATATATATTCTCTGAACCAAGTTGTCTATTATTGTTTTTCTTTTTGTACACAGTAAAGACGTAACAAGATTTATTTGATACGGTGAGCGCTATTGACGTTGAGAATTAACAACGTAACGATGAACAACGTGCGACGTAGAACGTTCATTGGTCTCTTACAAGACCTCTTGTGGTATACAGCCTCGTAGCCGTGCGGACAATTGGGACTTTTATGTAATGACAACACACGACTATAATATTGCTTTTTTTGGGTAAGATATGTTTCACGGTTAGGGATTATTGTTTCTTATTTTTTATTGTAATTTTCTCATTGGGAGTAGCACACGTTGGGTCAGTCGACTTGTTGATAAACGCATTACAATGGAACCGGCCAAATGACACTCAAGATTCAGCTATGAACGTTTGGTACTAAATGTCTTTCAAAATGCCTTATATCTAATAGTTGTTTCCTCTGTTATTACAAAAAAAAAGAAAGAAAAGAAGGGCAATTGTGACAGCCTCTAGCTCTAATAGATATAGTGTAAAACTAGAAATGTTTGCGCACGATTTAATTTGTGAATTTCGTGGGTAGGTGCAAAACGCAAACTTAAATAGTCAGCAAACATTAATAGCCTATGTAAAGTAAATCCAGGATGAGCCAAAATCGCGAAATTAAATAGTCACAATATACTTTATAGATAAAAATCACAAAACGTAATAGCCACAAACTATTCTAGTTTTACAGTAAGATGTCAGATCATTTAAAGGACTTGTGATAGGCTAACTAAATGCCCCAGCAGCAACAACCACAAGTTTTGGACGATGCCTTAAAACGCACCAGAGAGTGACGAATTGCAGATGATGTAATGGCCTGTTGTTACAACCTGCTTCCCCTACGTGCGTGTGGTCATGTCCTGCATGCTACCGGGGTACGTTGAAGGCACGTCCTCGGTCCTACAAGGGGTTAGAAAATAAGTGCAAAGTCATACAGCTTAGTCTCCGTGGTACTTGTTTAAATGTAAGTGTGGTGGTTGATAGTCGTAATCCAAGCCAAATAGTGCACTAGGACGTCAGAGTTATTGGATTCCATTTGAAAGGTAATCATTGATAACCGAAACACCAAGGCACAAAATGTAGACTTTCATGGGTATAGGTGTGAGTGCAAATGTTGTATTAATCACTTTATATTGAAACTTATCTTAACTATATTTTCAAGCTTCTCTCTCTCTCACATCTTTTTGCAAGCACATTTATGCTTTCATTTTAATTAAAGCAAATGTTAACAGTGTGCACTGCATTGCACTATAAGTATGTAAATAAATCATTGAGTTTCAAAATAATTGAGAGTATAGGAAAGGTTATTTCAGGCTTTTACTAGAAATCCATTTTCTTTCTTATTATTGCTGCAACGTTTACGAACTATACCTTGTTGTGTAGGTAGTAATCTTTTCTAATGATATAACTTCGTTTGAAATGTACAGGACAATGGAAAATTTTGTTATGAAGCAATTAGTGCAAATGTTACCACTTTGTCTTGCATACCGTGTAAATGTGAACATAAAATAGCAATCACTGACAGCACTATCTAATACCAAAATTCGTTTAGTCATCTAAAACATGGTGCCTCAATCTGTTTAATATCTATCCAACTGATCATTTCCTATGCATTTTGAGTAGAGAAATTTGGTGCAAAACATTCATTAAGCGTCACCCCCCACCGACACTGTTGTAAGTACCGTGAATCTCGTTTTTGAATGTAAACATTACCTCATATAGTCAATTGGTCATAGGTTTGGAAGCATTTTCCTGGACATTCTACAATTATATTAATGTAATAGTTTTGCTCAGCCTTCACCAATCATTAGCAGTATACTTAAAGCATTTCAAGTCAACAGAAGAAATCATTTTCATGTTATATAAAAAGGGGGAAAATAATTGTCATTGATCTCTGATATGACACCTTTATTAGTCAATAACGTTATTTTTACAGTATTAGACCATCACAATTCAAGAAAGTAACGTATTGCAAAGACATTATGTATAACAGTACACGAATAGTAATGCTCGGGAATTCCAAGCTCAAAATAGAACACTCACACCCGCTCTCAAATAGAATCCCCCCAAAAAAAAAAAAAAAAAAAAACTCCCCAATGCACGCACTACTACTAATCTTGTTCACGCAGACACTTCATGCATCTTTTTAACACCTTTTGACATGAGCGATAAACCTGTGGATGCGTCCCCCTGCAGGTCACACGATGAAGCAAAAGTTACTCCCCCTAGATGTAGACAGCGAGGCGCAGGAGAATGAGCAGCCACAGCCACAGCCGCAGCTGCAGCAGCAGCCGCAACAGCCGCAGCAGCCGCAGCCACAGCCACAGCCGCAGCCGCTGCTGCAGCAGTCGCAGCAGCAGCAACAGCAGCAGCAGCTGCAGCAGCAGCACCCTTACTATCCGCCGTTGCAGCAGCAAATGATGTTGCAGCAGGTCAGTTATTGCCTATCTCTTAATGATCTTCACAATGAAATAAAAGTTTTCAAGAACATGTTGCATAATATCGATAGGCCAATACTTATATTTTACATGACACCGGAATCTTGATGCCATTAGATCAAATTACTATGTAACCCCTACATTAGACCAAAATGCGTTACCACGCAGGTTGATTGTGAAAAAATAAGAAATTTCGGGGTATCAGGAAAACGTCATGCCGTGGAGTACGGCGCCTGGCTTCAGATGGCACCAACAACAGCATAGCAAAAAGCTATGAGACCAAGAGTGCGTCTTGGGCAGCAAGCTCCTCTCAATTGGTCACATGACCACCACAGTGGTGGCAATCATGTGAGAGAGCGACGAGTAGACGGAAATTTGAATGATGGAGCCCATACAAATATACATTCCACTGTCCATGTTGTGGTTTCAGCCGGCGCCTGGACCATCGACATACGAGGCTTACCACGCCAAGCAGTCGGTCGGACTGGGGGCCACACAGGTCGCAGTGGGAGGCCTAGTCATCATCTCCACCATCGCGCACATGATACTTGGCTCGGTCATGCCCTTAATGGCCAATGGCATCTGGATGGGCGTATTTGTAAGTGTAATCACTGTCATATGCTGCCATGTAATGTTGTAAAATATAAACAAAACAATTGATGATGAGCATTGCCAATTTTTGAACATGTACATGAAATTTGTATTTTTTGTTGTTGTAAAACTAAAATTCATATCATTCTCAATAAAAGATACATATAAACTAGAAGTGTACTCGTTGGGGGGCACAAATAGTCCAAGCACATTGAGCATATATCTGCAGTTTAAATTGCTTTTCTTATGATTGTTCATTGGATTGCTAGCAATTATGTCTCGATCAAAAGCATGACTAAACTTTCGGGTAGTTTTCAATAATATGTACATTTTTGATTGACCGTCCTCACTACACTAAAGTACATGATGGTTGTAAATTGTACAGTTGAACAAAATGTACAAGCCCTAAATAATACCGCTCTGAATTTATATGGTCCCAACTTGTATCAGTGGTCTCACATTTTGGAGGTTTGAAGTGGTCTCTAATGATGGGTTTCGACTCAGAAAAAATGCTCTGATTAGTGAAGTGATTTTATAATAGAGTTGACATCGATCAGAGGTTATGCACGCTGAGTGTCAGATGACGGGCAAATTGACTTCTGAAATGTTACACCTGAGAGTGGATTAATGAGAGGTTATACGAGTGGGGTAGAGATATCAGTTGATATCTCACTGAGTGGTTTTGATAACAGTACTGGTCAGATTACATATTGACATTTTCTGACTATATGACTTATTTGCTCCTCAATCTGCTTTCAGTTCATAGTCACTGGCAGTTTTGGAATAGCTGCCCGCAACAAGGGAAAATGCCAGGTATGTGTGAAATGCTTCTGTGGAAACAACATAAGTAATGTGCTCATAAAACAATATGTATGTACAATAACATAATTTATACACTTTATGTAATTTGTATTATTGATAATAATTGTTAATAGGGATCTTGTTATACACTCCTTGTGTGCCCTACAGTAAAGCCCTCCGTTGTTGTTCAGGTCATCACGTTCATGGTGCTGTCCATCATCTCCGCCGTGCTGAGTTTTGTCCTGCTGCTGCTGATGGCTCTTGGCTCACTCGGCATGGACATCGGCTATTTCCAAATAGTAGATAAAAATAATAGACGGCGAGCTAGCGGCACCTACCATGCATCCCCCCCCCCACCAGGATCCTACGACATAGGTATCAAAGTGATCCTTGATGTCCCCCGCTTCCATTTCCAAAATCTTTCCATCAATAAGTTGGGATGAACTACCCCATTTGCATAAAAACAAGATGGCCATCAGCACGTTTTTGAGAATAATACGAAATGCCATTTACATAATATCTTTACTTCTGTTTAAGTTGTCTTGTTTTTATGCAAATAAGGTAGTTCATCCCAACTTATTGATGGAAACAATTTGAAATCATTTTGGTACCAATGTCGGAAGATCCTGGTGTGATGGTGGTGGGGGAGGGGGGGTTGGGTAGGGGGTGCAATCGGTAGTGTTGCTAGCCGTCTATAACGTCAAAGTAATAGCGGCCCTCGGTCAGATTCTGGAGGGTCTTATTTCACAGAATGCAAAATCCAAGGTGATTATCTAACACGTAGGCCTAGGTTCCATTATCCTATAGGTTGGACAGCCTGCCGACTGGTAACCCAAAGTACGCAATAAGGATTTACAATGATTACTATAAATAACATATATTTATACAATTACAATATTCATTTACGCATGACAGAACTTTGAATTACAAGATTATCTGTGCTATGTGTATATGTTGTATCATGAAACTGTTCTTCCAATGCCGACAATATGACCATGAACAGAATTGTTCCTCAGTTACTTTACTTACAATACGTGCAAGTACATAATATATCGAATGATTATGTATGTCATGAATCATCAGATTTAGAGATTATCTCCAATAGTATTTCATGTACTTGAATGACATTTTGTCAGTATATGTTGTTATGTTGCGTATCCATATTGAAACCAGTTCATAGGAACATATATACAATTGCCTGAGAGTTTAATCTCTGCAATAAGTGCCCCTTTGTAAGATTGCACTGGAGTAGGTATTTAGATCCCCTTTGTTACACACACCATGTTGTTGCTTCTGTTAAGCTCACTGTAGGATTAGGGACTCAGTACAATACAGTACTGAGACTGGTCATTAGAGCCTCAGTTACCTTGTATACGGTAGTCGGATAGCATGTAGGGCTGGTAACCTATTCCCGATGGGAATATGCCCTCTTCACTTGTTCTGACGAGGTTAGCTGGTGGCGACCTCTCCTCGCCGGCCTGGTCCCATGTGACATTGTGAAGGGGACGCCCTGATCATTGCATGTCAGCACCGGTGCAAAGTCCCCACGGCCAGGGGCCCTTCGTGAAACTCGGTTTGTAGGATACCAGGCAAATGCCAGTTCGCTGGTCGGCGGTCTGTACATGGTCCACCAGAACACAACGAGGAGTGTGCAAGGAACATCGTCATCAAGTCATCCGCATGTCTTTGGGCGCTGCATGATCAACTCTACTTTACCGTAGAGGCGAGCGCTCTTGCTCAGCTAGGACTTGCAAAACTTCTTATCCTTAATGTTCTACTATAGTGATATACAATATAATTACGAATAATGATTTTATACGATTTCAGCAAGCAGGTATAGCGATGGATGTTCTGATCATTTTTCTGTCCGTGTTGGAGGCTGTGCCTGCCATCTGGTCCTCTGTCATCTGCTGCCGTGTTGCCTGCTGCAGCCGAGAGCAGCATCAGGTGTGTACCAGCTCACATCCAGGGGCACAGAGACACAGAGGTCATCCATAGAAAATGGTCTTTTATATAGAGCTGGATCCTTATTATGATTATACTCTACTGTGTAACCTACATTTTATCACGCCCTGCCAAAAGTGGAACAATGTTCTCCTTTTTTAACCCTTGCCCCCACCCTAACGTGAAAAAAACAACGATCTTGCTCTCTTAGACATTAAACACTTCACATGTGGCTCAGTGTTAATATGCATTTTGAATGTGATGTAAGTACGAAGGTTTTGGTGTAATTACTACTTGTGGTTTCCATTTGTCTAACATGATATTCTAGTTTAGGGCGTATGATTTGAAGATCACTAAGACGTTTTTCTTCCAATGCATGAGCACGAAGTTCAGTAAAAAGACATTCCATCACTTTACAGATGAGCATCACCTTCATTGACCAGCAGAACGTCATGCACACGGCCATTTGGGCTCCACACCAGCCCAGTAAGTAGCAGGACCACAATGGTACCAGTGTAGGTTGTAACAGGACCACAATGGTGCCAGTGTAGGTCATAATAGGACTACAGTGATGCCAAAGTAGGGTATACAAGCTTCACAAATGTAGGTTAAGTAAGTGTAGCTTATACCAGGACCACAATGGTACCAGTGTAGGTTTTAACATGACCCCAATGGTGTCAGTATAGGTTATACAAGTACGTCTTGTACTGTATTAGTCTCTCTTTCTCTTTTCTATAGATAAGTAAGCTCCTACCATTGCATTGACACAGCCGTCAAGACCTCTTGATATAGTCAAATGGAAGATTAGGGTTGTAAAACCTGTCTTCAGCTACGTCAATGCAGCGGTAGGAGCTTTAGGCCAGTCAACAAACGGCTTAGGTTGGACAAAATTGTATACAAAGGTTTCTCAACTGATTTCTACTCTTTATGTCCTACTGTTTAAGAAAAAAAATATTACCACTTTTTGTCGTGGGCAAAATTGTGAAAAATGGCTTTTTTCAAAATGGGCGCCAAATTACCATATTTTACTATTAAACTGCTTTCTAGGGCACTTCTAAAGAGGCACGATCTTGGTGTCTAAAACCATGTTTTCAGGTAAGCCTATGGAGAATTTAATGGTGCTATAAAAATTCACTTCAAGAGTCGGCCATCTTGGATGTTCAAAATGGCCGCTAGGTTTGACACTTTCAACACTTTTTATACCTGCTTCATATGAAACATAATTGTGATATTTGAACACGTTGATAAATATTCTTAGGCATTCCTTTATTTACTTTATAGATAAGCCGGTTATGGTAGCAAGCATTGTAGATGTCTAAAATTGCAACTAAAATTAACCTTTTAGGCCGTTGGATTATAATAAGTCGCATTACAAAGCCTTAGTTGATTATTAAATGTACCTGTAGTGTTGGTCTCATATCATGGTGTGCCGTGATTATTAACGTAATATCACCCTGTGCAACACATTGCTCATATCTCAATAGATTATAAAGAATTTACAAAAGATTATTGGATGTAAAATAATGTGTAAACGACAACATGTGTCAAGTCGGGAAATAATACATTGAAACTGAACATATGAACTTTGAATTTATTCATCACCTGGGCTGTTAACAGTTTCAACATTGGTGCAAGCTATCCTTTTACATATACCACAAGCTAGAGTACACTTCAGTAAGTTCTTTCTGCAGGTGCACGTTTTTTCTGTCACAACTTCCACAGTATTTCCATCTGATCACTTTCAAAAAGGAGGCTGGTGCTGCCGCTTGCGCCAACTGTTTCAGTATTGATTTCTCCCTTCTTTCGTCTCTTATCCAAACCCCATTTCATCGGATCTATGTCCTTGCATTTCCATGCATGTATTTGGTGATATACTTGTCTATCATGGAAATTGACTGCTTCCTCTGTTGGGGGAAGTCTTTCAGCCCAGGGGAAACATTTTGAAAGCAGAGATAGCCTTTTCATTGAACTTTGACACATGTCATATGATCAACAAATATTGTTAAATCTTTAAACAATAAGATCAGTAAATATTGTTAACACTTTTTGCGAGTTGAGATTAAGTAAGTTTTATCATAGTATTGTGGGGAGCATTGCAGAATCTACTTGCTTTAAGCACTTTTCTTCAACTAGAGTCTGGGGTATGTGTGATATTCTTATCAGTGATATGTACAGTGAGGTGATTATTTTACCATCAATTTCATTTATTTTACCTTTTCATGTAATAGGGGCTCTTAGTCTGATGCAAATAGAAAAATTATATACATATATTAAAACATTTTTCATTGACCATTAATTCGTTTTCAATACCAATGTATGTCTTAATATATAGCTTCGTATATGAAAGACCATTGGTGGCGGCCATTTTGAACTCCAAGATTGCCGACACTTGAAGTGAATTTTTGTAACACCCTTATGTCCCCCATACCCAACAACATGGATTTAGATACCAAGGTCTTGGCTCTAAGTGGCCTAGAAAGTAGTTTGATGGTTAAGTATGGTATTTTGGCGGCCATTTTGAAAAGCCCCATTTTTCACAACTTTGCCCGGGCCAAAAAGTGGCAAATGTTTTCCCTTAAACACTAGGTCATGAAGAAGAGAAATCAGTTGAGAAACCTTTGTATACAATTTTGTCCAACATAACCCATGATCGGAGGTCCAATGACAAGACTAATTGCTCCCATAGAATAAGAAAAGAAGAATAAAATGGAATCCACAAGCAAACTTGGGAAAAACACATTGGAAATTTTAAGTTATTATTTGAAATTGTTGAAGGAATGATTTGATATAATATTATGTTTTGTTTATTTGTTATTATTTATGTTTATGCTATTGTTTCGATTATTCTATTTTGTGAAAAATACACCAAAGATTTTATCAACTAAAATGCATTCCATATGTCATTGTTTACATATTAAAATTTACCAAAATAGCCGGTGACCTTGTAGCTATCATGGTGTATCAGTCTACCGATATAATTATTATAAAATATGATGAGTATAAGTTTTGAAAATATATGTATTAGTATATGTGTTTTCAGTTGTTGGCGGTATGCAATATCCAGCATCATTTAATGCAGGTTAGTTAACAAATGCCTGTAAGTAAATATTGTACAACATCTATGCCACCATTATCATACTAGAATGAAATTGCATTGTATAACTCAGATTAGATAATGTAAACTAGAAAAAAATGAGTGTATTGTGTTCTTGTTGCTGCTGTTGTTGTTGATTTTGTTGTTGCTTTGTTTTTGTTGTTGTTTTTTTATTTTTTGTTGTTTGTTTGTTGTTGTTTGTTGTTGCTGCTGTTGTTGTTGTTGTTGTTGTTGTTGTTGTTGTTGTTGTTGTTGTTGTTGTTGTTGTGGCTTTTATTTTTGTTGTTGTTTGTTGTTGTTGTTGTTGTTGTTGTTGTTTTTGTTGTTGTTGTTGTTGTTGTTGTTGTTGTTGTTGTTGTTGTTGTTGTTGTTGTTGTTGTTGTTGTTGTTGTTGTTGTTGTTGTTGTTGTTGTTGTTGTTGTTGTTGTTGTAGGAGGTGCGGCGGTGGTGTCGGCTCCCCCAGCCTACTTCAAATGAGGCCACACCTGTCACTGATCAATAGACATCTCATTTTCAACATTGAAATGGACATTTTGAATAATAATGCAATTTGTTTTTTACATTCTCTTCCGTCTTAGGAACTAAATCTGTTAATACTTGATGTTAATATATCATTGTCTTCTCATGGACATTTTATATTTTTATCATTTAAAAATGTCCATGAGAAGACAATGATGATTACAAAGAGTAATCCTACCAAATAAACTGAATTTTGGATTGTATCAACCAACAATGTTATGATTCTTTCTTTAATTGATTAAATATACTTTTATGTATGCAAAATATTATCATACTTGATTTTTATCAAAAGTGAATTATAGGTATTAATATTTGATAATGTTTCTCATAATAGCTTCACAGTTTTTAGAACATCCCATGAATGATTTACAAAATGAAACATTTTAAAACTCAACATGAAGGAGACATATTGTGAAATGCACATATTACCCAATTTCATCTGCTTTTATGTGTGATATTATTATGTATTAAAATTTTGTGTTAACATTTAAATGTTATTGTTTAAAGCATATTATATTTAAGGCATTTATTTTTAATATAAGTGTACAAGTTATGTATCATCTAACTATTTTTATCAAACTAACATAGTATTGGATGTTTGAATATTAATCATTGTACATAAAATTTAGATGTGCATTGTATGTTCACATTCTGACTACTTTTGGTATAAGTAAGTAAGTAAGCAAGTAAGTAAATAAGTAAGTAAATAAGTAAGTACTTTATTAATCATTATACATGAAACCTGTTTTGTGATATATTGCAATAGACAAAGACAATGGACATATTGCAATAAACAAGTTATAATAAACAAATAAGTCACATAATAATATAAAAATATATTTCCGTACCAACAAACTATACAAAAATTTTTATCAGTGGTTCAACAGTTGACGTATAGAATGAGCTCATAATCTTTTTGTTGACACCAAACTTTTCAAGTTTCCTGACAAAACTTTAAGAATGTGGTCTGAACTGGATAATTAATGATATTTCCTAAATACTTATAGTTTTCTACATACTCAACATTTTCATCCTTAATTACAATTAGCGACATTTTACTTTATTATTCCTGCAATCAATAACCATTTCTTTATTTTTCTTTGCATCAAGATTTAAATAATTATTATCACACCAGTCTACAGAAAGAAATTCTGATCTATAGTTCTTTTCATTCTGAGGGGTTATCATTTAGCAGAACAATAATTACTGTGTCATGCGTACTTAACTCTTTATCAGAGGTATAGATAATGAACAGACCACGAGACATAGCACAACCTTATGGACCTACCGTATTTATTGATAATTTTTATGAGAGTTTGGATTTAAAACGTACATATTGCAATCGATTTGTTAAAAACTATGGATCCAGAGGTTAACATTTGAGTTTACATTCATATTCATGAGCTTTTGCATTAAAATGTAAGCTGTTGTCCCTTCATTTCAACAAGTATTTCCATTAAATCAAATAACCCGAGTAAAACAAAACAGATTTAGACATTCTCCTGATCAACACCGGGGGGAGGGGACTTCTAAAAAAAGAAAATACACCCATATTTGGTATAAAAGTGTCCCATATCTATACATTACTAGTAACTGTCTAAGCAACAGCTGTATTACAAGTGAATTCAATACATGGCCTGGCTGAACAAGGAACACATTAAATAATCCACCCTCCCCGTCCTTCATCCCTCCATCAGCTGGTCCAGAACAGATTAAATATACCTCCATCACCTCCCTTCCATTGTCATATCTCACAGCTATACACAGTATATGACAATGATTTAATATGGTTGTTGGTGAGGAGGGGAGAAGCACTTTTAATTATTAATCTGTTCCAGAATTCATACTTTTCTACCCGAGCAGCAGGAAAGGGATGATGAAGATGCATTTAGTGTGTTCTGGACCTGTTTAGATGGGGATGGCGTAGAGAGGGTTGGAGAGAGAAGAGGGTGGTGGCGGCTGAACGAAGGGTAGGGGAGGGTAGAACATTTAATATGCTCCGCACGTGTTTATCAGGGGTAGCAGTAGCTGGTGAGAGGGATATTAGAGGGATGATTGCTTCCCATATACATGTAGTGTGTGTGACATATGACGATGGGAGGACGGTGATGGGCTGATGGAGGTGTATTTTATCTGTCACAAGATCTGAATTGTGACAGGAGCTGGGGATGAGCTGGGGACGAGGAATGGGGGACAGAGGGAACGATGGGGAGGGAGGAGCATTTAATGTGTTCGGGATCTCATCTGTTTCAACCCGAGCAGCGCCAGGTAGACAGCTTGTCGTATCCTAAATGTGTACTTGGTAAAAATTGTGACTTTCATATAAATCATTTACATAGTTATGATTATGATTCTAAGAACCTTATAATTAGATTTATACATTCTTTTCAGACAAAGATATATTTAATGACTATATTTCGTGCCATGGACACATCTTCAGCATAAATGTAAAAAGTATTTCATGCAATACGTACAATCATGTCTATGAGGGCAGTTCACACATGCTGTTTAATAAACAAATTAGTATAGGGTGGACACGCTTGGCTTTAAAAAATTAATACATAGTTCTTTTGTTTGTGTCAGGGTATTATTAGAGTTAATGAACTAAGGACCATGGACATTCAATTCAAGTAGGAGATTACCTGAAACACACTGTATGAATATGGAAACAATATGTGTGTCAGTAAAGCATATGCTCATGAGAAGTGTTTTTGATATTTAAGAAAGACTATTTAAGGCAGCCTAAAGAAAACACACACTTTTACAAAAAAACATTTAATTATAAACAGTTAATGTTGAGAAAAACATTCACAGTAATGCACATGTATAATTGAAATGCATTTAATATACTAACATCATCTGAAACATAATTGAAAGTAAACGTAGTTACACCACCTAAAACATAAATTACATATATGTGCTCCTGTGGCTGAGTGGATAGGGAGTTGGATTCGTGAATAGAAGGGCATGGCTGTGATTCCAGTGACACACTACTCCATGCCACCTACATGCTAAATAGTCAGGCTACACAAATGAATTGCAAAAAGCACGTCTGCTCCATGGTTGTGATGACATGCTGCTTGCTCCCCTGACATGTTGCATGCTCCCTGGGGAGTTGAGAAAGACCATATAGTGTGAAACGCCTGCTGCCAATGACCTGGAGTTAATGTAGCTCTGGTCATCTATATATACAAGATAGGCATGCAAATTTTGAACCAGCTTTAATAATCATAGGGGTATAACTTTAAGGGTTAAACAGCAGTCTCCCAGTTAAGGTCTTAATAGTTACTCTTCAGCAGGACTAGTAACTTTACTAACTTTACAAAGCTAGTAGTCTTCCCCAAAAGTTAGTCATCAAACGTGTTTTGGCTCAGCAGCTACTCGTATGCAGGACGAGTCCTCCCCAATTATTAGTAATCTGGATGAGTGGACTAGTGACTAAATGAGACTGAATAGTAATAAAACTTATTGTGATAACCTGCTTCCTCTACAGAATAAGTCTTAAGTCTAATTGTAATTTATTTTTTCTTTATCGATTTCGAACTCCACAGGTTCTTTAAAAAAAAAGACAATGTGACACATAATGAAACATCAAAAACATGACTAATTGAATACCTAATTGGTTACTAACTATCAAAACAAATGTAAATATAATGATTAATGTCATCTCAGTGAAATACTAATCGTAACATACATTCATAATAATTAATATATAAAGTACCGGTATTTAAATATGTTTCAAGTTCTATTGAATCGATGTTCTTGGTTCTTGCATACACACGTGCACACGTGTGTGTGTGCTGTGCGTGCGTGTGCGTGTTACTCACGTACTTGAGAGCGCTGGGGTCGCTGACGCATGTGTACGTGATGTCACAGCCCGTGACCACCTCGGCCGGACTGTTGGCCTTCAGTGCTTCACAAACTCCTTACACTGAAAACACATACAAAGTGTCCGTCGCCCTCTCAAAGAGACTAAAATTTATGTATGTTATGTAAACCGTTGAGTATAACAATTCTACTGCCATGCCAAGCAAGCACCTACCAGCTCCTTGGCATGACAGCGATTGTAGAATTGAATTCACAAGCAAACTTGAGAAAAAATATATATACAAGTGTTCATTGAGAATAAAAAAAAATTGCAATGTAGATCTGGCAAAAAGAGAAAAAAAGCGTTTCATTCGTATAATTTTTATTTTGATATTCATTACCATTTTTTTTAGCTATGATAGAAAATGTTACTTCATGCACTGCAGCACATTATATACGAACCAGCATTCTAAAATTTTCATTTTATTTGTGAATATTTTCTATAATATTCCAGACATTTTCATGTCAACACATCATAAAAATTAGGACCTGTGGCTGCATTTATTGTTCATGACAAGAGGCATGTTCAGTAGAACCACGTAAAAACCACGGTTTAACCACTGGGTGTAAGTATTGACATAGAGGATTCTTTCTCCAACTTCCACGTCTATAAGTCTATATCACGCAGCCTCTGCCAGGACTCGAACCCTAAACCACTGTGGCACGTATTCACCTAGAACTTGTAAACGGCAGGCGCGTTAGACCACTCGGCCATCACAGCTCATAATAAAGCCCTACAGCCGTGGAGAAAGAATCTAATATCAATATCAATACAAAAACCCAAGTCAACTAACTCCAATACATCTAAGTAAAAAAACATGGTTGTTTTTTACACAGAAAATCAATTTATCTTATACAATAGCTGCTGGTCAAATGCCCCCCCCCCCCCACTCCACTCCACCCACGCGGCCTCATGAATATTTGGCCGAGTTTCTCGAGGCGGCGGCAGCGGCTGTGAGCAGCTGTATACTGAGCAGCGGATACTTCACTGCTATTTATTGATGCTGCAGAAGCGGCGGCCGTCACATTGTTGTTGTGGTCTGTAACGTTACATCAGTTATAATAACATACTCCGTGGATACAAGTGACGACATACTGGGGGATACACAGAGGGCTGCTGCTGCAGCGCCAATGAGCGGATATTTGGGCTGAGCTGATTCTTCAGTTTCAAGGTCAGTATCTGTGGTCACTGTCCGATCAGTATCTATGTACGCAGTACCGCTCGACAGTTCATCTCAATCCCCACCCTCTCCGTGTCTCACATAACGGCATTTGTCGAATAGGGACCATTCAGTATTTGTGACAGGATGGGGTAGGAGGATTTTCCAAAATTGATGTGAAAAAGTGAAAAAATTAATAGCCCCCCCTCAAACCTCTGTGAAAAAACAAGGTAACCCCCCCCCCCCTCAATTTCATGTGACAAAAATTGATGACCCGCCACCCCCACCCACCCGACCCCAACAGTTAACGCATTCATTGTCGGTTAACAAAATCCTATTTGATGGATATCCATAATATAAAAAACAGTAAATTTTAGAACAGAATCTCTAAAAAAAAATGGGGGTAAATGTTATGTGAAAATATTGATAGCCCCCCTCCAAACATTGTGAACAAAAGTTCATGGCCCGTCCTAAAATCCTCCTACCCCACCCTGTCATACATACTGAATGATCCCTTAGAAATTAGCCCCAGCCAATACTGCACGGTCAATACGCAACAACGGGTCAACACCTGCCCCACTTTACATTCACCATTTACAGGGTTTTACTTATTCTAGTCCATACAGCCAAATCACACATGCTAAATGAACAGAAGGTGAATGTAAATGTGGGGGTTTATAGATCCAAGTCTTGCTCTCACGACTCAACAATTTACACCAGGTCATTGTACACTTATTGATCATTAGTTGATCATTTTCTCACACGCTTGCATCGGCAGCAGCTTGCATTCAGCACACAATTCTAATCACTCACACAATCACTCACTCACTCTTTCATCCCAATGACCTGAACCTAAGTAACGCCTTTAGGGGTGAGTTTGCTCAACACCCACCACCAGACCCACCCGGGAATCAACACACGACCTTCTGGTCATGAGTCCAACTCCCTAACCACTCGGCCACGGAAGCGCAATAGAATAGAATAGAGCCTGATGTGATGTGAATATACCCCTGCTAAAGAAGGATGGGCTTTCCTTTACACATTATTTTTTCAATCAGCTTGCTACCCTTGGTGTTTCTCCTACCGGTATTTCCCATATACCATCCAAACGCCTTGGGCGATTTAGGGACCGGTCGTTTATTTTACACACATGTGAATTTACGATGGAATTTCAATGATTTAGTTTTCGTATATGGTCCAACTATTTAGGGACCGGACTTTATTTTACACACATCATGTGAATTTACGTAGGAATTTCAATGGTCCGTGAATGGTCCAACTGTTGGCTGATTGTGTGGACGTATGCTCCGTGTCCATTGTGACTGCTGGCCGTCAATGAGGTGATATTTCCATACATTTACGTGCTTCCGACATGTCAAGTTTCATATGGCAGGAGTATTACGTGAATAAGAGCGCTGTGCAGTCTCCCAGTTACGCCCTCGATAGTTACTCTTCAGCAGGACTAGTCACTTTAAAAAGGCACTAGTCCTGCCCAAAAAGTTTGTTCAAGTCCTGAACAAATTTTAGGAAGTGCTCCAAACGTCTTTTTTCATTACTCAGCTACTATATGCAGGACGAGTGAATTTATTTTTATCGAATTCAAAGCACGAGTTCTCCACAATTTCAACTAGCCTGGACGAGCTATCTAGTGACTAAATGGGAGACTGCTGTTTCTCATCCCACCTGCTTGCTGCCGTCACTGACAGACGCTGCACTCTCTCGCCCTGTTGATCCACATGATCCGTCCCCATTCCATTGATCCACGGCTGATCCGGAACACACATTGCTCGGTCCATTGACTGACAGTTGTGACCGGAATCCCCACGGACACAGAGAATCATGGGCATTTCCCATACCGGCAGACAGCAAAAAATAAAATTCAGAAATAATACATAAATATACATAATAATACATACAAAATAATACATAATACATAAAGAGAAAAAAACCCAACTTTCTAAGACTTCTGATTGCAGAATAAGACTTAATAATTGCTATACTTAGTAATTCTCCTTCGGAAAAAGACCTTTTACGACGTTTTACTATCCACTGACACCAGTGTATTGCGATTTATCGACCTCCGCTGTCCACACAGTGTGATCAT
Organism: Streblospio benedicti; assembly: GCA_019095985.1. Taxonomy (NCBI): domain Eukaryota; kingdom Metazoa; phylum Annelida; class Polychaeta; order Spionida; family Spionidae; genus Streblospio; species Streblospio benedicti. The sequence continues at coordinate 51,281,051 of CM032660.1, read as the reverse complement.
ACCAGCTCCGTATCTCACGCTGTAGTGGAGAGCAGTCAAACGCCAATATTCGCCCCCGCGACAGTCAGCTGACATTCGTATTTAAATGCTGTTGTGAGGGAAATCAAACTGACAGAAAAGTTGGGACAGGTAACAGATAATGGCCCTGGCAGCGGCGTCAGCGACCGACACTTTGAGCGTTCACGATCAACGCCACCGACTGACTCTGGGTCAATACACGTTCCGTGGCAGCCTGTGACTGTGGTGGAGATTGTCCCATCGTATACTTCTAATCGTAGTTCCTGTCTAAAATCAGCAGGTGGCTACAAACAATTGCATTCTGGGAAAAAAATAGACAAACCGTATCAGTCTTTTTCATTTCTTTCTGACACGCCGTAGCATCACAGAGCTTTGGTTGATTGAGACTGCACCACGTGCAGGTAAGAATTGTAGTAACTATTTTGAGACACCACTACGATCGTGCATAAATATTTCATTGAGACAGCGATTAGAAAAATGGTCTATATACGCCCGCGATTCAACGCCAATAACATTCCAGAAAGTCAGTCGCAAAATCCGAACAATCACAAGCCCCACACTGACGAAACGTTCCGCGGCGCCTTAAACGTACGATTTCCCGATGTGTGGTGGAATGAGGCACAGTGTGAGAGATTGCCGTAGACCGACGATAATCCAGGTCCCCCCTTCCCCCCGTGGATCTGCCCATCCACACGCGACATTGAGCCGTCAGCAGCTTTGGTCTCATGTATTCCTGTACGCTGCGACGCTCGCGTTTACTCGTGGCTTTCACAGCCACTTGAGAAAGTAGACATCTTTTTGCCTCCAACATAAAAAATAGAGTAGCACAATGATTCCTACCCAACAAAATTGGAGTAACCGGCTGGTACCAGTTCTGAAATCCTGACAAACATTCAGAAAATGTAAACAATATTATATGGACCTTTTTATATAAAGAGTAATAAGAATATTGTTGTAAAAACGTTCATCAGTATTAATGTAAGTATTATGTTCTATGGCATATCAATGCAAGTCACTAATACTGTAATTATTATGTTCTATGGCCTTGTCATTCCTAGTCAGTCATTTTCCCATGTTTCACAGTGGTTAAATACGTGCATGAACATTCAATACATGCAGCAAACTTCGTTTTAATGAGCTTTTTACTAGTTGAAACGGCAAAGCAGTAAAGTTCATCACAACATGTGACCAAAGACATGCTGCTCCATGTTTAATCAGCTGTATATAGATTCCCATCAATTATTTGCCGAAATCAATGAGTAATCAGCCGCCAGTGACCTCCATCTGCGGCCGACGCACTGAAGCTGGAGATTATCAGGCCACGTGCTGCAGCAAAACACTGCACAGCTGATACGGCAGCAACAATATGTAAACTCAGCGGCTTCTCATGTAAATTCATGGTTTGACTTTGATGGTGACTATTCCACTATTATGGAGGCATCTGGTCAAGCACAGTGTGTCGTGCTGTACATTCACATCACAGATCACACGCGATTTGGCTTAATGGATTAGAATGAACAGTGCTGTACTGGATATGTAACCACAAGAAGCAGGGATTGTTTCCCAATCAAATGGATTGTGTCTAAAGTCCATTGTATGCGACTTTTACTACTGCCGTGAAAATCCCAGGTAAGGGACCATTCAGTATTTATGACAGGATGGAGTAGGAGGATTTTAGGGCGGGCCATCAACTTTTGTCACAATGTTGCGGGGGGGGGGGGCTATCAATTTTTTCACACAGTTTTTTTTTTTTTTTTTTTTTGTGTGGGGGGGGGGGGGCGTAAATTTTTTCACATAAAAGTTACTGTACTAAAATTTACTGTTTTTATTTTATATTATGGATAATTGGATATCCATCATATAGTTTTGGGTTAGCTGACAATGACTGCGATAACTGTTGGTGGTTGGTGGTCATCAATTTTTATCACATTAAATTGAGGGTGTTTACCAACTTTTTCAGAGATTTGAGGGAGGGGAGGGGGGGCCTATTATTTTTTTCACAGCATTTTTGGAAAATCCTCCTACCCCACCCCTGTCATAAATACTGAATGGTCGCTAAGGAGCCAGTTGTACAATCTTCAATCTAAGACAGTTGTACCACCTCCAATCCAAGCCAGTCATCTAACCGTCAATGTAAGATGACAGCACACAGCATAACCTGGTGCTGTTGGTAATCAGTGGCAGACGGTCGCGTCGTGCACAACGCCCCCGGCACACTGATGCTGATTCGGCTCCAATATTGGAGGCTGTCTGACCCTAGCTTAACATGACCCAGATTCACTGTCTTACTTTAGCCTGTAGTTAGAGAACAATGACATAATGATTGACAAACTCACAACAAAACTCTCCTCATAACCATGAAGAATGGAGCCCAGCTAGGGTGTAATAAGTATACATTCTGTGAATAACTTGATATTGCTTTTATACCTCTTTTTTGGGGTAAGTTGAAATTTTAATTTATTGGCTTCAACATCAAATGAATCCTGAATACGTCAGCCCTAATTGTATCCAAATATTTACCTAGCACATCAGATATTCACATGTTATTCATATGCATTCCAATAGCAATAAACGTTACAGTTTGCAGCTTTCTAAAATAAACGTATCGTAGAATCTTAATTTGCATTTAGTGCGTGATAATGACAGTGAATTATATAGTTGTGTTGAAGCTGGTGTCTCACAAACCCGACAACCCCAGAAAATAATGCTGGTATCTCACAAACCCGACAACCCCACAAAACAATGCTGGTGTCTCACAAACCCGACAAAACACACTTTAACAATTATATCATCCATTGTATTGTGCGCGATTTTCTTTAATTTCATTTCACACAATTGTCAAGCATGACATTCCAGATTCATAGAAAACCCACTAAAGTCAACAACAAAGGCACAGAACGTCACTGGAAACTGAAACTTGAGCCTTGAAGCAGGCTCTAGTGAATTGTACCAGAATGCTACATGTTATTATGAAACTTCACACCACAAAATCTGAGAGGTGTTAGTTAATTGTACCTGAATGCCACGTTGTTATGAAACTGCAAACCACAAAATCTGAGTGTGCCTTTGTTAATTTGCTACTGAGTGTTCGATCCTCCAAACACCCGGCGATTAACACGTATTTAACAAGTGATTAACACACAGCAATGGTTGTGCCATGAGCTTACACACATGCTCTACACATTGCCACTGTAGTAGTCAGCAGGACTTGGTTTGATGCTAGTCTGGGTCGCCACTTCGCAACCAACAAACTCCATCTGGCAGACACTTCCACGGCGCATCAAAGATTCTCAAAGAATTCTATATCTTTGGTCACATTCATGCAGTTTTTTTACACCTCACATTAGTCCTAAATCCCACTTAACGCACCATTTGTTTCAGGAGGCCTTGACGCCCCGCACATGAGCATTTATAGGCATTTGCGCTATAAAAATGTTATTGTTTTGTATTGTACTTTGCCAGCTGGATACACTTTTCTACTCATCATCATCATTTTAATGGTAACTTCCCTACTAGGGAAAAAATATCATTGAAAATTGATTTGATTTACTTTGTTTATCACAGATATATTAATACTACAAATAAAAGATTACAGATGGGCAAAAATATAAAAAGAAGTAAGATTCAATAGCGATATACATATATTTAATGAGAAAAAGTAAACGATGTGACAAACAAGGAGCATTAAAAGATGTGAATTTGAAATTCGCTTCTAATTTTCCATAGTGGACCTCGGTGAAACATGGAAAAACAACTGACTAGAAAAGATAGGGCCATAGAACATCAGAATGAGTATGATTGACAACAACCTAATCACTGGCATCACGCTGCATTGTCATTTCCTCATTGCTTCAGCGCAAAATGACGTCTCTCTTTTTTTGGCTGTTTTCCTTCAATTCAAGGATCCAATGACATCAGAATAATGAAAATTACTTTCAATAAAACGAGTGTCTCAATTTCCGTCATGAAATGCAAGTTAATTTCCTGGTAAGAGACGGTTTACTGCTGATCAAATGTCAGAGGCATGGCTGCCGTCTGAGTCTTTCTTACAGCAACATCGCTGCTCATGAACTCAATGTGGTTACATAGTTAGACACTGACCATGTTGCTATGTTACAGATGCTGTTGCCGTGACAACGAGCGATGCGGCCCTCCAGCCGGCTGCTGCTGGCTTTCCTCCTCGTGCTGCCGACTCATGCCGCGATCCGCGACGACCCCGGGTCAGTGACCACTGCCCAGTCTCCAGCACTCGCGGGGGGATCTGAGCCCACCACAGCGCAGCACGCGTCACAGACCAGAGAGCCGGAGCCTCCGGGGGTCGAGAACAACACTACTCCTACCCCCACGGGGGCGGGATGCCCGCGGCACTGCTCCTGTGACGCAGCCCTGCTGACGGTCACCTGCCACGGCTCCGTCTGGTCCCAACTCCCTCCCAGCGTCACCCGCCTCAACCTCAGTCATAACGGCCTCACGACGCTGCCGGCCGGTCTGCTAGCTTCGCTGCCCGCGCTACACAGCCTCGACCTCAGCCATAACAACCTCACGACACTGCCCGCCGGCCTGCTAGCCTCGCTGCCTGCCCTCCGTGACCTCGACCTCAGCCATAACGACCTTACGGATCTAAACAACCGGACTGTGCCACCACCAGTGGGATTGGATCTGCCTGACGATGACATCAACGGAACAGCTGCGGTTGGTCTCCTCAGCAACGACAGCACCGCGACCTCTGACCTCTGGGGCGTGCTGAGCCTCCCCAATCTACACACACTCAACATCAGCCACAACAGGTTTGACACCCTCAGCCCCACTCGTAGAATAACCATTTTCGTCCTTGTTTATTTCATCATTTCAGGCTATAAACTTTGTAGTGTAGGATATCGGAGAATATCCTCCACCTCTCAGCCAATCAGAATCAGGTATTTGCAGCAAACATGGGAGAAAAAATAACATTCTCTCGTACAAAAGTAGAGCTATTTCATCATACAAACATCCTGTACATAAGTATTATCGCCACAAAATATCCCATACAAAAGAGAATGTTCATCAAAAAAATATCTTGTCCTAAAGTTAGCGACCTTTCTACAATTAATATCCTTTTCTCTCCTATGAAATCTAAGCGCTTATCGTTATAGAAAAATATAAGAGTTAAGCTCTTTACCTTCATCAAAAACTTGTAAGAAAGTTCATCCACGATAAAATGATAAATTGCATTTTGTCCCACACACTCATTAAAAATTCTGACCAATCACAGGCTATTCATCTATAATCATCACAGCCCGGTGATGAATAAAAATGAGGTCAAGTGACCAATCACAGCTGAGCATCAGATGGGAGTGGCGGGTTCAACCAATCAGGTTGCATTATTTAAACAGGTCACATGAAGTGATGAATTATGTTAATCCACTCTTAGGTGAAACATTTCAGAGGTCAATTTGCTTGACATCTGATACTGAGAGTGACAGACACATGACCTGCCCATTCCAGCGGGCTGTGTTCCCTGCCAGACGATGCCCTGGCGGGCCTCCTGGCCCTCACCACCCTGGACGCGTCACATCTCTCCTGCCTCACTCACATCCCGGGACGGTAGGTCAATAAATCATTGCCTTGTCAAGTCGTAAAATCAACGATGGCAACACTTGCTAATCAATCATCCTAAATGAACATGTAAAGTGTGTTATTCGGTCAAACATGTGTACTGTACTCTCGTCTCGTTGCTTCCCGGGAGTTCTTGAGCATTCAACACATCACCTAGCCGTGCGGTTGTAAAAAATTAGAAACATCACCGAAAAGCAGAACTCCGAAGATAAATCTCTGATTTGCTTGACTGTATGGTACAGAGCGCTGACTGGGGGCTCGTGGGGTCGAGATTAATCGCTGCATGATTGGAGCGTGCTTACATACATCTAGGATTTGACTGACTTCTGTATCTGTACCCTTAAATTATCTCTTATAAACCAAATGCAAACAAACTGGGTAAAATCCTCTTGTATGTGTCAAACTTAAAACACGACCCGTTGACGGTGCTCTGTCAAATACGCAAATCGTAACCTGTACACATCGGGCGCCGTGACCAGTTTGCGTTGCTGTGTTTTAGGGCTCTGGCCGCGGCGCCGTCACTGAGACGCGTGGATCTGCGCCACTCGGGCCTCACCACGCTCCACCACCACGCAGTCACACGCAGCAACGCCACGCTCGGTACGTGCTCACTTTAAATTACACTTGCCCCACCGGGCGAGTAACATTATTTTTTTCCTAGGCCCATATTCATCCAACATTACATTACATTTGGTGGGTGGTACGCTATTCAATCTACAGTGAACGCCACGCTCGGTCCGTGCTACGCTCACTTTAAATTACACTTGCAAGAATATGCTAGCCAACTTTTGACCAATCAAGTTCAATTATACTTCTCTTAACAGTGTAATTACTTTAAATTACAAACCCAATTTGCAGTCACAAATCCTTGCTTTGTAGAGTTTCCTAAATGTTTACTACATAATTATATTATACTTATATTACTATCTGCTAATGCATGAGAAAAGTTTCCGTTATTTAGTTTTTCCTCTGTTTACTCTCAACATTGTTCTTTACTTGCCCCCATACTCATCCAACATTACAGTCGGTGTGTGCGACGCTACTCAAGCTACAGTCAATGTCCTCAACAACGGAACTGAAATTGCAGTCACAAATCCTTCCTTTGTGGTTTCCCTCGTTTACCGCATGATTTACTTACATTATTATAAGCTAATGCATGAGAAAAGTTTCGTTATTCAGTTTCTCCTTTGTTGAGGACATTCACTGTACATCTACGGTAATTTTAAATTCCACTTGTCCCACCTGGCAAGTAACTTTTTTGTTATACTTGCCTCAATATTTATCCAACTTTATTTTTTTTCAACTTGAATATGTCTATGGACTACATAAAACGAATGCCGATTAGCTGAGATGGTTAGTTACCAAAAGAATATGCTAGCTAAGTTTCAATCAATCACGTTCAGTTATACTTCTCTTGATAGTGGCATCCCAAATGGCCGCATGTAAACCATATGGAATGAAATTTTTCACGATTCAAAGCTAGATTTTGATGCAAATATTACAATCTGTAGCCTAAATACTAATAGCCCCAACGGGCAAGTACTGTGGAAAATGATTTGTCTAGACGCAACTTTCACTTGTCCCAATGGTTTTCTTAACAGGCAATCTGTCAGTAGTGCTTTGTGAAATCCAACATTTGCTCTTTAAGTCCAAGAACTTCTTATAGCCTCGTGGTCCAGTGGTGTGTAAACGTCTTACTTCCCCACGGTTCAACTGCTATCAGTTATGACGGAGTATCTTGGTGTACCGACCATGATTACCGCCGCTCGTCTAGATTATTTTCAATCCATGATCACTCTGATGCTGATTTTGCTTGCCATTTAAGACCTGTGTTAACACCATCTCCAGTGCCTGTTTCACGCTGCGAGCGCTGTGTGTTTCAAACCTGCGGGGCGCTGTGTTTCACGCCGCGCGGTGCTGTGTGTTTCAGACCTGCGGGGCACTTTGTTTCACGCTTGGCTTCACGCGGTGCTGTGTGTTTTCAGACCTGCGGGCGCCAGGTCATCACGCCGCCAAGCCGCTGTGCTGTGTGTTTCAAACCTGGTGCGGGGCCTGCGACGCCGCTGGCGTGTGTGTTTCAGACCTGCGGGGTGTGACGACGCTGGCGCTGGTGTTTGCCGACGGGTGTGGCGTGGCTGCCGTGCGACCCCGGCTGCGGCGCAGGGGCGTGGCTGCTCATTTCCCCCAACACGCCGTGCCCCGACCAGCCGGGCGCGATGCTTGACGGAGACGTGGACGCCTGGAACCTGACATGCACCGCCGCACATGCACAGGTCAGAGAGGTCGTATGATCTACCTCTTTCTCTCATATTTATATATAGTTTTCGGTCTTAAACTTTGAAGCATAGGGTGTCCGCTTCGCCTCTCAGCCAATCACAATCGAGTATTCTCAGCCAATCACAATCGAGTATTCTCAGCCAATCACAATCGAGTATTCTCAGCCAATCACAATCGAGTATTCTCAGCCAATTACAACCGAGTATTCTCAGCCAATCACAACCTAGTATTCTTGCAGTCGTGCCCCCAGGCTGTGAGGTCACGGGTGGGCGAGCCAACGGTCCTCACGTGTGTGGTTGGCGGGCAGCCGACCCCGTCCGTCCAGGTGGGTGACCAACCGCGGGTGCACCTGCCCCCCCACCACCCCGGGGGAGCCAGCCCCCACCAGCCAGGCTTCCACTACAGGTAACACACCGCCAGGACACAGTGGAACCTCCAACTACCTCTCTATTGAGACCACTTTTCACCAAACATGCCACTTGAGCCATGATACATATAGAAGAACCTCTATTAGGACCATCTTTGGGACAAGTGTTAGGTGGTCTCAATATAGTGGTGGTCTCTGTACATAGGTTCATTTTGGTAGATTTATGAAGGTTTGGGACCAAGAAAAGTGGTCTTATTAAAGAGGTGGACTTAATTGCAGATTTTAGACAGAGGGGAAAATAAAAACTGGCTCTTTCATAACTTAAAACTGTCCGTTCAGGCGTGTCGATGTATGTTCTACAAGCCCTATCTGTAGCCAACCGCGATAGATGAACCTGTAGATGTTTTGTAATGTACGCTGTGTTGCCAACAACATACATAACGATAATATAAAGCTGTACATTATAAACGTAAATGCTAAGGTTTATAGTAGTTATCCAAGTCTTGGTCTCATGACTTTACAATTTACACCAGGTCATTGGCCCACTTATTGATCATTAATTGATCATTTCTCATTTGCTTGCATCACCATTGCATTGCAGACACTACTGGCACCTGGCGCCGCTCACGTATCACCACAACATCCCGGTCACCGATCGCATGGTCATCCTTAGCAACGGCAGCCTCTATATCGACTACGTCACGAGGTTAGTGCACAAACACCGTTCACACGAGACTCACACTGATTGTCGCCTCTCAGGGTTTGAAGGCCCAGGCCTGAAGCTCAGACGAAATTCTGTGCAGAAACGCCACTTGCGATGAGACACGCATAACTCGGATTGATTGTTGTCTCTCAGGGTTTAAAGTCCCAGGCCTAAAGCTCAGACGAAATTCTGTGTGTACCTGTCTACCCACAACTGATAAATATCGACGTCACTGTTCTGGAGACTTATGTCAAAATATCTACTTATATATCTAATATCTATCTATGAAAGCACAGCTAGTAAGTAGCCCTATTCATAATACTGCTTTGCAAAAAAAAAATCTATCCAACATTGCTCGTTCATTTCGCTAGAAACTTGAATTTAACGTGCGTCTAATTTCAATATATATAACTGGTGTTGAATCTGGTTTAAAAAGTTCTTTGAGCTGCTCATATCATATTAAAACAGAACAAATTATGAAGTCAAAAAGGTACAAAATCTTATCAAAATCACAAATTTTCGATTCATCAATGCTCTTTTTTTCAACTTGAGAAAGCATTGAAGATGCGAAAATTCGCGATTTTAATAAAATTTCATTTCTCTAGAAACTTGAATTTAAAGGGACATGAACAGCAACCACATCCTCAGACAATTTCACGTAATAATTTTATTTTTCTATATACTTGAAATGTTGTACCTAATAACTTCCAATTTTACAATCATAAACACGCGTTTGATAGAAAAAGATAAATAAATTAAAACAGATAGAAAAAACAAGTAGATTGACATTGAAAGGTTCCGTACTAAAAACAGGACTGTAGCCTTTATCACTCGTGCGGCGCAAGCCGAAATTTGCGTGTACGCAATGTTTATTAAGGCTGGTAGAATGATAATATTGACATGCCAATGTGTGGGTACAAAACATCTTCCCAGAGTTAAAAAATGTTTAATTACGAAGAAATGGAATGAAACAAATAGCTGAAAATGTATATATTCGACTGATTTAGCAAGTACCATTTACATGACATAAATTTATTATATACCTTCGAAGTCACCTGTGCATGTCTCTTTAACATGCGTCTAATTTCACTACATATAACTGGTGTTGCCATATTGCAGGTCTGACGGTGGCAATTTCACGTGCCACGCGCGGAACGCCTTCGGCAACGCGACCGTCACCGTCACACTCGCTCTCGACTACTCCGTCTTCAAGGTAACACTGTGCTTCCGTGACCAGAAGGTCGTGGGTTCGATTCCCGGTCGGGTCTGGTGGCGGATGTTGAGCAGAATCGTTCCTATAATTCTTGCTATAATTCTCCACACTGACACGGACCAGGCGCCATCGATAACAAATGTCCTACTGCTCCCTTCTCTGAACGACTATATGAACTGAAGCTGGAGTCTTTATCCCTGCTAGAGTGCGTCGATGAGTTTCAAGTATTTGATCGTTGTGCTGAATAACGACTACACATAAAGTCACTGCGTTTGATATACACACAGTGCGTTAGTTGTGATTTGAGTGAGCGTTGTGTGGCCGCTGATTGCTATATTTAGTAGTTGTGTTACAGCCATGTCAACATTCAAAGATCGTCTCAAAGCCATGGACTCCGTTCAATGATGGTTGAATAATCGGCATGATCAAGTTCAGGGTCACTTTTTCATAAGTCCCCAAATCAATGTGACAGTGAATGAAACAACGAACACAAAAACTAACATCAAACTGCCATAGAACCGACGTGAAACAACCATATAACGGGAACGTGGCTGGAAAATGGTCGTTCAGAACACCATAAATTTTTGAGCATGTTTAAAATGTTGCTGATGATTGAAACGATCAAATATCGACTTGACGATGAACAGCGTCCACTGAACTGGTTCCCTAAGTCAGCATAACGAACTTAACTATGGCTCAACGCACTTAAACGTTACTCATTCGTTACGCTGCTATGCGGAGCGGTGGGACAGCACTTTTAAATTTGTGAATAGTAGGAAGAAACATTGTCGAAACATTTCCATGTATTATTCCGTGGTCGATGATGTAAAGCCCCTAATATTGGGGAAGATGGGGTACTAGGTGAAAATTTAATGATCTGCACAGCTGAATGGTCTATTATGGAAGCTGTGACACAGATGCAAGTTTGAAATCCAACCTATGTTAAAAAGGACGTGATTCAATCAGAGTATTGAGTGTGAATGTGCTCCGGCAGGTGACGGCTGACTGGTCGATGATGGTGGGGCTGGTGACTGCGGTGTGCGTGCTTGTCGGCATGGCGATCTGTGCCGTGCTGCGACACGTCGTCCACTTCTGCTCCGCTGCCGAGAGACAGAAACGCAAGTCCATCAAGGAACTGCTGCAGGTGAGAGCAAAACACGCGAAATGTCAACCGAAGGATTTTCGTCAGACGTAACTTGCACGGTGCACGTAAGAGGCCGCCTATCTCTGCCACGTTAAATGTGACGTCTGTCGACGGAAATTCACGGTACGTCTGGCGAAAATCATTCCATTATGCAATATCAAGTGACCTCGTGTTTTAGTTTTAAAAGACAGTACGGTATTTTTATAGGCATAATAATCATGAAACATGAAAAATGTAAGGTTTTTTTTCTTTATAGTTTCAATAGAAAAGCCATCTTTTAATCATCCTGATTTTTACAGTACACATATTTTTGACTGCGCATTATCTTTAACGCAGGTCCCAAAGGTGTCCTAATAGAGAGAATCTACTGTACTTGTCTGGGAATAGCTGCTCCAAGTCATACAATGATCAATAATCTGGGTGCCAGTCCCAACTCCACCACTCATCTCTGTCTTCTATGGCAAGCAAGCTCCTACCACTGTATTAACATTGCCGAAGATAGACATAACAAACCTAAGCTTCCATTTGACTAGAATTATCAAGTGGCCCTTTAAATAGGATGCGAAGAACTAAAAATTGTGCATACCAAGGGACTCATTAAATGTTTGCCAGGCCCCATTATTTTAAATAAGGGACTCATTGTTGCTAATTTCTGGATTAATCCATGTTGAGACAACGGCTCATCTACTTGTTTGGAACCAGAATCAATCTACATCAAACTTAACATTTTTGGGGAAACATTTCCCGACTGGTTTTCTCGACTGTTAGTCACAGCTTGATCTTAAGTCACGTAAAGCTGTAACCCCTTCCAATTCTTCTTTCCACATACTAAGATGTGCTCTGCCATATTTCTGTTATCATAACCTCACATCCTCTATAGCTAATGATATTTTTCAACAAAGGCAAAAAACATCTACTCCAACACAATTGCACATATAGTTCTATTCCAGCATTACCATAAATAGTAACTTGCAGAAACAAATAGAGATTAAAACAGTATTAAACAGTATGTCTAACACATGTTAGGCTATAGGAAAATGCTGTGCACATGGTGATGTTTGTTACTGCAATTCTATTTATAGTGAAGCTAGGATATGCCTATTCTGTCATTGCCTGCCAATTGCTCACAAAGGTACAAGTACAGGACCCCCACATCTAAGTCTATTTCCTCAGATCATCAGCGGGTCTGTTACCCACAAGGCGCTGCCTGTTTGTGAGACGAGACGTGACGGCGGCGGTGACAGCAGGCGGGTAGGCTGCCTCCCCGCGGGGTCTCCTGCATGACAAACACCACCACGGTGTTCAAAAACACAACACCAAAAACCACAACCGGAACCTTTGTACAATTTTCCGCACTGTGTTGGAAGACTCCTTACCACCACGACGCAAAAACCTTTATAAAATGTTTCTCACCACAGAGACGTTTGTACAATGTTCCGCACTGCGTTGAACGATTTTCAACCAACTACATTTACATCCACTAATTTTTGGCTTGTTCAATCCACTGTTTTTTTCTTGCAGTGTTTACATCATTATTACAATATTCTTGTTGCACTCCACCTCCTTTAGTCTGTGTAACAACATGCACACATCAGAGCCCTGTTACGGGTCCGGAAGCCTGTGAGTAAACGAACTCTTTATCATCCAAAATGTTGATAAAAGCAGTTCTCTTTTGGAAAATGTTGACATTAGTTATATTAAGAGAATCTGTAACTGCCAAGTGCTTCAATCAGCATACAATAGTTATTTTACCGTATTTCTTATGCTTACACGTAGATAGTTTTACGGGTATGGTCTGAGAATTAATTTTTAAAACTGCGGGGATGGTTTGGGTACGGATTGGATGTTCACAGGCGTGTATAGTATCTATAAGTATAGTTTGGGTACGGATATTCTATACTGGTGCGGGTAGACTCATCACGGGTACGGTTTGGGTGTGGATAGACTCATCACGCGTGCGGTTCAATGCAGTTGGCTGATTTCCAACCCGTGCAGGGCTCTGTATAAATAGCTGTGCAAACCAACCATTAGCACTCATGTTAAACCTTGTCTGTTCCTAGTTTTTTTATCCTTGAACCATTTAGATTTCTACCTGTTGAATCTAAAACTTTGAGTCATTGGTCACTGACGTAACAAATTAAAAATATATTTGAAACCCATCTAGTTTACTCAGATTTACTCTTATTTATTCCCCTCCAGTCCAAGAGATACACAGGATTTTAGATAAAAATTAAACCAATGAGTTGTGCATACTAGAGGACTGAAAAATGTTACTAATCATACTTTGGAATTTTAGATTGCATTTTATTCAGAAAGATACAAAGATACAAATGAGTTGTAAAAACAATGCATCAGCGTTATGTGGTTTTGACACGTAATATATATATATATTTCTTCAGTATCATTATCCAATGAACTTTTTTAATAATTCCATCATTCGTACATTATGTACTTTAACGTACAAATCCAGCAATTTCTTGCCGCTTGTAGCAGATCTCAACTGTAATATCTAACATACCGGTACAAATCCAGCAGTATTTTGTGGAGCGCAGATCTGTGATCTTATATTAATTTAGCATAAAAAACAACCAATTTCTTATTGCTTGCAGATCTCCATCGTGTACATAACATACGAGCGATTTCTTGTGGCTTGCAGATCTTAGAGTACTTTGACAAGTACTTGGACATACAAATCCAGCAGTTTCTTATGGATTGCAGATCTCTGATCTTGTATTATGTACTTTGCCATTCTGTTATTCGCACATTACGTACTTTAACACACAAGCGATTTCTTGCAGGAGATTTCCAATTACATGACTGAGAAGTTCTTTCCAACTTTAACATACAAATCCAGCCGTTTCTTATGGGTTCGATCTTATATTTACGTACTTTGCCATACTATTATCCTCACACAATGTCTTGTGGCTTACAGGAGATCTCTGAGTACAAGAGATTGAAAAAGTTCTCTTCCAACTTTAACATACAAATCCTGCAGTTTCTTACGGATCCGATCTCATATCACACACTTTGCCATTCTATTATCCTCACACAACGTCTTGCAGGAGATATCCGAGTACAAGACTGAGAAGTTTGACACGCTGAAGGCGTACAAGGCGGCGAAGCTGGACGCCAAGCTGGACAAGATCTCGGCGTTCAAGACCCACAAGATCGACCAGCTGCGGACGTACAAGCAGGCGACGGTGGCCAACGTGCTGACCAGCCTGGCCGGCATGGGGGAGAACTACCAGGCCCAGGTCGGCCGCGTCCGCGACAACTACAACACGCAGGTATTATCCAAACACACCTTTTGTCGCATAACTTCCTCTAGCCAAAACGGATTGCTATAAAAGTAACACCATTTGGTGCAGAATTGGCAAGGGTAAATAAGATCCATGACAAAATAACTCAAATCCTTGTAAACTTTGGTAAAACGTTCAAACTTTGGTAACACGTATGCAAGCACTTGTATGTGCGTGCCGTATGGTCTATTAGTGTTAAAGTGAAATATATTTTCTCTTATGAATATCCTACTCCTAAAAATGATATTTTTGTTCAAGTAATAATGTTTAAAATTTTAAGGAGAACTGATTAAGTTTTGCGACCTTATGGCATTTGGAATTTTAGTATCATATAAAAAAGCATATACATCTCAAGAAAATAAAACTCATGTACTTAGCTACAGGCTCATCCAGCAAAGTTGTAAAAAAAGATGTTAGCAAAAATATCTTCACGCATAACGTTAAACATGCATTTGTCTTATGACTACCATCAGCTTTGTACCGGCAGGTGGAGAAGCTGCGAGAGAACTACTCCGCCCAGATCTGCCGTCTCCATGACTACCGTGTGGAGAAGATCGACACGGTGCGGGACAATTACCACAGCCAGGCGGTGAAGGTCCGAGAGTATGGCGCCGCGCAGATGGCGCGCCTCCGGGAACAGTACAAGGTACATTCCTGCCGCCGCGAGCTTGGATTTCACACGAACAAGATCATCGTAGGTCGGCAATATACCACTGGGTTCAGTACGACGACAAGATCGTTGTTTGGCAGTTTATCTGTGCCTTATCGTTATTTGGCACCGAAAGGGTGTCAGTCTCCCAGTTAAGGCCTGGATAGTCACTCTTCAGCGGGACTAGTAACTTTACAAAGCTACTAGTCCTCCCCAAAAGTTACTCCTCCTGACAAGTTGCCAAAACCTTTTTGGCTCAGCAGCTATACTCGTATGCATGAATTCAGCATGAGTCCTCCCCAATTTCTACTGGTCCGGAGGAGCGGACTCGTCACTAAATGGGTGGCTGTAGGCACAGGTCATTGGGTTGAAAGAGAGTGTATTTCCGTGTTGTAGCTGCAGTAGCAGCACCGACATATAGAGGTTGTGCTGTCCTTTCCTCTCCTCTATCTCTGCTGTTGTAGGTGCAGCAGCAGCACCTGCTGAAGCTGCTCGAGCTGCTCGACATCGGCAACTGCATGTCGGTGATCGAGGCTGAGTGTCTGCGCACAGACTCCGCGCTATTTGACGGGGACCAGCTGGGGGGCGTCCCCGCCGTCTGGGACCCCGCGGACTGGGAGGTGCCCCCACCGCCCCAGGGGTCGTCACCGTCAGACACGTCAGAGTACCTCACAGCAGGTACCATTTAGTGACTGTTTTATCAAATGGAACCTACGACTAGTATGATGGAAGTTCATTTATCCTGGATCTGATAGACCTATGTTTATACTTTAAACAGGACAATAAGTTCAAATTACATCTTTAGCTTTCGGCAATTGCTCTTGCCTTGTTCACAGCAAATGCTGAAAGGCCAAGATGTAATTTGAGCTTATTATCCTGTTAAAAATATAAACATATGTCTGGAACCTACGAACTTGAGAATATTTTCAAACTTCTCTCCCTCTCTCGCGTCTATTTAGCAAGCATATTTCTACCAACGATAGCCATAACTGAAGACAGGTTTTACAACCCTAAGTTTCCATTTGACTATATCACGTGGCCCTGGTGGGACTCGAACTCACAAACAGAATGATACCATCATCCCACGCAGATGGCTGTTAAAAGGTTACACGGACGAACCGATGTCTCTGTAACCCCCAGCCTACATACTTAAGAACACAATGTGCTTTCGTGTTTACACAGTAGACATAGGCAGATTTGGGGGGCACAGGGGGCGTGCGCCCCCACCCACTCATTTCCCACCAAAATATTCCATTTTCATAGATTTTTTTGCATCTCCCCTATCGATCGCGCTTACAAACCCCATGAAATCCTCACCGCAGGTCAGAGGTGTGCAAGAGTATGATTTATTGACTGTCATTGGTATTAGAAGATCGTGACCTTTAACATATTACAGAGGTATTATGAGGTCAACAGACCAGACTGACCCATGAAAGTTCACTGAATCTTCTGTAAGGGCTTCGTACTTCCAATTATTTCTCTTCGCCTTTGGTTCCAATAAGCATTATTCACTGGTTGTCCCAAACCAAATATCAAGTTGCCAAGAGGTAAACAAATTCTATGGACGAAATTTCATCACTCAGGCCAGCTGGCACTGATGTTCTCTAGACAACGCAGATGCTCAACGTTTGACGATTCTGCCACAATAATTGCCACTTTTGCTTTTGCCATGTCAGTTAGTGAACAATTTTATAGACAAAATCTTCATCACTATAAGCAGTTGACATAAAGAGCCTGTTCACGCTGAACCTTCCACCAAACTTTTCGTGTTTACCAGGGCCACGAACGGGAGAAAAATCATACTTGTCCTTGGGACGGCATCTTGAAAAATGTACCCATCCTACCGAAGATTTACACGTCCAAATCAACAAACTCCATATAAATTCGATAGAAACCGATGTCTAAGGTGACTGAGAATATTCCTCTATAGGACAAGTAACTCAAAACTTTTACCCGTCCTGTCACAACAGATCCCCGTCTGGTTACCGCTTACATTTGGCACTTTCAGGCAACCAGGCCGACCCGCGAGTAAAACTAAGCAGGGCGATGATCTAAAACATAGCGGCCTAAGAGCCCGTTCACGCTGAATCTTCCACTTTCAGGCAGCCAGGTCGACGTGCGAGTCGAGTGCGAGACGTCGTCGTCATCAGGCGCGTCTCTAGGAGGCGTGGTCGCCAGGACGACCACGGTCCAGCCGATACTCCACGCCAGCCACACAGGTCAGAAAAAGCGTTTTTAATGGCTATTAATTTCCTCCGAAACATAAAACTTTGTTAAAGATCCACGCACACCCTGCATCAGTAAAACGTTTGAAAGTCTTCGAGTGTTTAGTGACTCATTGCTGCTATGTCTGTTGTTTAGGTGACCCTGCGGCGGTGTCCCAGCAGCATCCTGCCCCAGGCCGCCGCCGGCGGAGTCGCGTGCACCGCCGCACTCACTCCGCGGCCGCGGGAGACACGTCAGACGAGGAGGAGGGTGGCACGGCCAGCAGCACGGGGCGGAGACCGCGCGGCGGCCGTGGTGGGGACCAAAGGCGGGGAGACCGGCTCCCCCCGGGTGGAGGAGGACACCACACAGCAGCAGCGGTCACACATCGGTCCAGAGGCGGCCTTCCCTCTGCTGGCCCCGCTACACACAGCCAGCGTCCGCACCGCGCACCCAGGCAGCAATCGCCACGGCGACGGCGTCGGAGAGAGCAACGTGTGAGCACAAGGAGATTTGTCCTCAAAATGAGTACAGAAGAACCTTTCTATTAGGACCAGCTTTGGGGTGACCCGTGTTAGGTGGTCTCAATAGAGAGGTGGTCTCTGTGCAGAGGTTGATTTGGAAGCTTTATGAAGTGTTTGGATTGTGAGCAGTGGTCTCATTTGGAGGTTCTACTGTATTTGATGGTTACTCATCTACCGACCCAGCATGAAAATAAGTTTATCATTGATGGTAACTCGTCCTTGTGACCAAGACTAGCCACACATGGACAAGTAAACCGTGTGGACGACGAGTTAAACGTTTTAGCAGCTCGTCCATTGGCAAATAGCAAATTCTTCTCCATCTTGCATGCAGGTGTAGTACTTGTGCAAGGACGAGTCCATTTTTTGCGGGACGAGTTGATATTCGAGGGTTACTCCTTATCTACTAAATCCTGACCCATAATGAAAATAAGTATATCACTGATGGTCACTCATCTCCTGTCTACACAGTGCTGTCTCAATAAAGTCTAATACTCTACTAATAGGTGAACGGGGTGTGTGATTTGTGTGTAAACAGATTATAGTAGTGTGTTTATGTTGATTGGAAATACATGTAGTAAAAATAGATGGTATTATTGAAGTGTGAATGAAAACTGGTGAGAAAGTGAGAGATTCCAGCCATTTAAAATGTGTGACAATGTAAATTATTCACACAAAATGTGATGAAATTGGTGTGATAAAATAGTCCGGTGGCCTCAGACTCAATGTGATGATTAAATAATGCTCAAAATATGGGCTAACATTGTGACGCTGAATCAAAGAAACAAACATTTCCAGCAAAAGTAGGAGAAAGTGACCAAAATCTAGGCAAAAAACTAATTTCCGTGTAAATTCATATCAGCAGATGTGACTAACTTGGAATACAGAAGAACTTGTTCATTTGTCTCATATTAAGAAACGACACGTTATTTTCTTTCACATCAATCTGATGGCGTGAAATTTCAGCTCGAACGGTTTATAGGTAACGTGTTCAGTGACGTTCACAGAACATCAGGACATTCACCTGCAGACGGCCAATTTGGTCATATTAAGTCCGCCTTTTCAATATACTTGTAGTGCATGCGGTTTGTTTTTACGTCTTAAAATAGTGACTGTGTAGGAGCTGTGTTTCACTCTTATAATACTTTATATTCAACGCACTTGAGTTGATCTGTTTTCTCAGAAACGTAGATAGAGATTGTTGTTTGTGCTGGAGACTGTGACAACCGGATGAAACCGGTTCTAGCTGGACCGATGAGCAGACGACTGTCACATCGCTGGGTTGCTCACTTCCTTTGTGTGTTGTGCTCAAACAAAATTGTCACCGAACACAAGTTACAGAAATCTATCATAATTGTATACACGAAGATTCTAATCTACTTTATATACTATTCAGTATTTATATCAATCAGAGTTTGTTCAAGGAAATACAGTGTATTGTTGTTTAGGACTTAAGTTTCAGGGATGTCACTTTGTTACGCTTTTATTTATACTGCAGTTCTTATTTATATTTGCTACGCGTTCAATGTCTAATATCAAAGGCTCATAAAGCGGAGAACCGTCATTTCACCAGATTGAAAACCCTCAGTCTTCATATCACCAGATTCATATCAAACTATCGTTTGCAGAATTCAGAGTTTAAAAAACAAATGGTTTTCCATATCAGTTTTGCAGCTGTTAGGTCACTAGAAGAATATCACGTTGGTTTTGTACAAGTTTAAGACTTGAATGTATATAACTTGAAAAAGACTTGCATATGGCACTTGAAAAATATTGTTGTTGTTCAAAAAATAAATATGCTCACTGTTCAACTACCGGTAAAACAGAGTGTAATTCAATAAAAGTACTTTTCTCGTACAAATCAAGGTTTTCACTTTTTCAATAAACATCACACAAAAACAAGTAAACATTTACAACCTACAGGATAAAAACTGGCAAAAAACTTGTATTTAACACAATTAATGAATATTATAGTGAAGATTCATCTGTACTGGTATATGTACATAAATTTACAATTTATTACTTATTTATATTAATGAAGTCTTCACTTTTTGAAACCTCAATTCAGAAGCCACAGTTTCAGCAGCCCCCTTCTTCCTTATCGTTTGTGGTTTTTACCCGATGAATGTTTATTTCTCCCACTTCGCCGTTCATTCTCGATTCTGATTGGCTCTCAGCCGATCAGAGTATCTCCCGACTGCGTGATTGGGAGAACAATGATCGGTCAGAGAAATATGGTGGTAGGATGGGTATTGTGCTAGTCACTCTCCATTCTGCGAAACGCGCCTTCATTAAGGTTTGGATGAACTAGATATTTTATTGACCGTCGGAATTCTGTGCATCTTAGCACATGCATATACATGCATCATTAGTATGTAAATATTGTATACAACAGAGTAGATTATCACAGCATCATGGGATTATTATTGACATTCACGACAGAAAAATTCCAATCGGCAATCTGTCCATCATGAGGTGCACGAACAAAAAAAACGATCAAGTCAAATAATTCTGTTAATTAAAGTGAGGAGATAAAAAGGCAATAGTCTGTTTTAGGGGTGAGATCACAATAGCTATGCACCAGTCGTGGTTCATTTCGTACCTTTGCGGGTGTGCGGTTCCTCACAGTGACCTCGTGACCTCTGCGTTACATGACCTTTGACCTCCGTGTTACGTACCTTAGCAGGCGTGCGGTTCCAGATGGTGACCTGGGGGTGACCGGACGTGAGCAGCTGGGTATTTTATTGATATCTTTTACATTTTTATAAATCTTATTGGTATTCTAAATATATGTTTACATAGAATTTTATGACATATTATCAATATGAATGTGATAAACATATAAAAAAATGTAGTAGATATATATAGTGCCAAAAGTCATAATTCATAATATAGTCTGGCAATATAGACATTAATATCTATGTTTCTAACGTGAGTTTGTAGTACAAAAGATTTTCTGTACCAATTTGTTGCATATTTTACCTTCATAGTTTTCGTCATTGAATTTACAAATAGAAATTGTTTTTAAAAATTGATACAATGCAAGCGAAGGAATAAAAATAAAATTTCTATTCCTAAAGATTTAGCGAGGGATTTTGTTATTTGTAAAAAGCATTTTACAGGGTGGGTATTTTGAATACCAGATAATGCTGTTACTGTCGTGCACGATAACTATTGCTATAATTTGAATCAATCCAAACATAAATACGCTTGAAAAGAGACTCAGTGGATTTCTTTTAATAATAAATAAATATATTGCCCAATTTTGAGGTAAATCTATTATAAACTTAATCTCTATTTTTCGGAAATATTTTATGTCCATCTTGTGAGACTTGCTTTACTGTTATGTGCTGCAATCTAGTGACAAAACAATTTTTCATGGTGTGAGAGTTAATGGTCTGCTGTGGACTTACGTGGGCGCGGTGAGAGATTTGGACTTACGTCGGCACGGTGAGAGATTTCGCGCAGATAGTCGAGGTAGTCTTGCTAAAAAGGGTTGGATAAGATCATTTGTCATTAAGACGCAATACTTGTAAAGCGTTTTAAAATCATTGAACGTTTCAATATACATAATAATTTCATTAAAACGTTGATGTCTTAGATCATCATACAATGTACAATTAATTGAAACGTGTTGTTCATCCTCTACTTCATTTAAATGACAAAATTTACATATTCTATTTTCAAATGGTACATTTTTAAATCTGCCTGTCTCAATACCAATTTGGAGAGAACTACTTCGAAGTTTTGATAATATTTTCCTATGCTCACGGGGAATCCATGCTGTTACCCAGTACATATGATTCTGTTTGTATACGAGTTTTAAAAATTCTATACAATCGCAACTTCTTCCCATTTTCAATATTACTGTCATGCCAGAGATTGCTTAACCATTTTTCCTGTTCTAAAGTATGGACCTTATCTGTGACATTTTTTATTTCCTTTCTCATAGAACATTAAGTAAATGTTTCATCATATTTACAATTTATGCTATATTTTTCAAGGAGGTTTATACATTTATATTCGAATGACCTTTTTAGAAGTTTGTGTTTCCTAAAAACAATGGCAGGAATTCTATTCCTATTCATTACATTTAATCTAGCTATTTGTCTAAATATTTCACCAACATGCTTTGAATGTAGTGATTTCCATCCAATGTCACCAATTGTGGCTAAATTTGAAGCATTCTTTGGTAGTCCCAAGTAAGCTTTAGCAGCTCTCATTTGAACCTTATTTAATATATTATATTGAGAATAACCCCATATACATGAACCATACGTTAAGATATGTAATATTAATGCATTGTACAATTTATCAAAAACTTCATATTTCATTCCACCACTTTGATAGTATTTAGAAATGAGTAATCCAAGTGCTCTAGAGGCAGAGTTTGAGATTTGGTTAACAGCAAAATTTACAATCAAGATGTTCATCTAGCCAAAGACCAAGATATTTGTACCGATTACAATATTCTAAAATAGTTTCTCCACACTTAAATATAAATTCGGACCTTTTCTTGGATAAAATGTATAATCTTAGATTTGGAAGGATTGAGTGACAATCTCCATTTCTGACACCAAGTACATACTGTATTTAGCATTTTTTTGTAAATTCACTTCATTTTGTGCTATGATTCCAATGTCATCAAGCAAATAGTAGAATACCTATGTTTCTATTCTGTATCGATATACCATGGTTCAGGTAATTTATTTCATGCACTAAATCATCAATGTATATCTGAAATAAGGTTGGAGACAATATACAACCCTGTTTTACACCTTTTGATACAGAGAACCAGTTAGTAAGCTTGCCATTTACTTTCACAGCATATGAGACATCATTATATAACCCCTTTATTGCATTATACATTTTTCCTTTAATGCCAATTCTGGCAATTTTGTACCACAAACATTCACGGTTAACATTATCAAAGGCTTTTCGCATATCTATAAATCTCACAAATGTATTTTGCTTATTTTGTATACGATTTGTAATTATTGAGTTCAAAACATAAAGGTGATCTACACAATTGCGATGTTTCCTGTAACCATCTGATAGCTTGTGGTTGTCTTCCAACCATGATGAAATTCTCTTGTTCAAAATATCACAATAAATTTTACATGCAACTGAAATAAGGGCTATGCCTCTATAATTTCCAGGAATAAGACGGTCATTACTAGATTCTTTTGGAATAGGATTTATAATAATCTTGTTCCACACTTGGGGTACTTGACCAGTTTCAAAACATAAATAGTCTGTGTGTGTGTGTCTGTGTGTGTGTGTGTGTGTGTGTGTGTGTGTGTGTGTGTGTGTGTGTGTGTGTGTGTGTGTGTGTGTGAGTGTGTGTGTGTGTGTGTGTGTGTGTGTGTGTGTGTGTGTGTGTGTGTGTGTGTGAGTCTGTGTGTGTGTGTGAGTCTCTGTGTGTG
Organism: Streblospio benedicti; assembly: GCA_019095985.1. Classification (NCBI taxonomy): domain Eukaryota; kingdom Metazoa; phylum Annelida; class Polychaeta; order Spionida; family Spionidae; genus Streblospio; species Streblospio benedicti. The sequence goes on along the minus strand of CM032660.1, from coordinate 51,257,634 downwards.
TGTGTGTGTGTGTGTGTGTGTGTGTGTGTGTGTGTGTGTGTGTGTGTGTGTGTGTGTGTGTGTGTGTGTGTGTGTGTGTGTGCATGTGTGTGTGTTTGTGTGAGTTAGAGAAGTTTGAAAATGTACCCGCAAGCACTGAGAAACACATATATAGTAGGCCTAGCATATTTGCATGTAATACAATACATGGGAGAATATTAAAGAAGAGCAGATGACAACACAAAATTTACTGTTTTGTTATAGAGCGACAATTTAACTTTTCACGCTTCAGACTGGACACGTGCACAATATGTTTGTGTGATTGTTAAATGAAGACACCATTGTGTATACGTAGCCATTTTTCACATCTGTCACACATAATCCACAAAATAGCTTTTTTCCAGATGGTTTGTAGCTTTTTCTTTATCACAATACAAATCTTGGTTATTGCTGTTGCCGTATAGCACTTTAAATCTTTCTTGATGGTGATATACAATCTAGGGCACATCAGTCTATTGCCAATTAACACCACCTCTATTGAGACCACCTCTATAACAAGATCACTTTTCACTGTCCTAAACCTTCATAAAGCTACCAAAATGAGCCTCTGTATAGAGACCACCTCTCTCTTGAGACCACCTAACACTGGTCCCAAAGGTGGTCCTAATAGAGAGGTTCTACTTTATCATGATTTACATTCCACACATATGACATATCAAATATTATTCTATGGCATGTAGAGGTAATATTTGAATAAATAATTGTGTTATACATCTAATGTTTCCACTTTTTTTTTGGGGGGGGGGGGAGGGGGAGGGGGGGTCAAGAAAAATGAGAACGCTGTTTCACTTTTGTGGAGTGTGACTACGTGTACGTCACCCCTTAGTGGGGAGACTTCTAGGCCTCAACAGGAGAATAGTTCTGGGTCGGACACCATCAGGCCGCTACTTTCATAATTAGTCTGCAAAATTTCAAAACCCTGTAGAAGAGCCCACCATTTTGTCGCTTTTCTTTTCTATCACAATTTTACCAAAAAGCATATGCAAACTTTTTAATACAGAGATTATTAACATAGTCTAATCGCACTCTCTACGAGAGGCTCATTATATTTCGTTATTTTTTTATGTAATATTTTTTCTATGAAAAGTGGTTCTTCTGTACTTGTATTAAAAAAGTGGTTCTTCTGTACTCATGGTTTAGCTGGGTCACATTCAAACAAGATTCAAAGAAAATATATAAAAATAAAATTTTCATAATATCATGAAAATTTTACATCACAAATATCAAAATAACTTATAAAATGCAATCGTACAAAATATTATTAACACAAATAAATTTAAAAAAATCAATACAATCATACAAAATGTTACTCACACAAATAAATTTGAAAAAAACAACAACAACTAGACCTCTCGTAGAGAGTGGTCTAATCGTTAAAGACTGATGAGTGGAATATATTATTCATATACAACGGTGCACAAATGACTAACTGTATATCAAGCACGACATGGCACCAACAAGAAAGGATAATACTCTTGATATATAATGCAGTGAAAAGGAATAGCGGTTTTATATATGGCAAGCGATCTAAATCTTCGTGACTGGATATCGTGAGTTTCCATCAAATTGATCCCTACTTCGCAAATGGAACAGCGAAACCTTGTAAACAGGCATTGACCGTTTGAACGCTTTGTGATTTCAATGAAGACTTCCCGCCCAGGATGTATTGGCCGCTTTTCTTTCTTCTTCATTTAATGTCTTTAATGCCACAGTCACACGACTGTTACGGTAGATACACGATACGGATATGGTTGCGGATAAAATACGTAACTATCCGCAAAAATACGTAAGCATACGTATCTATCCGTAATTCAATACGCAGGATACGTATAAATATAGCAGACATACGCAGATCAGCAACTTTAGGATGAAATGACCGTTAAATGTCCGCAAAATACGTAACTCTTACGTAATATACGCTCGGGGGGGGGGTGTTACTTCCATGTTCGCCCTATACGGCATGTGCCACTGATAGGGGTCACCTTTTCCACCACTCAGTTTCACTAGGGGTCATGATTTCAACATTCCAGCCAGTTTCACTAAGGCAGGTTCAATCTCGAGGTTCAATATCTAGCTCTCTTTTCATGTGATTTTGCATTATTGAGCCATAAAAAAGCATAAAAGGTAAATATAAGTTGTAGAAAATCTTGTTTTCATTACAGTATCACATAGAGTAATACCCATTGGGATAATACCACATTGTTTTCATCCCGTGGTTTCACTAGTGGTATCATTTTCATAGGCCTCTTGAACCTGTGTGTTTTGTGAACAGGATGAAAATATCTGTAATGTGGCATGTTTTGAAATTTCAGAATTGTTACTTTCCATCGTTGTCTGTAGCGGTCCATTGAATGCACGTGTCCCTTTTTTCAAAGACAACACAGAAACGATATGATTACATGTGTATTTTTGTCTCTACGCTGTGTGATATATTGATACATGGTGTTGTTAACTACACGTATGAGCTGTAGCCGGGTATTTATTACTCCACGACACACATAAGTTGGAGTATCTGTGCTTAGGGAACGATCATAAATAACGTTACCGGGGGGGATGGGGGTCGTCCATTTTTTTGGGCTCGAAGAAAAAGTTTACCGACCCCCCCCCCCACATCAACATCTTAAAAAGTTGAGTGACCCCCCACCCCCACCCGCCAAAGAAAAAGTCCTCTATATAGTCATTGCATTGCTAAAGGAAAATATTTGAAAAATTATACCGTAGCGTGATAAAAAAGTTCAGCGACCCCCCTCCCAAGAATCAGAAAAGTTGGAAGACCCCCCCACCACCACACCTTTGGACGACCCCCGGTATCATTATTTATGATCGTTCCCTTACGCAGTCGTGTGCTAGTGAAGAATCCACAATGGCCCCTAACCGTAGTTGTACCGTACTCATGTGCCAACAACAAAGACCTTGTGAAATGTCCCATGTCCATATATGGAAGTCATTAACATCAGCAGATTTGCTTGGGTAGTTTTGGACTGATTCCAAAAGGTCTATTATCAAGTTATACTTTTTAAACTTTGCATGATCATGCTAGTTTATGACTCGAAATGTTTCATGGTGCTAATTATAAACATTCTTGTATTGCCAATACGGTTGATGGCGCCAGACCAGGGTATTGAGCAAATACATTACTTTCAGCAAGAGTTTATCGGTTTGCCCGGCATCGTTTTCTTTTTGCTTCTCCATAGAATAAATGTACCTACGTGTATGCGTATCATTCACAAAATATAGACTATTTCAAGATGTGTAAGTAAATGTAAATGTAGTGGTTTATAGTCCTGATCCCAGTCTGGCTCTCATGACTTAACGATTTACACCAGGTCATTGGCACACTTAATTTTTATCTTCAATTGATTATTTCTCACATACTTGAATCGGCAGCACATTTAGTGCACAATGCTAATCACTCACTCACTCACTCACTCACTCACTCAACCCAATGACCTGTACCTATTTAACGTATATGTACAACGGAGCAGTGTGCAACTGTTTATGGATTACTTCGCTCAACACCCACCACCGAACCCGACCGGGAATCGAACCCACGACATTCTGATCACGAGTCCAACTCCCTAACCATTCGGCCACGAAAGCACACGTTAGTGCAGCTATTGATAATCACGTAGCCTGTTGTTTTGTCACAGACGTTTAAAAAGTCTGGACGCCGACTGGGCTTTAGCAGATAACATCAATGTGCTATACGTGTTATTTGCTGTCTTTTATAAAAGTGCAACACCGTGTTGATGACTATCTTTTACATCATTTTTGTGAAGTAATGTCCACATATATAAATTATCTTATGTGTATTATTAAGAAATAAATGGGCTATCGAACAAAACATGTAGACTAATGGTTTTACTTTGTGAAATCAAGCTATACATGAAGAGTGCAGAAGAAGAAAACACATTCCAAACTGTGTTCACCTTTCCCATCCAGACACAAAACACCCGAGTCTGCCGGGGCATGGATATCGAAACCAAAAAAGGCTCATTTGCATACTTGTGACTGGATTGTACATTTGTATTCAATCGATTTAAATCGATAGGTTTATATGACACCGAAATGACGCTGCTACTCTACCTTTGGTTGGATGGCAAAAAAAAAAAAAGATGGCAACAACAACACACACACGGTCATTTAAAAGAAATTTAGTCATTATGAAAGACTCGAAGCTACAAAGATAAGTATCAAAGTCTCCTTTAAAGACCTTTCAAAAAGTTATATCTCGTTTTTCTAAGTAGAGTGAGTGCTGTCTTTCATAAGAAAGTATGTCCATTTAAAGGGACATGCACAGCAAAGTCTCCTTAGATAGATTAAATTAATAATTTTGTTTTTGATACATTTGACATGTTGCTCAGGATTTTACAATTATTAGTATGCGTTTTGATAAAATACCAATACACATAAAAAAAGTGCACTGCCATGTTGATTGTCACTTTCATATCTCCCCTGCAAATAAAGACCACTGCATGAGCTTGCAGCCTCTATCACCCGTGCGCCGACAGTCAGAATTAGCTGCTCAGAAATATCTATTAAGACTTTTAAGGTGTCAGTGTTTAATACTGTTTACAAACATAGATGGCTGGGTACATTTCATGAGAGCAAGCTAGAAATGGAATACTGCACATAGATAAAAATGTAAGCATTCAAATGGCTCAGCAAGTACTATTTATGTGGCATAAAAGGTTGAAATGACATGAAATTTACCTGTGCATGTCTTTTTAAATGAATTAAATGTTTGCCACCTGCTGGCTGCCACCCCGTATAGTGTTACTTTGACCCGTGTGGGGGCCTCGGCATGACTCATGACGTCACACAGCAGGTAATCCGGGATGTATTCTGGTACGTTTTGCATATTGTCCTAGATGAATGAGTTTCTATTACCACGACCGCGTAGATCCGACACTATCATAAGTGATAAGTCACAAGTAATTCATTTCAGATTTTAAAAATCCATATAAACCATCATAATATTTCTTTTGTGTTTGTTTGTTTTTTCTGTTTCTGCTGCCTTATAATCGAAAAACAAAGTCCTATTTTTGGTGAAGAATCAAATTCATTTAGACATGTTTCGACATCTCTAGTGTCCTTCTCAATTTAATTTAAAAATATATAATATTACAAGATCAAACAACAATGCCAATCATATTTTATACCATCTCTATACCAAAATATCAAATATCATATTATATATCATATCTTGTCTATATCATATATTGTCATAGTATATATCATAGCTTGTCTACATCATAATTATATACACAATATAAACTAAGTAATGTAAGTATTATGAACAAAACATGAATACATTAAAAAAGTAATGAAGATTTTCATTCCATTGAAGATTAATTTTGCTAGAAAATGATTAAAAACTTTGATCCAGTCTATAGCTTTGACTAAGACATTTAGATTGTTAATCATATGATTTGCGACTCTATTTGAATGATTAACAAATGGTAATTATTTGCACACCATAAAATGACGTGTACCATCCAATTGAAAGCATTCATCGGGACGATTACTACAAACTCCCGGAAATAAAATGTGTAATCCACTTATTAAAAAGTCAAATCGGGAAGAAGTAATAAAATATATTTATCATCACATGGGTTTATATTAAAGTGATTCACTGGCGTCACAGCCATTCAGTTAAACAGAGCTTGTACCGGAACCTTGAAGGTCGCTGACTGCTATATATAAAGGCGGCCAACATAGGAGGCAGACACTCTTAATGCAGGCATTGGAGAGCACACACCATTGGAATAACACAACATACTATTTTTGTAGGACTATCTGAACAGGATATGTTATAGAAAAGTGTTTACATCATCACAAGTATAAATTGTACACGTTTAAGGGGTAGCAGTGGCAACTACGTTATATTAGCTATATAAAGTCTGTGGTATTGGTTCAATATGTATTGTAGGGGTTTGATTTTTGGACTTGTGAGTGTGATAGTTTGTTGCTATGGTCAAGGCCAAGGGGGCGGGCGGCCAGATATCTCGACAACGGAAGGCCAGATGGTGAGATTTTTATACAAACTCGATAAAGATTCAAATAATGTGTTCATCCATGTTTGTCTCATAGGTATAAACACCGTTTTAGAGCTTTTAAACGTAAAAAGGTATAGAATAACAACTCACTTGTACTTTTGAAGCAGTTAAATTTTGTTCGATTAACAATGCCATCTTATGAGAAAATCTTAACTACTTACAAACTTAAAGATCGTTATAACTATAGACAAACACATAAAGTAGCCTTTGTTTACATTGGATCAAAAGACTCCATTCAGTCAGTCTTTTGTGCTAGCTTTAACGTGCAGAGAAACTTCCTCATTAGATCTATGTGCGTGCGCTATAGAAATATGTTACTCATTGTATATTTCCATTTTAGCAATATCTGAAGGATTTCGCCCACATGGGTCCCGAAAACCCCGACCCGCGGGTGGCCGCCTTGACGGACGAGGAGGGCTTTCGCCAGGGGGTCATGTCGTTCCAGGATATGGCGGGAATACCGAAGACAGGTCAGTGGCTGCCACGTCATACGTTACGTTATACGTCCGTGTCTGCCAGTATTGCTATTTTGTGGCTGTCTCAGAGATAGTTTAGTAATGCTCTTTGGCTGTCTCTCTGTTGTGTTCGGATCCCGGATATTGGGCAGTATTTAACCTCGCTTCATGCTGTATTGGATTACTTTGACTCACCAGTCTATGTAGAGCAAAAACCGCACTCTGGTCGCCAAACCGCAGCATGGCCCAGGTACGGTGCAATATTTACCAGGCAGGGTGGACCGCGCATGTGGAAAAACTTGTCTGAAAAGAGGTCTTGTCCCATGCTGATACCACAAAAAAAAGAAAAAAAAAAGAAAAAAAGATGTCCCATGACCTCTATACATGAAAAAAAGTCTGCGTCCCCTCCCATGAACATTCGCACGATTAATTTGTACCGATTCGCTCACTTTGAGGTGGTATTTCAGCAGCTGAGAAAAATAAAGTGCCCCATGCCCAATTAGAATGAAAGATCATCCGGCCCCCCCCCCCTGCTTTGTACCTTGAAAAAAAATGCATGTGCGCCTACCAAATGCACCGACCCCCCTCACTCAGTTCTCTCACAATATTGTAGACACGCCGTGTAATGCAAACATGTATTTTAAACAGCAACAAGTGGATAATTCGTACCATCATAACATTGGTAGTAGCGTGAGACCTTCTGTATCTCATGGTGTTTTTTCTCGCACAGTGAGGGATTGAATGAATTCTGTAGTGATGTGATCATAGTAAGTTTGCAAAATACCTTTCTGAAGGCCTAATTGAAGCATCAATAGTTAGAATGACACACTATATTACACAGATTCGACGAGGATGAATTTATGATATGATGGGTTCTGATTTGGTTTGTGTGGAGAGCTATTGCAAAAATGTGTGATCGAACCTTGAAACCCATCGTTATATCGCACGGCTACATTATGAACATGGACTTGTGATGGCAGTGTAAATGATAAACCTGTCCAAGCGACGATGTTTGACACCATACTTTGCAATATCTGTACATATCTTATTCCGCAATACGCACTAATGCATTTAAATATGCCACTTTTTCACATATACCACCAACCGCAAAAGAACACTGACTTGACATAGCGGAATATCAGTGATAGAATCGGGTATATGTTTTATACGATGCGTGAGTCATGGTTTCATATAGTAACATTAAGAACACGAATCCTAGACATGAATCACGTTTGGTAAAAGCGTAAATGGGTCAAACATATAGCACGTTCCTGTGTATTCCTTTATGCTCTGTAAGTGTAATGAAAAGCCCCGCGCAAGGATGCAAATTCGTTTAAGGAAACATTTGAAGTAGAGAAGCATTACAAATAAACTGTCAAAATCAAATCTGTTTCACCAAACAACATACAGAGATCTTTCACCCATTGGATCATCGTCTTCTACTTAAAATCCAGATCACATTTCTATATTAGTAATCTCGTGGAGTGTATACATAGCATATGGGCTCATTTTTGTACACTTTTTATTTAACTTTCTATGCTATATTTTAAATAATCAAGAATGTTTGAAAATTCTTGATTATTTAGAATATAGCATAGAAAAAAAGTACAAAATGAGATCGCCTTTCCTTTACAATGTAACTATCACAAACCAAGTGCATGAACCCAGCTGTCCTTCAAACTTTGGCACTGAAATGAAAGCTTTACCAGGCGAATGTTATCGTCACTTTGAATTTCAAACGTGTATAGACGTTAACATTTTTCATCATATCAATATTACTTAAGCGTGCTGGATAAAACAAACAAACAAACTAGAATCTAAGAAGAATAGTATGTAATTAAAACCAACTGGGCCTACTTTAGATGAAAATTACATTGGAATCTTAAATAGAGGTCACATGATCTTGGCAATCGCCACAAGGCTGCGTTATTCTCCAGTATATCTGACACACTTGTTTGACCTGAGGGACACATTTGACCATTAGTCATAGATTAGCGTCAGCATTTGACCCCAATCTTTTGTTTGCATCCTTTGTCTTCAACTTTCTCATTGTATCTGAACAAGTTTTGCAGGATATGAATAATGGGTTAGAACGGGTCAAAGCTCAAAATCGAGAAAATTTGAGAACATGCGCTGGTTTAGAAAGATGTCTTTGTTTATAAAAATGAAAAAAAAAAACAATAATAAATAAAAATGAATAATTGCATTTCAAATATTCAATAGGACGGTGTCAAAACGTGTGTCCTAGATGAGCAAAATCAAATCTAGCTATACCGGGTCATTATAAAAGTTCATTTGTAGTGTGTGTCATATAAACAGAAATTCAATTCTTTTTAACAACTACAATATTGAGAAATAAATAAACAAGCGTTCGCATTCCCCCGAGTTCCTTGATCTACAGCGTTAGATGGCGAAAGCTTTGGGGGTAATTATTTATTTCTTGATATTGTAGTTGTTGAAAAAAATGAAATTCTGTTTATATCTACAATGTATTGCTAACTTTACAGGCGTGGTTGACGCATTGACCATGGTGTACATGAACTACAGCCGGTGCGGAGTTAAGGACATGATCAACATGGGGGACTCGGCCAGACGCCGCAGGAAGCGATACACCGCGCAAGGTACAGTAGACAGCTTTGATTCTGTCACTTTATGAGCGTAAAAACATGTCCTTTTGCAATGGCAGGGTATGAAATAGAGCCTACCCGGCGGCCCGGTGCCAGCTGATTTTTGCCCGGGCCGACTGGTTTTAAAAGTTCATGGCCCAGTGCTAGGCTACTTTTTGGTAGTTCTAATTAAATATGAACACTTTTTGCCAGGGCAGGCTACTTTTTATAGTTGCCGGCCCTGTGGTCAGTAAGCAAATTTTGATGAGTTTCATACCCTGGCAGTTACGGTCTCTATATGGAATTGGTTTTAATTTAACTGTATACTTCCAATAAGGCAGTAATAAGAGTGACCGATTTTAGACTAGTATATAAGTATACGTAGAAGAAAGGATATATCATAGAAAAAAGACAATACTAATATTGAGCAGAATATAAATGAGCTTTGCAGACATAGACTCATTTGCAATTTGTTTGATTTTAAACGACACAGATGGTGTCATTGTTAGTTTTTATACTTCTTATTTTCGACACCTAAGTGTCCTCTTCAGGGAATATATTACAGTAAATATACAGGCGCGGCAGAGCCTGCCAGAGACGGTTCCTTATTAGGGGACTCGACTCCCATATGCATATTAAAAAGTATTGATCAAGAAATAAAAACACACACACACACACACACACACACACACACACACACACACACACACACACACACACACACACACACACACACACACACACACACACACACACACACACACACAACACATGAAATTAATTGTCTACAAACAGACTGAATAACACACACACATAAAAACCAACAATGAAATTAATTGTCTACAAACAGACTGAATAAGAAGTATAAAAACCATCAATGAGACATAGACTGGTAGGCACTTTTCAAACGCTTGACGTATCATTGATACTTCGGACGCAAAGCGTATGGAAAATAAAAAAAATAAATGGGCCGCATGTCTAAGCGCATGTCATCCGTGACTCCATGAGCTAACTGTGTCCATGGTGACTCCATGAGCTAACTGTGTCCATGGTGACTCCGTGAGCTAACCGTTTCCATGGTGACCACTTTGTAGGCTCCAAGTGGAACTCGAACCAGCTGACGTACGCCATCGAGCAGTACCCGGCGGACGGCGACCTCTCGCCCCAGGAGGTGGACTACGAGGTCCGCAGGGCCTTCAACGTGAGTGCGCAGATCAAATTCATACAATCCCTGGTACTTTATCGGTAAGCCATAGGCAGCTCCTGGGGGTGCGACTCCCCGTTTCCTACCAAAATATCTAATTGTCATAGGGATTCGGCAGCTTGCGGAGTCCCTACTTTTCTATAGCACTGACTGCTGCTTAATATCACATGACAAAAATCAACTGGACACCAAAGAAAATATGTATTGTGCATTTTTTTCTTTGTACTTTGTTAAAAGATCGACAAATGTCGACAAGTGTCATTTGTTTGGGAAAACCACTATTTTTTAATTCATATGAAATTCATACAGTCCCCGGTATATTTTCTGTAAGCAGCATAGGCAGATCCTGGGCGTGTGCCCCCGCCCCCCCCCCGTTTCCTACCAAAATATCTAATTGTCATAGGGATTAGTCATGTTCGCTTTCCATTGCGATACAAAACCCATGAGATCCCCTCAGTGCCCCCCCCCGCCTTGCCTGAAAACCTGTCCCTGCATACAACAATTGTGAAAGAAGTGCCTCTGATTACGCCCAATGTAGTAGACAGTAAGACGCAGGTATACAGATCTGCTAGGCTGTGAGGCTAGTAGGCTAATAAAAGTATCAAGGCGGGAAAAGTGCCATTGCATAAGATTGATGCTGCTTCAAACTGAAGTGTGTGTACTTCGTACCGGGAGATTAGCTCAGTGGCTAGAGCGTCCGCCCATGACCATATGCCTGGTCTGAATCATGGACGGGAGGCCGTGAGTTCAATTCCACGATCTTCCGAAAAACTTTACATAGCCCACCCGATTGTTTCCCACAGCTGTGGTCGACTTTATTTTACCAAAGGTACGACGTTTGCAGCTGTGTTTTTCCTAGTCTCGATCAACCAGACTCTGTAATGGCGGCGCTTATTTCATAGTCTGGTTCGTTTTGTAGGGTTTGTTGACATAAAACGTGCACACTTTTACCCAGATTCGGGTAAAATTATGATTGGTCGATAATAGCACGTGATGTTTGATTGACAGCTTGACGTTGGCAACAAACTGCCGATTCGATTCTCTCGTTCCTGATAACGTCAATCGGGTTCCATCTAAGCGTAATATAAATGATCCCATAATATTTTGATTACAATCTATTTCATTTGGACACATTGTATGCAATACAGAGTGTGGTTGAACGAGGCTGTGTTTTTTCCCAGGTGTGGTCTGACGTGACGCCGCTGACGTTCGTTGCGGTGTCCCCGCGCCAGAGCCACGACATCAACATCCGCTTCACGCCGCGGCGCCACGGCGACGGCAACGACTTCGACGGGCCGGGCGGCACGCTGGCGCACGCCTTCTTCCCGCGCTTCGGCGGCGACGCGCACATGGACGAGGACGAGACGTGGACCAAGGACTCCAGCGCGGGTAGGTTCTGTTAAAATCATCAGTCCGAATCTTCTGTGTGAACAGATAACATCGACTACCACGTGTTGCCAAACAGGAAGTGGTGTGTCACTCAAGATACGTTATTGAACACAATACAGTATACAGTACACAACGTATTACGTAACACACTGGCCCCACAGAAACCCTGGTCCCACAGAAACAAAGCTTAAATGCAACATTAGGAGTTATCAATTATTACATGACTAAATTCAACAGGTTCATGCGCTCCACTGAGAGACGACGAAGCCATATATCGTGATGTGCTGGGACGCGGCAGTTGTTGATCGCCAGAATTTCATTTGTGCATACATTTGCTGCTTTAATGCTGTGTTGTATACTTAATTTTGTCTTCGATCAGTGGAGTAGTGCACTTTGACCTCCATGATTTGCCAGGAAATCTGCAGGAAACTATTCCAGTGATATAATCGAGAAGGAAAACAGCAGAAAACAGCAAATATGAAATGTCGTGTAACCGCTGTGTGCTAAACCTGGCTATCTAAGTGTCAACTCTGTTTTTACTAAGATTAATTACCCTGAACTGTTAAATATTGTTTACTACATATTTTTTGTATATATGTATATTTTTTCACCTCAAGAGGTGTTGATAAAAACACGAAAATATTAGAGGACAAACTTTAAATTAGTCTAATTTTTTAATATTTTAAATTTTGGGGAATATGAATTGGTGTTGTTGTTATTGTTTTTTGTTCTTGTTGTTTTTCTAATCCACTGCAATTGTTTTGTTTAATTATTGCACTTGTTTATTAGTAATCCATGTACATGGCATGTCACAAAGGCATACAATTTCCTGTACACTTTCGGAAATAAAGATTGAAAATTGAAGACAACCGTGTTTTTGTTTAGGTACCAACTTTTTCCAAGTGGTGGCGCACGAGTTCGGTCACAGCCTCGGTCTGAGCCACTCAAACGTGCGCGACGCCCTCATGGCGCCGTTTTATCGAGGGTACCAGCCCAACTTCATGCTGAACCAGGACGACATCGACGGCATTCAGTCCATCTACGGTGGGTAGCGATAGAGTTTACTTCTGTGCACCCGGGCATGTGTTACAGCCATAGTGATGGGGCTAATACTTAAACCTTCAGTATTTTTAGACGGTTTGTGTACAGATTTAGCATGTTTTGACTGGTCAAATCACATTTAAAATGTATGAAACATTCACTGAATTATCTGGGCAATGTTTTTTTTCAAAGTTTCGCCTGTTCATTGCAGGGAGAGTGAACCCACGCCCAATGCCGGCCACACTTCCACCCACCACTCGCCCAGCCGGCACCACAACCACAACCACAACCACAACCACAACTACCATGGCTCCGGGCAGCTGCAGCGTTGGTAGGTCTGCCACGTCATACGTCATATGACATACGTCATACGTTACGTTATACGTCAGTGTCTGCCAGTATTGCTATTTTGTGGCACCTGCAGCGTTGGTAGCTATAGTCTCGACAGTTTGTCGTTCGGAGAACAGTTATAGTTCTTCTTTTAATGAGCAATAGAAGAAATGCGTGTAGCATTTTGATTGTTAATGTTCTGTTAATTAGGTATGCAGTATATGGAATCCTTATTTTCTTTGTATGTTTCTGTCACTGCTTATTATTCCAAAAACTAAAGTGACAGAAATATACAAAGAAAATAATCATTTTGATTGCGTTTTTATGCAATCTTGCTGTCGATAGGTGGGGCAGGAGAGACGGGCGCCAGCTTCTGCACCAATGGGAGAGTGGACGCCATGGTCACGCTCCAAGACAGAGCGGTGTATGCGTTCAGCGGACCGTACTACGCGCTCCTGAACAACCAGGGCATTGAGAGGGGGTGAGGCACTACCGCAGCTTACAAACGGTTCTAATGAACTGTTGCTCTTCATTGAGCTACATGATCAAGACGATGGAATAGATTACATTAGACACCACATACATTTCACTGCCACCATTTTTACTGAAGAATGTTACATTTGAGTACTCAGTATTTGCTACTAGTAAGTAAGTAAGAAAGCAAGCAAGTAAGTAAGTAAGTGAGTAAGTAAGTAAAGATTTATTGGTCAATATGACAGATGCATAAATATCCAAGAATACAAAGATACAACAACACAATAACAATGATACAATACAATAGCAATAATAGACATGCCAACATATCTCTGTGTTATAGGTATCCTCGGTTCCTTGGTGCTGGCTGGGAAGGTCTAGAGGGAAAAAGCAACATCGATGCTGCCGTCTCCATTGATGCCAGATACGCCTGGTCATATAACTCACGAGAAAGTCAGTGCTTGATATGCATTACTTTACACTTAGGGACAGTGCAGTATTTACCAGGCAGGGGGGACCGGTGCGTTTTGTAGGGGGACAGGTACTTTTTTCAAGGTACAAAGTAGGGGGACCGGATGATCTTTCATTCTCGTTGGGCATGGGACATGTACTTTTTTTCAGCTGCTGAAATCCCACTTCGACACGAGCGAATCGGTACAAATTAATCGTGCGAATGTTCATTGGAGGGGACGCAGACTTTTTTATGAATAGATGTCATGGGATATCAGTTTTATTTTCATCACATCAGCAGGGGACAAGAATTTTTTTCAGACAAGTTATTTGATATGCAACGGTCCCCCTGCCTGTTAAATATTGCACCATCCCTTAATATGACGTATAATTAAATACCAAACCACTCGAGGTGCTTAAGTACTACAAAACTTGTGATCGCTCTTTAGTGTCCTTTATAAAGTATTCTTATCAGATTAAGCTTTGCCAGTAGACTGCTTTTGGGTGAAACAAAAAATACAACAATATGAATCAGTTCGTGTGTTTGCTATAAAAACTTATATATGGTAAGGGACCGTTCATTATTTATGAGGAGGGGCTGAAGGAAATTAAGGGGAATCGGCAAATTTGTACACGGAAATTGAGGCGGGTGGGGCATCAGCTTTGTACAGAAATTTTCAAAAAATCTTCCGCCCCACAAATAATGAACGATGATCTTTAATGAACTAGGCATGTATTTCGATTTTGGAAGATCATAATCTTTGTACTGGATGTAAGGCATTTACCTGAAGAAATGTGGTGGCAAAGCCAATCTGTACAGGCAATAGAATGTATTGTGAATGCTTTATACTATGTGAAATATTCGGGAACCTTGTAAAGCTTTGGAAGGTCGTGGACTCGAACTCACCACCACAATCTGCACATACCAGACCAGTCATATATGTATGAACAGACGCTCTACCACTGAGCTAACCTCCCCAAACACTGTGGCAAGTGTTAATACTTGGCCCCATTCAATTCCACCTGCGACTGAGGCACTGCCACGCTTGAACACACACTTACTTGCATGTTCTATTCTATTTGCTACTTGATTTCCTCCCTCTAGCCTTTATCCCCAAACATTTACCAACCATTAAGCATCAAACAGGCTAGACCACTAAGAAGGAAGACGTGTGCTTTGCAGGGCGCTGGGTGTACACGCGGGTGGTGCCTGAGCGCGTCTACATCTTCCGGGGCAGCCAGGTGTGGCTGTACCACAATGTCAACTACGAGAACGCGCACTGCAAGCGGACCCTGGCAGCGGGCTACCCCCGGAGCATCGGCCAGACCTTCCCGGGCCTGCCCGACAACATCGACTCCGCCTTTGTGTGGGGCGGCAACGGCAGACTTTATTTTACTAAAGGTAAGACGTACGACGTACGACGTAAGACGTAAGACGTTTGCAACAGATGAGATGATTTATCCGGGTACTGCTAAAAGTGCTAGCTTTTTTGTAATAATTCATTTGTAATTGCTTCAAATCTTGATGCTACTGAGGGACTGTGCAATATTTACCAGGCAGGGGGACCAGTCCATTTGATAGGGGGGACAGGTGCCTTTTTCAAGGTGGAAAGTAGGGGGACCGGATGATTTTTCATTTTCGTCGGGCATGGGACACATACTTTTTTTCAGCTGCTGAAATCCCACCCCGACTTAAGCAAATCGGTATAAATTAAACACGCGAATATTCATGCTAATATTTTTTGTATGCTAAATGTGCTAGCATTTTTGTAATAATTGCTTCAAATTTTGATGTTACTGAGTAGAAAAGAAACATCTTTATGTCTAATTATACCGCTGGCTTCCCTCCATTTGAAACACATTAACCTGACATATTTACGAAATTCATCTTAATATAATTAACACCACGCCGTAAATTCTTGCACTGATTGACAGTTTCGACAACTGCACTTTTGCCATTTTCAAAATCTCTCCGCGCATGTCTAGGTCAATCTGCACGACTTCCGATATCGAATTTAAGAATTCATCGTGTTGCGTTACGATGAACTTTGTAAATATATATGGATTCCCACACGATGAACACATTCAAGGATATTAATAACCTGGAACAGTTTGATTTTTATATTTCTCCCCATTGTATTTGCAGACGAGCAGTATTACCGCTATTTTTATGCTACTGGATGAGTAAAATAGAAACATCTTTATTTCTAATCTTCCCGCTGGGTTCCCTCCATTTGAAACACATTAACCTGAAATATGAATTTGATCTTCCTATTTCTCCCCCGTGTGTCCGCAGACGAGCAGTATTACGTTTGACGTAAGACGTTTGCAACAGATGAGATTATTTATCCGGGCATTTCTCCCCATTTGCAGACGAGCAGTATTACCGCTACAGCTTCGGGAGCGTGGTGCAGTCCGGGAGCGAGTACGTGGAGAAGGCGGGCAGCGTGGACGCGCTGTACCCGCGCCCCCTGGCCACGTGGAGCGGCCTCCCGAGGGCCGTGGACGCAGCCATGAAATACGCCAACGGCAGGACCTACTTCTTCGCCGGCGGCCAGTACTACAGATTCAACGACAACCAATTCACCGTGAGTTTATGTCATAGGCCTAGCAAATATCATTTGAAATAATATTGTTTAAAGAACTTTTTAAGAAAACAACAATCGACCAAGGTGGCTATTTTCAATGGGTAGATATATGCTTTTTAAACTTATCTATTATTCTAACATCATCTAAATATAAATGTAGTCTGTCCAAATCATTCGAAATACTCCCAGGTCAAAATAAGTTATAAATGTGATGAATCGATCGTATACTTTGGTGATAATGCTATTATTAGAAAATAAAAACTATCAATTTCAAAAACAAGATTCAGAACTACAATCCTAGCACCGTTTTTGTCATATTTTCCCCCCAAAATATAATAAGCACCCAATTTACTTCACAAGGCGAATAATAATATGTTGTAAGTGTGAATTTTGCTCAGATGAAATAACTCACGTAAGCATATTGTTGTACAACACATACAGCTGTGTAGTTGAGCAAATATGAGCAACTTAAATGCCGATCAGACTGTCAAAAAAAAATACAATCTAGTAACACACGGCACTTACGGCAAAGAAGCGTCACTTGAACTACTCTCCAAAATACAAGTAATTGTAAAAACATCATCTTATCATTGTATGAAGACAGTGTTATTTGCCGCTCTGTCAGGTGGACCGTGCCAACCCCTCCTACCCGCGGCCCACGGCGCGCTGGTGGTTCGGCTGCGAGGCCGGCTCGCTGATGGAGATGGACGCGCAGGACGAGCAGTTCCACGTGGTACGTCTCACGTCACAATGCGGCTACGTTTCACGTCGTGACGTAGCCGCATACTGCTTTGTCACACCAACCTCCAAGCAGAACCCACTTCTGGTCGCTGAAAGAGGAGTTATGATTCCTGCTTGGAGGCTATGTCACATGTGCACAGGACGGTATTGGCAGGTCCAGGGAAGTCACCCCCCCCCCCATTGTAATTTTCGTGAAGTTTTTATCTGTGCATCTTCATGAAGTGCACTGCGCCTGTAGCACACTCTCAATCTGCCTGGGTGTGGAGTCTTAGTCTTTTGTAGCTCAAAGGGGACATTCTGGCGGGAGATTGGGGGAGCAGGGCTGTGTGGAGATAACAGTAGCTTTGGCATCGTGATATTACGATTTTCAAAGCCATTAATTTTTTTCTTTCATTGCGAAAGTCCTAGTACTCTCTCACTAAAGTACTGCTATAAGTCGTAAGAATTGAAGATCTTGAGCTAGAGCACCACATTTTTATATGGCTAATGACAATAACTATTTTTTCATATTCACTCAGTAATTGGCTCATTAAGCGTCCGCTGACCGGTGTGGGGAAAAACCCAGCTGCAAACGCCTTACGTCTCACGTCTTACGTCCTACTTTGGTAAAATAAAATCTTCTATTACAGGTGACGAGTGAGGAGGAAGATGTGACCACGATGCCGTCTTGGGAGGACGAGACGAGCGGTCAGCCGCTGACCACTCCGCCACTGTCGCTCGCTCTCGTGGCCGTGATATCCGCTGTCCTGCTCAACTGATAAACGTGATGGTGGAAAATGTCTCACTACCACTGTCAACTGGTTCATTCGCGAGTGTTGTTGTTTTTTTTGGACATTCAGATTTTTACAGCTTGCGTGTGTGACAATATATTTTTTTTAAATCAGTTGAAATAGCTGATTTGACACGCTGGTTTTTACTCTATATTTTTATTCAGGTTTTTGCCTATTTTTACAAGGATTTTGAAAAATTATTGGTGTGTAATCAAAACACCTATATTGATATTTGGATTTTCAAATAATTTTCAGCAGTCTGCTATAATGAAAAATGCCACAGGTGAAACCAGTTTTAGTTCATGCATTTTGTACATTTTTCACAGTTAAAAGTGTCACTGAACTAATTGGCAAGGCATTTTCCACCACAGAAGCGTGCAAGCGATTCATTTGAATATTGAATCATACTGAATGTAAGTTATTTTAAACCACAGTTGAACATGAATCACATCCTTTGTTGATAAAAGGTGAATCATAGTTCTGTGGGAATAATATTGCGTTTCTTCCCGGTACAGATCGATTGGATCTGCTTGCCTGTGATAAGAGATACAGAGTATTTGAACTAATTTCAATTAACATTTTACTTTATGGGTGATATAGCAACAATACAATACTAATTTTGCCAATTGAATTTAAATTTAATTATACCACACCAAGCAATTAGAATAATGTGAACACAGACTTGGTAAGCACCAAAAGTTGCATTGCTTATACATAATGATTGCATTAACAATGGCTAAAATATTGTCTCAGAATAGATAAATAGTAAGGACTTAGGAATTTTTATGTTTTCGACGAAATCTAATTGTTTTGTCATGCAATTCAGGTGGAATCTCAGTTACAAACCCAAACTCATTTTGTTGTGTTATTTCTGTGTATGGTGAATATTATATATATTATCAAATGTTATGTGGATGATGATCATGTTGAAATAACAGTGTGTGATATGCAAAATGCGATAGGACAAATATATATGTGTGTGCGAACTTGTTATTTTCTCCATGCGGGACGTGGAGGATTTTGTTTTGTATAATAAAGCTTTATAACATATTGATGTTTGTTGGAACTCGTATATTCAAAGAATTCATCATAACAATAGCTGATTGTTGGATTTCTATATACCTCTAATATTTCAATGGCTATCAGTCCATCTTGTTCACACATAGCCATTGAAATATTAGAGGTATATAAAAAATCCAATAATCAGCTATTGTTCAGAATTTTTTTTAAATATATAGTATCAAATACATAGCTAATGCATTTGTTTAATAATTGTTGGAACTTATATTGGGTATCATAGTCAAACAAATGTTGAAATGTGACTTTGTTTCACAACTATACCAGGACATTGTTCGTACACAGTGTGTTCTGATACTACAGTGGTGTCTGATTTTGGTTGGTGATTTCTTGGCGTTGTAGGAGTCTAAAAGCTCTCTGACAGAGACTGTAACAAAAATCATGAGCCAAAGCGTTCGAGCAGAACATACGTCGTAGGTAATTGCCTGTTTGCCTTTGTTGATCTGCCAGTATAATTACTACATGTATATGCTGATTGTGATAGCCCATACAAACATTCCAACATATTGGTGTTGTATGTCTCATTCAATAAAATTATTGAAAATATTTGACCTTTGTTTATGCTGTCTGCACAAGATGTGAGGAAATATCCAGTGTGAATAACCACTGTAAAAATAGGGTCTCACTGAAAACACATTCAAAACAACAACATCATCACAACAGAAAACATAATTTAACTACCATAATAAGCAAACATTCAACAGGTAACTATCTAATGTGTTTGCAAAGTTCCAATAAGAGATGCTTTTACTACTGTCTGTCGTTAGGTTTTGTTCATCACAATGCACACCATGTTCCTCACAAACAGACTTATTCCTACATACGATAAAAGTACTTCATTCTATCATTCCGTACAAAAATCTCCGCCAATAACCCACGCTGATTGGTCAATCAGCGTGCTCAATTATGCGATGGAATGAATGCTCCAGAGCGCGCGGAAACCAC
The DNA here is from genome assembly GCA_019095985.1 of Streblospio benedicti. Classification (NCBI taxonomy): domain Eukaryota; kingdom Metazoa; phylum Annelida; class Polychaeta; order Spionida; family Spionidae; genus Streblospio; species Streblospio benedicti. The sequence goes on along the minus strand of CM032660.1, from coordinate 51,237,466 downwards.
TACTACGGCGCTAGTCTAAACTCCTCACATTATCAATACAGCCGCTGACGTCGCAAGGCAAAAGTTTAGACTAGCGCCGTAGTAGTGGTCTCCGCGCGCTCTTTTTTGGCAAAATTGACTTGCAATGAGAATGTTATAATATGATTTATTTTAAAATAAAATGGATTTTAGTCATGATAGAATGGTGATTGACCACTCGATTGTCGTGGTCCATTCCTACAATTGATTGACGTATGTCCAGTTTAGGTTTAAAGAAAGGTTATATCGAAGAAGGGGAAAATAATCAACGCTCAGCTTTTTAATGCTTTAATAGCATGAACTACGAGGAACCTGTTTTGAAATCATCGATAGGCTTCTCTGTTTTGACACATTTTGTGATATGGTGTTTTAACTTGAAGAGTATGGTGTGCGTTGTGATTAATATAACCTTTCTTGAACACTTAAAATGGTGAAATCTGTTTTCATTGAATTGCATTGTGTAATCTGTGCATCACTAGGGAATATTACATTCTTCAATTTTGACACTGTACCAATGTTTTATCAACGATAATACGCATTCCGGAAAACTATTTCAAGTCAAAAATATTTTATTTTTTCCTCAGTAGATGAACTAGCTTACATGTATGTGTATTGGTTGATTGGTTAGGAGTGATGGGCAATAGTTTTGAAAACATTCTGAAAAAAAGTCATGTTTCAAATCAAGAGTAATGCCCATCCACCAAATGCTTGGTAACGACTGAATATATATATGACAATAGGGTGGCATGTGTGGCAGTTATACCCTATAATTTATTGTGATTTTGCTTTAACAGCATATCATTAACACCTGTCAGTATTTAGGCATTTCATTCAAATAAAAACACTCATACTGTTACTACTAGTTAAGGTCTGTGTTGGGACTGGCTGGAATTTCTAGCATACCTAAACATAATGATATTATAGACAACGATAGTGTTCTTTTCCTTCATAATACATTGAAAATTTCACACTCTATGCTTAAAAGTGAAAATAGGCACACATATATACACTGTCCGGAAGTTTTTTTTTAACATGCAGCTTCAAATTGAATCTTTGGCCTGATGGACGCACAGCTTACCCAATCGAACAACAAACAACAATAAAAAACAACACACCAACTGTGCGAGTGACGAGGCATAAACAGAAAACCTTGGTGCAAGAGAATATAGATAAACGGTACAAAAAGCAATAAAAAAAAAAAAAAACAAACACGCGCGCATTTGACCCCAACAGGCACCTTGGCAATTTTTGTCATGTATCAGTAGTCGGTGTTTTACCGCGTGTTATTTATCACAATAACTACTGTTACTGAATCAGTGGAATGTTATGACATCTATACATCTACATCTACATGGTACTGCCCAACGTCAACTAGCTGACGACTATTGGCAGGGAGGCCACGTGGTGTTGGTACATGGACCTCCAGAGGAAGGCTAGGTAGCCAACTGAGCCCCGGGGGTGTGGAGGGATTACACTAGCTATAGTTTTAAAACTAGGTGAGTTCTTTTACGTGCAGAGGTGTGGCTCTCCTCTACACGGGACACGCCTTTTAACGAGGCTTCCGAACCTCGCCGCTTGGCGTCGCCACCGTCTAGTAGTAACACTGTACGGTGGCGACGTGATGTGTGGAAATCAGCAACTCCGTGGCAGACGCACAACGTATCGGTTTTGGCGACACTGTGTCTGCCATGACCGGGGCTGCGAACTTACGACGCCAGCAACTCCTGTTTTCAAGTCGTACGCTCTAACCACTGAGCTACTGAGGACTATGTTCTGACACGTACTTATTACACATAATCTTTAATACTTGGCCATTTTCTATTACTTAACAGCTCTCTCACATAAAGTTTAAATAATATCCTATTCTATTAGGGTGTGATTATATGTTTAACTGATTAAAAATTAATATATTTTTAATATATAGATATCATATATATTTAAAACATAAAAAAAACATATTTTGCTGCTGAGGCAGTTTATTGATTTGACTGACAAAAGAAGTATTGATTACCAATAACTCCCTAGCTATTTGGATCTAGCTACGCATTTCGGCCCGCTTTGTACAGCAGTATTAGTCTACACGTGTACAGACGGATGTGAATGTTTTACTGGTAAGTAAATTCTTAAGTTAATGATACAATTTACATACTTCTTCTAAGAAATACAATAACTTAAGCTATATCATACAATTTCTCATTCTATATATTAATATTGGCATTACCATTGCCGTATGTTGTATGTAAAACCGCATCCCGTGACCCGTGTAAAAATGCATCTTTACACAGGATGCGGTTGTACATACAACAGCCTTATTACCATGTTGTATATCATTTTAAATGCTTTCAGTTCATTCCTAATTTTGTCATCGTCAATATAAAACACCTGCATTATAATTCACACTGCTCAGGGAATTATAGGGTCACAATGCACAAGGGGTCAGAAAGGTCATTGGGCCCTCCCTGTGACCTCAGGGTGCTATAGCAAACTCGTGTTTGAACAAATGTTCCTACTTACAATGACTTACATCAGCCACTAACAGCATACCCATGGTCAGTTTAGATTAGGATCAGATTAGAGAGGGCAAGTATGTGTAATGTGCCTTAAGTTCATTATCAATACATTCAAATTTAAGAAAGAACAAAGGAATATCATGTCTTTCCACGAAGACTGCCACAGCATTTTTAAAGTGTGCTATTTATTGTATATATTTTACATTGTTGGAGGAATAGTTAACTACTGTAAGCTTTAATATCATCATGATATTTAACTTAGTGTATTGTTATTTGGTGCTTTGATTACAAATTGTGTGTAAAATCTTTTGCCATGTGGTTTGAGGTAGTATTAGTAAAATGTATGTCAGTAGCCATTGATATAAATTGTTTATTTCTCTTGTAGATCATTAAATCACCGAAAGTCAACATAATAGCAGATAAAATTATTGAAAAGTAGAAGTTTCATTGACAGAAAGCACCAATCAAAATGGACTCTGAGATAAGCTACAGAACCATGGTACCTGAGATGTTAGTGCATATATTTCAACATCTCTCCTTGTCCGACTTGGTCAAGTGCAGATTGGTTTGCAATGCATGGATGAAAGCTGTCGTTGTCCCACGATTGTGGCGAGTTTTGAACATTGGAGATCTCAAGAAGATAGACACTAAACTCGTTGATGTACTAGTTCACATGGACGTGTTGAAGCATACACTATGTTTGGATATGGATGGTGGAAGATATAGTGACGTCAGTGCTATTCCTATTCTGCTGAACCAGTTACCCCACCTGGAGACACTTGTTATGACCGACTGCACGTTAACAAGGGATCTTCAGGAGTATGAATTACTCCAGTACAGTCTTCCAATCCTTTCAGCTATTGCAGAGGGTTGTCCAAGACTCAAACATCTGTATTTGACTGAGGAAAAAGAACGTGACGATGTATTGATAGAACCTGGAGCGATTTCACGGGTAGTTAATGGTTGCCAGAATTTGACGACGTTTTTCGTAGGAGGCGTGATTCAGGGGCGTGACGTGTTAGCTATAGCCCAGCAGGCTCATAACCTACAGCGTCTAGCTGTTTTTGTCCATGACCACGAGCATATTCGTATATGGCAGAGCTTAGCAGATGGGTGTCCTCAGTTGCAAACACTGAGCATCAAATACACCTGGCGTGCACAAGCACAGAAACCATTAAGTTTGTTACTTCCATTAGCAAATTTGGAGCATTTAGTGTCTCTACACTTGAGTTTCATGATCGAACCTTTCGATGATGTCTTTGAGAGACTTCTTTATGGATGCAGGCAGCTAAGAATATTGTCGCTGGAGAGTTGCCATATCACAGATGAAACAATACCAGCCATTGTCAAATGTTGTCCAAACCTTACAACTTTGGAACTGAATTATATCCTAAACTATACCCTGCAGTTGACACCAGATCGCCTCAGAGCATTGGGAGATTTACAACACCTGAGAAGCATTTCTTTACAACATGATCATTTTGTCAAATTGAATGATGCAAGTATCATAACATTGGTAAGCAGTTGTCAACGGTTGGAGGAGATAAACCTTTCTGACTGTAGACACATTACGGATGTTGCCATTGATGCGATCGCAAGACATGGAGTGAGAATGAAAAGCATCATACTAGATTATTCACCATGTCCATTTCAATTATCCCATTCTAAACCGGAAATCATGATATCGGATTCAGCACTAGAGAGCATAGCTAAATACTCGTCAACGATAGAAATGTTGGTCATTAGGGGATGTCCTAGAATTACAGAACAGGGACTACTGCGTCTTGTGGAAAACTCCACATCACTTCGTCTTCTTATTGTCTCACCTTACTATAGGAACGCTATCAAGTTCATAAAACCGTATAAAGGTGTGAGGGTTATTTGCAAGGGGCAACCAGCCAAGACACCCGAGTACATAACGTCCTTCTCATGCATGGAGAGAATACTGCCAGGAATGTGTAGTTAGACAATCATGATAGAATTACTTCTGTTCTTTTTTATATATGAAAATACATTTAAATTTACATTCAGTAAGTTAAATGATGGGTCAATGATAGATTTTTATATACTTTTTTGTAATATGTGTTTCAAGTAATTGGTTATAGTAAGTATTGAGATTGGTGTACTTGAAAAATCTGGAACAGCTTTCTTTTCAATGTGTTGTCAATGTTTTAATTTGTACACTATATCATTTAGTTCTTTACTTTCAAACTGATATGATGGTCAGCAAGTACTTTGCAAAGTTTTCCTTAAATGCAGGCAGCTGGTATTTGACTTGCAAAGTTCCATAAAATTATATAATAAGTCTGTACATCTCGAATATATACTGTATTGATTGTAGTATGAATAGATAATAGCAATGTGGAAGTGACTTTCAAGGTGACATGTGTCTATTTAATTAGTTAATATCTAAACAGAGTATACCACTTGTCTGAGAAATGAGGATGTTGGGGGT
>CM032660.1:51181324-51232383 GCA_019095985.1 Streblospio benedicti | reverse complement strand
TCTTCCTTTCAAGTAGTTGTCCCCATTATCTTATCTTTATCAGGTTTGGTTAAATATTAGGAGATACACGAAAAATATTTGCTTGGTGTCCGTATGTTGCAAGCAAAAATGCAGGATTCATTAAAACTAAAAAATATTGAAGTCCTTTTTGGAAATTGTCAACTCATATCTTCCCATTATCAAGAGTGAGAATTGTTTTATTTGGTTAAACATAAGGAAACATAAAAAACATAAGTGGTACGCATGGACCCCAGAGAAGATGAGTACAGAAAACACATGGTTGTTTGATAATTTTAGTATTAAATGCATGTAATAAAGATATAACTATTTTATCATCATTATCTGACAGACTGACACAAACATAATTATCGTATTTTATGTGACTGGTTTGGTTGTAGATGATAAGAAAAACAAAACCAAGAGTAGGAAGGGAAGAAGATGAATGAATTTTATTGAGACTATTGTTGAAATGATTTGGTAAAATATCACAGTGTATGTGATAACACTGAAAAAACGAGCAGAATGTGAGAAATTAGGCTACGGTCTCAATGGAGACGCAGTAGAAAGACTGTAGGAATCTCAGAAGTCTCTGTTTCTTCCCCCCTTTCCTCACTTTCTTCACAGCCGACTTGATCTCTGGCAGCAAGAGAGACTGCCAGAGACAACAATGGGCCATCAATGGAAGTAGCGCTCTCGGGAACGACTTCACTTAATTGCTGATAACACTAGAATGGGGGCGGGGCAGCAGAAAGATGCTGGTGACGCTTGGCACGGTTTGTGGCTCGCCTTTGACGGTTCCTGTGTTGGAGCTCTGAGAGCTTGTGGCGTGAGCGTCGACGTTTGCAGGCATGATGTGTAATTAAAACTGCTTGAAAGGTGAGAATATTGGAAATTATAATCGAAAGCACTCTCTGTGAGGGGGCCATTTAGCAAAAATGTGATTGGTGATTTGCCCTAAATCTTGAGCGTGAATTGTGAATTGCCTGTATTTAAGTGTGTGAACTGTGATGGAACCTATTCAATTACAATTCCTGGGGATTGGTGAAGGACAATGACATGTATTGGTGACTGGTGATTTAGGGGAAAAAAATCTATCAATTGTCCTATTTATAAACAAGAACTAGTTATATATACGCTTGTCCACAACATACTGGATGGAGATGAGATTTTAATAGATAGTAAAGATGTACAAGCACTTTTAATAGTTTGACCATGTTGTATTATTTTCAAATGTGTACCACAGTCAAACCCAGCTTTTATAACCCGTAAAATAAATCAGTATATACAATGATATGTATGGATGGAACACGTATTACCACTGATTGACCAATATTAAATCAGTAGGTGCATGTTTCGGTTTCCGAACCTGTACCAAGAGCTGATTAACAGGAATAGAGAGTCTCGACGGGCTTGCACAACCTATCACCACTTAAATCATCCAGTGTGCTGGTATTTGTTCCCTGTACCAATTACATAGGTGCAGGAGACAAGACATTCATCGGACAACGATGAGTCAATCAATCTATTAATAAATAAAATAAATCAGATCAAATAAAAAATACGAAGGCAGCCGATCTCCGCTGGAAGTGCTTATAGATGCTCAAATGTGCTGGGACTAATTTTGTGTTCCAATGAGTACTCTTCTAGTCTTATGTATTGTACAAAATACCAGTACATTTATGGTACAAGTTCATTTAAAGATATTTACTATATCTACATGTACTATGTTATTATCAAGTTTTTGTCCAGAGATCAAGTCTGTGATTTGTTGGGTTTTGTTTCATGATGTCTATACTATATGAATTATCAAATTAAATTATCAGTTGTTGGAATAAATAGTACACTATGTATTTGTGATCTTAGTTCTGTGGCTATATGGTTGGGGGTGAGGGTAAGGGGGGCATTTTAAATACATGTACTAATTATTTCTGATTTTACCACCTTCCAATCTAACGTCTACTGCTGACCACCAATTTCAACAGGGATGAGGGGGCTTATAATCTCAGTCCCATTTGGACCTAAGCACCAGCTGGATGCACTCGGTGATCACTGGTATATTAAGTTATTTAGAAAGAAACTCGCACTTTCAAGGGTGGCCACTAAAGAAGCTGAAGGTCTTCATTCCAAGGACTTCAGTATTTACTGCGCACATGTCTTTGTTTACTTGTAACAAGGCAGTAATTACATAATTACCATTATCACTCCAATAGGCACCTGGGACTCGGTTTGCCAACAAAGGAAATAGTTATACTTTGCACCTTTAAGCGGGAAAATGACTACACCGGTCAAAGTTCAAAAGTTCAAATATTCTTTGTATATCATATACAAGATAATTTGTATATAAGACCACATTTTGGGTACACGACATTCTATCTTAATAACCGCGAATATATCAAAACCGGGTAGCCGGTGCACACGCGACAAAGGATAGACTTTTTAACAGAAAGTGAGAAACCCTTCACATTATTCCAATTGCTTTATTAAAACTAATTTATTATTTTGGTCTATAAACAACGACTTTCAAACAAAGAAAAACACTGGTCAGTGACGTCATGGTGTTTGTCACACAGGAAGCTGAGGCGTGGTCGTCTTGCTAACGGTCCACACTGTATATTTATGCAAAAAATGGCCACATATTTATAGTAAGAAATGAAAATAACTGTAGAAGCAGTGATATTGGTCTAGAAATTGTCCCAGGACTCCCATAATTTAAAGCAATGGGTCGCGAGGTTTGGTCGGGTCAATCTATTTTTAGAACTGTACCTGTGGAACAAGTACATGTATGTTCATCCAATCAACACACAAGTCGTTTACCTAGTTTACATAATTCGTTTTTTACTTAAACTTTTTGGATACTCAATCTATCTAGCTGTACAATATATAATTTTGAAGGGCTTGTAAATATGAATCAGAATTGTTAGAAACCGTTTGTTATTGTCCCTCTACAAGTCTAACAAAATGCATTAGAATACATGGAAATTTCCATGGTCTGGTCAATCTATTTTTAGAACTATATAAATAAGAATTGTTAAAAACGTTTGCTATTGTCCCTCTACAAGAATAACAAAATTCATTAGAATATTTGAAAATTTCTATGATTTGGTCTGGTAAATCTATTTTTAGAATGCCAATGTTCACCAAAGCAGTTGGCTGGTATTCATGAAAGCAGTGGCTACCATATTACCAAATGAAATTATCTTTAACAACCAAACAATATACTTTCTAAAAAACGTCTTTATGTATTTCGCACTGCATTTTACTAAGTTAATTATAGATAAAAATAATCTTTGAAACATTAAAACAAATGTATATTTGATTAATTCTTTAGAACTACTTTGTGGAGTATGAAATGTGTAGCTGTGATGCGGCGTCATTACTGCTAACTCCCAACTTTAGGTAATGCTCTTTGATATAAGTCTCATAATTGCTCTAAGTAGCAAGCAAGCTACTTACTTATATTGAAAGCATATTATCTAATTGCATAATTGTATGGCCTTTTTATCAGAGTGCTAGAAAATGGTCATCACATGTTTTTGGTTGTGATGTGTGGAACAAAGAAGAAATTACAGTCATTGATAAACATTAAAACTATTTTCTATGTAAATCAAAGCATCCTACCATGATGATTACAAACATACTAAATAATATCTTATGGGTACCCTGGGATGCACATGTTTTTAATTCTATGAGTCGTGTGGTAACATAACGAGTTCTGGCTCGTATCTAGATTAATAACTACACAAGAGCAATTATTAAACTTATCAAAAATGTAAACTATGAAAGGTGTAAAATCGACTGATCAATTGAAGTTACCCGCGATGCGCTTTCTTCTATCAAATGCAATGATACTTCTTACTAGCAATACTTATAGGCGACCTTTTTTAAGAGTAAAAGTTGTAACGTTAACTCACACCATCGAAATATATGTGCAGGGTCTCAGTGCGGCATTAACAATGATTTTATTTTTATTCACTAATTTATTTCATATAAGAGTCTTGTCATGTAGTGAACAACATATGGTATCATTTTTCATTTTATTTTCTATCTTGTTTGTTGTTCAAATGTCAAATATCAAATTAGATTTTTTAATTTTATAAGCAGAATAATATTTCGTACACTTCCTAAGTGCCTTTTCAAGTGAGTTTTAATGTTATTGTACCAGTAGTTAGTGTGGAAAGGCACCTAAGAAGTGTGCGAAATATTATTCTGCTTAAAAAAGTAAACATACTAATTTGTACTTTGATATTTGAACAACAAACAAGATTTAAAAAAATAATAGTTTATTTCAGATATTAACATGTACAAAGATGCATATAAATATCCGTAGGTAAAACGACAATAATAAAATTATGTACAATCATTGACAGAACAATGACTAAATATTAGAACAATCGTTGGTTCCATAATAAACAAAGACTAGATTTGTGAAATGCGTCTCAATCGGTAATTGCTAATAAAATGGTATTGTCACTTAAAAACACATGGAAAACAAATATCACTTTTCTTTAAAAACCAATAAAAGGATTAACAGGCGTATTTAACATTGTTCCACCAATATTATATTTATATAAATATATCAAAAGCAAAATGGTCTTTTTTGAGGATGCTTAGACCAAACAAAAATAAGCTACAACAATATGACCCCGTGACAGTCTAAGTATGCTTAGACCATCGGACATTCTGTTATATCTTTTATTGGTTTACAACAATATGACCCGGCGTTATTTTTTAACACTTTGGACCAGGCCATCGGCTGGAATTCGGAAAAACATTCGGTGACCATGGTTTTCAGGAAGCATCGGCTTGGTGCCGTAAGAGGTTTAATTTGAAGTTCGAATTTATTTTCAGGTATCCATCAAGCCTCGGACACCCAGGCTGATATTATATTCTTGGTAGGTGGCAACCGTACAAGATTCTGGATGATCGAGACTAGTGTCTATCACAACCAGGCACATAGCCTGTACGCATCATTAGATATCAGCCTAGACTATTCTTCCTGTTTGCTCTGTGGGGGAAGCCCGTGGAGCCGTGCAAAGTGGGTGCGATGCAATAGACTAATATCTTGGCAATAAACACTGTATCGTTCACCCGTAAGTGGTTCTAATTAGATGATTTCTTCGTGTGAATACCTAAATCAACTGCATTATGCTCTCTCAATTTAACAGCATGAAAGTACCGTACGACTTATATTTAAAATCATCACCGGTAATTTCAAAACTTAACCTTACAATAATATTTTAGTTTAACTCATACATACTGATAGAAGATGTAGTGTGTCACAATTTTATGTAAAGCATGGTGTAGATAGTTTTAATGAGTTATAGAAGTTTATAGCTTCCGAAAATGATTACACAAAAGTGCTAACATTCCAGACAAGTCCAGTATTTTTAGCGACCTTTTCATTTATAAACGTCCAATGAACTGGAATTGGTTAGACAATTTATTCATTCAATGCCTGACAAATATACATGTTATAATTGTATATAGTGTATAAATATATTTTATCTGTGTTTTATGAACTATTAGTTTGAAAAATAGAAGCCTCATTTGTAATTTCCAAACACAAAATATTAAAACACTGTGTACAATATCGCATAAACACTGACTGTATCCACTGTCTAAAACTTAAACTGAATAATTGAGCACTTTCCATGTTACTCTCAAAACAGGTTGCACTGTAACAACATTGGAATTTGACCTTGACACCAAGTCCCATTACCCTGTAAGTCTCTTTAACACCTGGTGACCAATTCGGTGGTTAAACAAAGACCCGCGTAGTGACCTTTCGCGATTATGTAACCCTATATAGTATTATATACCTGGTGCTTGAATCGCACATACATGTAGATAACACGTGGTCATTCCCGAGGAAGCAGCCTCTTCATTCATTCAGCGTTCAAGTGGGCAACGGATCAGCAGCTTTTGCAGAGCCAGCATCTGGATAACTTTGGAGACGTTTGCAGAGATTTTACAATTCTAATCGTGATCGAACAAGTAAGTGACTATCATTCATGTCTTTAAAAATAAATACATTCTTTATTTAACTGCATATAAGTATGTTGATATTCGAGTTTTATAGTAGAAGGGGTATATATTAGCCTATAGCAGAATTACGTTCTATTAGCCGTATAAATTTAGAAAGTGCAGCTCACACATTAAGTCAGAGTCCTGGCATGGGTTTTTGCATTGTGTGGAGTCCATAGGAAACAAGCGTGTACACCAGCATAAAATCTAAAAACATGAAACCATAGAGATGGTCGTTTACAATGTCTCGAAAATTTTAAAACTTCCACAAGCGTGCCGTTGTTACCCACGTGATCAAATCAATGGCGGCATTTCTCATCAAAGTTTCCACCTAGAATAATTCTGAATAGAAATAGTTTCTGAAGAGAATTGTGCACAAAGAAATAGAAACGGGGTACACTGAAGATATATGCAATGTTTGGTAGTGGTATACAACGCCAACCCTTCAATTATGTCTTACCACTTCTCACGGCAGCACCAGTGTATACTAGTCTAACATGTCCTGTGCGCCGGTTTGCTAAGCAAAGTAATCAGAATTGTCCATATTTTATGAAACGTTATACTATAAATATGGGATTCTGGCTGTATAATTTGTTTTCAATCTGCTGCCAACATAAATAATACTTTGAATAGATAAGTTTCAAAATGGCGGATTCTGTGGTCATTAAAAAGTACCAGGGTTAGGTGTGCTTATATGGTAAAATTTACACCGTCTGTTTTTGGCTCTCCGCCAATCAGCGTACAGCATTGAGAGGTGTGTCACATTAGAATGGTATAATTTATGTTATAATGTACATTGTGGGTAGTATTGAAAAATAATACTGATATATCTATACTATTAGCAGGGTAACTTGGGCCATGGAAAATCACAAGTAAGTGACTAATTTAATGACGATAGGCACCAATTTAGCGGAAGTAATACTACTTCCGCCTCCATCCCGCCAACATTAGCCGTATTCTCATTGGTCGGTGGTCACGTGATTTGAAAAATAGGTCAACTTATCTCCAAACAGTGCATGCATGAATCTATTCCTACTTAGCGCATGTATGAAGTTGGCGTATGATGTAATTGTGTTTGAACGTTCCGGCAGTCTACAAGTCACTTATACACATTCAAACTCATAGGATTATTTGTTACTAGATATTTGGTAAGTAATATTAATTGCATATTGTATGTGTATCATATTATTGGCTTTTATTTCTCTTCAAATAAATGCGTATTTTTTCAAAAGATATACTAGAATAATTAAAAGAAATATCAAAAATAATTGTTTTAAACGTTTTGGAGATTTGTCTGCTTCAGAATATAACTTTCAATAAAAATATCAGTATTTTGCACATAGAAGGGAACCTAATAAGTAATGCATCCCAGAAGGGGATTTTATACTCTGCTTTGTTACTTATTAGGTTCCCTTCTCTATATGCAAAATACTGTTATTTTAATTGAAGTTAAAGAGAACACATGTCGAAATCGTCTAAAACAATTATTTTGGATATTTCTATACTTTTTAGTATATCCTTTGAAGAAAATGAACCATATATTTGAAGAGAAATAAAACCCAATAACATTATACAGTTTAATTTGTGATTTACAAAGGTTTCAATCCACAGCCAATTTTCTAAAATGCGGCACCTTTATTTCATAGGGTACCCAGGATATTTGCATGCACATTGATAACAGGTATACGTTAGACCACCCGCTGCTGCTGATGTGTGTTTCTTTGTTTGAGCTGGAGGATATTTCCCGTAAATCAAATTTCGCAATATTCCTAACCGCCCGAATGGGCGTCCCATTAAGTGCGTATCAATTTTTAGATCTTGAATATAAAATTTAGAAACTGAACGGATAACGATGAACGAAGTTCGTGAAGTACCCTTTTGACTATATTTTCTGTTCTGTTTTATCATGAATGCAAACCTCGATTTGTGATATATAGCTGGTATATGGGGTTATGGGTATTGAACTTCTGGGGAAGACGGCTAAACACAAGTTAACTATTAATAAGAAGACATAAGAATGACGTCACGGACGGAATGTTGAAAGACCATGAGTTGGTGCAAAAATGAAGAATAGGCATATAGTGGTCTCAAGGGGCTTGGTGTACCTGGTTCCCATTATCATATTCCAGGGCACAATTTTCGTATGTCAGGTGGCTGAATACTAGTTATCTAGTTTAGATTGTTGCTATTTAAAACTGGGACTGTTTTCCGGTGATACTGAAGATCTGACTACATTGTTTACCAGGCAGTAGAGACCATGACGTAACTGGTTAAGCAAAGTGGTGGAATTGCTTAGCAAACAATCACAGAGTTAACTGCATGAATGACTGTCCTTCTTTGTCTTACACAATGCAAGGACAATAGGGCACCATGGTATGATAATTTGTTCTATATATGATAGTCCTGCAACCATTTTAACAAGTTCGCCTGCAGATTAAATCTTGTGTTTTTATGGAGCCTCAGTTCATGCATACAGCCCATTCAGTGTCACACATCAAGAACCTGGGCAGTATTTTAAAATTAAAGATTGTACCAGTTGAGGACTTATAATGTATAATAGTAAATATTATATTGTAATTGAAGGGGGGTGTAAGATGATCGTTAACTATTAAAAAGTGGTCACCGTTAAAAAACAAATGATGAAATCTTAAGGTTATATTTACATTTCCTGCCGGGTTGGACTTATATAGAGGATTATCAGGGATTAACACAGATGTACACAATTGCGCTTAAGGTTATATACTGTAGAATAGGTTAATAACAGTCTTGGATTGTGTTAATAACAGTGCCGTTATTTGAATACAACCAATCATACAAACAACTTTTTATATACCCCCCCCAAAAAAAAAAAAAAAAAAGTATTAAATATCATGAATAATTCTTTATTATGCTATTGCATATGAATAAAGAATAGCCTACCAACCTATTGTGCATATTGGCTTAACCAACCCCAATAGGGGCTTGGATATAAATCAACACTTTATAAACTTCAGTAGGCCTAAACGTTAAAATCGACGATCCCACCTTGCCGTTTTAGTTGTTCACTTTGTCGTTTTGGTATGCAAATTTGATGCCGTTTAGGTTTTGTACGGAGTTCACTGGTATTCGTGGTGGACGCACTATGTATTCTATGCAAACACCATATTACTCCTATATTATAAGACAGGGTAACTAACCACATAAAAAGAAGGGGTCACGCAATCAGCTTCAGGCTGTATTTGTGCTCAAACTTCGCACATTTAAAATAAGTTGACCCAGTCCTATGCAATCGCAAATTAGATCGTTCACTTGTCATTATGCAATCAGGAAGTTGTTTTGAGTGGCTGCATTTAGTTACGTATGCATTATGATGCTTCTTTTTATTAGATTAGATTTATTTTAGCATTGAGTCATAGTACAGAATATGAGTACCATAACATGATAGCAGGTAAAGTACAGACCTTTCGAGGTATTTATATATTGTGATGCAAACTCAACTAAATCGAGCAGATGAAAAACAACGTCCTGAACTGAACATATGAAAATTTTGTGGAAAAACTGTGAATGCATTGGACTGTGTTCGCTTATTTACATAGAGTCAAGTGTAATATAATATTAGAGCATGAAAACAGATGCCATGGCTCCCCTTGTTTTGTATGATGAGTTACCCCGTCTTGTCGGCCTACCTCCATGATCCATGGTTATTGACGCATTGATTGGTCACCATACCAAAGATTTTTTGCTGGTGGCATAGTGTTTTTACCATTGGAAGTTTTCCATAGTTGGACCGTCTCCATGGAGACCACTCAAGTTTATGAAGACTGCTCAAGTCGCATTTTGCCATGCAGAAAACCCCTTTTCATTTTTGAAATATAATACGTTAAAAACAATTTTTAGTGATGGGTGGACTCCTCATGTGTATTGTGAGATCAGGTTTGGCATTTTCTCCTTGCACGGGACTCTGATAGAAATGTGAAAGCTGCACTAAGAATTCTATTTACTAGTAAATGTCTAATAGGTTGTTATGCATAAAGTTTTGTTATCAGAGTCTTGGCTTATTGGCCTAACTTGTAAATAGTTTATATTTTTACTCTCTTTCACTTCGGTGTATATCTTACCTACATACTTTACTTATTAGGTTATAATTTTATCGTTATACATGTACGTCTCGCATAGTTTGCTATCGTATGTTAGTTTCCTCACCGGACCACACATGCGTGGAGACAGTTTCCCCCTGCTAATGCATGTGGTTGGTGGTACAATTAGCTCTATTTTACAGATACAACCATGGAGATTCCTCGCATTAACGGGAACGGCACCAACGGGCACGCAGCGCGCTCCCCCGCCCCCAATGGAGTGAACGGCGCTGCTTCACCACCCAGCCAGCAGGACGCAAAGATTTTTGTAGGCGGCATCAGTGCAAACACAAACGTCCAAATGCTGATTGACTACTTCAGTAAATTCGGGGACGTTGTGGACGTCACTGTGCCAATAGACAACTTGACCAAACGCCAGAAGGGATTTGGTTTTGTCACGTTCGCGGACGCAGAGAGCGTGGATAAAGTACTGGAGCAAAAGCGTCATGTCTTAGACGGTAAAGTTATCGATCCCCAAAGAGCAATGCCCAAGAACGATCCCAGCCTGCAGGTGAAGTCCGCCAAAAGAAAAGCACACACGTTAGTAGCGGAGAGCGAAGAGCATCAGCCCAACAAGGTATTCATCGGGGGCGTGGACGGCTCCACCTCTGTAGAAGACATTCGCACGTATTTCGAAGAAAATAAGTTCGTGGTGCGGGACGTGGAACTGAGGTGGGACGACGAAACAGGCAGACACAGGGGGTTTGGTTTTGTTACTTTTGCCAATGAGGATTTCGCAAAGGCGGCAGTTCAAATGCACCGCCACAGTATTGGTTCAAAGATGGTGGAATGTAAACCCGCTCGACCCAAAAAGGAGCTTGCCGCGGAGAACGCGCGAAAGCAACGAGAGCAAAGCGTAGAGCCGCACTCGCAGCTCAACGCTGCGGCACAACAGTTTGTGCCGATGCAGCAGCATCCAGGGGTCATGCAACCACCGACGGCTGACTTGACCATGGGCACACAGTTCTACCAGAACATCAACGCGCTGACGGCGGCACAGCAGCAGCTGGCGTCAGCGGGCGTCGCTAATGGACTGTTGCAGCAGCAAGGCGGGCTCGCCGGGCAACATTACCAGGGGGCCGGACCGGCGTGGACGCCCGCTGGCGCTGTCGGAGGCTACGGCGTCCAACCTACACCACCACCAACACCAGAGCAATGGCTGACCATCTCTGGGGGCTTTCAAAACTGGCTACCTCCCCAGCCACAGGCGGCGAACGGTCACCACGCGATGTCCGCCGCAGGGAATGGTTTTGGCGTGAATTCACAGATGTTCCACCTGCCAGCTACCAACGGCAACCACAACAGCAACGCCGTCAACTCCCAGGCGTCCAACGGGTTTGTCGGCTCGCCCATGATGAGCATAGGCACGTGGCAGCCACAGATGCCCAACTCTCCACCACAGCGACCTCCTACCATGATGTATGCCGCCTCTAATCCGCCCCAAGCAGCGTTCAACGTGCCCGCTTTTCCAGGCTCTCGCCCTCAGAGTCCACCAGTCAACCCGGCCATGACCCTGATCCAAAATATTGGCTTTTCATTGGATGCTCCATCGAAGGGTGGGAAGGCCAGCAATGGGTTTCCCCCGGTGAGCAAGAATCAGTAGTAGGCTGATTCAAATTTCACATTTCGTCAGTCTGCAGACAGGGATGGGGTCAGTTCAGTTTTCCAATTCCAATTCAATTTTCTCCCCAAGGTTCAATTCTAATTCCTTTGACATCAATTCCAATTCCGTATTAGTAAAAATGTAATATCTACATGTGTATCAAATGATTGTGTATGTTTATTTTAAATACTTCTATATTGCCAACTTATTAATAATATTGTGAATTAATACATAAATGCATCACACAATATCAACATCAAAGTCTGTGTATTGCTTTGAGGTGAGTAGTTGGCTACAACAAAAATAAAGTTAAAATAGTAATGATATAAATGGAATTTGGGTGGAATTGACGGGATTAAGGTCAATTCCAAATTTCTTTCATATGTTCAATTTCAATTATGGAAATGGAAATGGCCCCATCCCTGTGTGAAATGAGAATGGCCCTGGATACTACAACTAGACCATCCATCTTAAGTTGATCTAAAGTTGCAAGTTGCATTGTTTATTCTTTCTGTATATGATGTAAGGTTAACTTTTAATTGCTATAAAATGCTGTGACAAACTTAATATAACATTGAATTATATGAAATAGTATTGGACAGTTGAACAGCAGAGGACCGTCACGGTCCTCAGGTTTATTTTTGTTTTATAATGATATTAGACTTGCTAGACACGTTGCGTGTTGTTTTTCTTTGTTGTTGCGTTATAATTTATGAAAATTTGAAATTTGAATACTATTTGTTGTCTGTTGTATTACACCGTAGACAAAAATTTGAATATCTCCCGGTCCGGTAATAAGTGCAAACTCTGCATAATTTTAGTTCACAGTTTTGTTTTAAAAAATTGTATGTACATTAGGGCGTTTCATTTTTCAACTTTTTTCTCGGATCAAGCTGGCCTGGTTTTGTGAGATGTTCCATAGTGAGAAAGTCACAAATCCAATTTTTTTTTCAAATTCCATACACCTGACCTCTGCAAAACTCCACACTGCGTGAAAATTCCATCTTTCTTGAAAAATTAAATGGAAGAGAATATCTAGTTACTTATTATGAGTACTTTGTAACAAAATAAATATGCATTTATTTCAAATGCTGAGAGTTGCAATTCATTGTTAGATTGTGCTTCATTAACTCTACATCTGATCATTGGCAAACTTGTCATTCTAAACTTCTTTTCTTGAAATCTTTATTGAGCATTAATAAAAATACTGTTTTGTTACTGCAACTGAACAAAACTGTTCATTTCTACATGTAAATATAATCTTTTTTGGATATTACAATAAATATGTTCATTCTTAAAAACACTTTAAAACACTTTTAAACCTTGATTGATTTTACGAAATACGACGGCGCAGATAAAATGACAAAATCCTTTCCTGACATCAATTTATGCATCCATCACATTATTGAAGGGTTAATTCCTATATGATGGCACCATTTCTGACCATAGTTGTATTTATATAGTTTGATCAGGAAGACATTTCCTACAATTTAAGATCATGATGAAGTCTCTAGGAGGAATTTCATTATTTTCGATATAAGGGGCCAGGAACTCAGCTGAGCGCCATCACCGTCAATATTCAAATGCGTGGGGGGGGGGGGGGGGGGGGGGACCAAACGCGCACGGAATTTGAAAAAAATTTGGATTTGTGAGTTTCTCACTATGGAACATCTCACAAAACCAGGCCAGCTTGATCCGAGAAAAAAGTTGAAAAATGAAACGCCCTAATGTACATAGTTTCCGACCTGTATTTTCATTGAATTGTTGTCTTTGCTCATCAGCATGGACTCTTAGTTGCATAACGCAATAGGAACAGGCGGAGTTGTTCTGACCATCCATTGTCATTGACCTAGGATCTTCCACTGCTTATGTTTGAAACCAATAAATTGTGAAAATACTTGAATTCATGAAATTCTAGTTTTCTTTATGCATGTTCATTGTTCCATTCATAAGTTATGAAATAGCAAACAGTTGGTAGTTCACATAGTTGATAAATCATAATCACATAGACACACTAATTTCTAGTTCTCTATAAGACAGTTAAATAAACTTGACGACTAAAAATAATTTTAATTCCATAAAGATTAGTTATTGCATTAAGTTGTTTGTGTTTAGACTTTGCGTAAGCAATCACTGACTTTTAAACGTTAGTAAACAATATTTTCGAGAGGAAATTACAACAATCAACGGTGTAGTATAATCAAATTTACATATAACGTCCGCATAGTGTCCTTGTTTATGATGTTGATGTCTCTATGTCAAGCTAAGGACCATACACGATAGTTAACAATTTAGCGAATATTATAGGACTCCCGCATTCAGTATAACGGTAATCATATTTAGAAACTGGTCAACTTTTGTTGATAACATTACGTTACCATGTTTAGCAAAATGAATATCTAATATACCATATGAAATAACCCAGTTAACACTCTGTCCTAACAATATTACAACAAGCCGCCAATTTGTTGCTATGGTAAAAGTTTACGTAGGTTTCTGCAAGTTGCCGCGTAACCCTTAATACAGAGAAACCACTTAATGGTCTTTAATATTTTGCTAATATACACACTGAAAATTTATACAAAACTGACCATTTTATAGAAATCCCTTTGGAAAGTAGACGAATGAAAGTTTAACCACCGACAATGCAGTTCTCGCGAGGATTTCATGTTACCGAGGTTGTTCTGTACCTTCACCTGTAATTATATTTCCACTCGTAGTTCATGCACAACGCCCACACGGATGATAACAATATCAGTTTGACTTTTGCTGCCGATCCAAACACACCACGGAAACCTGAACCGTTTCTTCGCTGAAGTACACGGTAAGATGTAGTTTTTGAGGACATCAGGGGTTGTGTGTTATTACCGCCCGACATCGGCCTCGTCTACTCCTCCGACCCCTCAGTGGCCTCGGGGCCAGCGGACAATCCACGTGATGATCGAATGCTGCTAAATGGTATAGTGTTTAAATTTGTTGTAATCTCTAGGGTATGTGTGCGGGGGGGGGATTCTCACATTATCGCTGTGAGGACGGACGTGCCCTGAAACTGGGTGTCCTTTCTCACATTTTGGTTGTGTTACATTTTGTGTACATTTTTGTCAGATATTTGTATTTGTGGGTCACGTTTTCTCAGAAATATGTCTATTGGTGCGTGGTATTTTCAACCTGTCCATGCCCCCCCCCCCTTTTTGCGATGTAAATCAGTTTTTTGTGTGATATTGTAGTGTACACTCGTATATTAGGATCAAGGATATTTACCTGTGAAACGTGTAAGTTTTAACCCATAGGATTTCAGCAGATTGTCAAAATACCGAGCATACTAGTCTGAACGATACTAGTGAAAGCTTTATAACATACAAGTTTCTCTTGTAAATATTCTTAGTTCAAAGTAACGCAGTGTATCCTTGTAGTTTGGAAGAGAATATTATCAATAGTGTATGGTTTCTTTTACGGCTGTATTGTTGATAAGATGAGATTTTGTTTTAAGTTTTAATTTGGATTTTATTCATTAACGCCTTTGAGCTCCCAAAGGCTCCTTTTCAAATTAAAACACCAAAAGAAAAATTAAAAACACTTAAAAAATCCGAAATATGACAAATGTTTTTTAAATCTGTTTAATCTCGGAATTTTATCTCAAAAATTCCCGAGCCTGTTAGGCTCTTTACGAAAAACTGGTTCATAAATACAATAAATGACAAATGTCAGTGGCGTTTTAAAACGAATAATTTTCATAACGTTCGAAACCAAAACCGCACCGACTGTTGAGATTAATACGTAGCATCTACTTTATATTCACATTTTATCAATTTCAACTTTTTTCACATTTATCAATTTCAACTTTTATGTGAAAATTGATAATAAATCCTACAAAAGCGTTCACGACCACTACAATCTTTTCCCGCACCAACTTCTATGTATAGAGATGAAAGTATTTCCACATTTTTTACTTGAGACATCCTAATATCTATCCGCAATCCACAAACCCATGATTTGTCAGATCAGAGCGGTCAACAATCTTACATTTTTGTTTTGCAGAGGTGTCAAACTAAACAAATTAGGGAGTGGGGAAAAATGAGTGGCCGATGGCCAAAGTCCTCTTTCACAGCGTCAGCAAGCAACAAACAGCATGTTACAGCACAACACGCCCAAGTGAGGTAGTGGCACCTCGACGTGGATGAGTAGGGACCTTCAGTATTTATGACACGGTGGTGTGGGAGGATTTTAGTGCGGGGTATGAACTTTTGTCACAATGTTTGCAAGGGGGTGGGGGTGGGGGAATTTTCACACACTTTTGAGGGTGAGGGCTATCAATTTTTTCGTGAAAACGTTACCACTATTTTTTGGAGATTCTGTACCAAAATTTTTTTTTTTTTATATATATATTATGGATACCCATCAAATACGATTTTAGTTAACTGACAATGATTGAGTTAACTGTTGTTCGGGGGTAGGGGGGGGGTACCAATTTTTGTCACATGAAATTGCTGGGGGGGTACCAATTTTTTTCACAGCAACAATTTTGGAAAATCATCCAATCCCACCCTGTCATAATTACTGAATGGTCCCTAAACATGCTAAATGGATCCTTTGGCTTCAAAAAATCTGCGACGTTTGCTGACTATAACATCGGTGCACTGGCTTGAGTATTGTGGGATACTGTAGAGTCAAGGTGAAAAAACATTATTTTTTGTCGTGTGGTATTTTTCAACAAACAACACAGACGTTGTTTTCGGATAGTTTTTATGATTGAGTTATTTGATGTAACTGTGTGCTGTATTATTAAGTAATAATTCAACCGTATTTTATTTCGGAAATGAATCCATATATAGAATAAATTAATAAACTATATACATGAACAATTTAATAAACGCATTATCGCGGAATTTCATTTTTAAAGCTGTAATATTGTTAACTAGAACACTAACCACTCCTATTGGCTAATAAGTCCACCTGTTACAGCGGTGCAGACTATCTAAAGGGCATATATGATATGATTTCAGATTCAGATGTTTTATTTATAATAACATTGTATAATTATTGTATGGTTACTAGAACACCCGGATTTTAGAGTAAAAAAAGCGGCCATTAGTACATTGATTAAGGGGCGGTCAGACGAACATCAGGGGGGGGGGCTAGGTCTTTTTTTGAAATAAATAGTTTGTTTCTGCATATGTCCCAAAAAAAATAGTTTGTTTGTATATGTGTCCAGAAAAAAATAATTTGTTTGTATATGTGTCCAGACTTATAGATATAGTTTATAAGACCAACAACATGAAAAAAAAAGTTTGTTTTTGTTCTGAAAAAAAATAGTTTGAACCTGTTTGATTTTCGTCTGGTGCTCTGTTGAAAAAAATCCTGGTCCGGTTCACAGCACAGGTCTACTGCTGGGGTGCAAAACGGAAAGATACCTTTCATGTTCCTCACCCATACCCACACTTCCCTTGACCAGCACATTCGCCCCGATGTACAGCAAGGAGGATGAGGATGGCAAAGCACAGCACATTCCCCCTGCAGGAGGTGAGGATTAAGCCAGTGGGGGCGGTAAGTGACACATAGAGGCCTTAAAAATGTTTTGTACACATAAAACACAGCACACCCTGAATATTAAGGGCTCAATATATTGCTCAAAACTTGTTCCATGAGCCTATGTCATATAGCGTGACACAGCAGTACATAATTCCATGATTTATATTCTTTGCAAACCAAACTTAAAATTCGCAAAAAAAAATCTTCACATTGTTTTCAAATGTATGAATGCTTGCATGTTGTACAACAAAAAATGAACAATTGATTGGGTTTGAATGTCCGAGTACAAAATATTATTCTCGTAATTAGACATGAACTCAATCTGTTTTGTCAATTTCAATCCCATTTTCCCCTCAAGTTTCAATTCCAATTCTACCGCCTTCAATTCCAATTCCGTATGAGTAAAAGTAGATGTGATGTGTTGAACAGATTTGTTTATATGTACTGGTAAGGTAGATTTACAAATTCAAATTGCACCAAAACTTCTAAATTATGTCACAAGCTCACATTACATGAACTTGTTTTTTAAAAAAATGAAACCCACAAACCAGTGTGTTTTTTCATATAGACGGGATGCTTTCTTTGCCGCTTGCTGAATCAACCACTGGAAGCACATGAGGTTTAATGTGGACATTGGCTAGGTTGGTACTTCAATTAAACTAGACACACACTCCATAATATTGAAGCCAAATCAAAATTGGCACAGTGACCTCACTAATAACAGAAATCATTTGTGAATCAAACTAGCTTTCTGTACACTGAAAATTTATTTTATAATGCTTTGAACATGACATCAACCAATTACTACAGTGTATCTATTTCTAATTTTTAACTCCTAGATTTAAAAGTTTTTCATTGTATGGCTGGATAATTTTAGAAGCTTTCTAGAGTCTCTATTTAAGGACATTATATATTATTATTTTTAACAGTGTTAATGTATTTGTAAACAATGTTTGAGAATGTCGACATTTCTATTACAACTGCCTATTCCCACCACAGGTGACCAACGAGCGTCAGTCAGCTCAAGACAATGGACTCATCCACCTCCCTAAGGACCTGTGGGGATCACACAGATTAACCTACTTCTGGAGCCACCAGGGTTTATGCAGGAAATGGTGAGTAAACATTTATTGCATCAGAAACCTATGATTTATAATATATAATTTGATAGTTGATATGGAAACTTAGTCGTTTGATCGTGCGGATATGCACTTCTGCCCAGCTGTCAAGCAGAGGTTAGTTTTGATGCTGATGTCAAAGGTGCGACACGCGCTTTTAACTTATGATAATAATATAATATAAATAAGTTTATTTCTGAATGTAAGCTTCTATTGGGTTCCATTATATAAACATACTGAAATTATATAGATTTTGTCTTTGGCAAGACTTTCGCTCTTGTCGCAAGAGCTTCGTCGGGCCTAATGAAAAGATGTGTCATGTGACCCAGTGAGAGGATCTTTTCATTAGGCCTGACGAAGCTCTGCGACAAGAGCGAAAGTCTTGCCAAAGACAAAAATGACTGGTTCTTATAGGTATCTATATAATTTCAGTAAGTTTATTTCTGTTAAGGTCATACAATATATATCAGCTTTACCATAGTATAAAAAGAAAAACATATGTACATTTAATTTCTTACTTCAATTATATCCCAGTTGTTAAAACAGAATTCTCTGCCATGTTTTAAAAATATTGCTTGCATAAAAATATGAGGAGTTAAAAATACATTTAATATTCATATTTTCAGAAAAAATAATTTCATATAGAAATAAATTTCCTAATAACTTCTATTGGATCGATACATCTATAAAACATTTCAGCTTTAGCACAATTATCTCTAATATTTAAGATTTTCGAAACACCTTGCCATATGCACTTCTCAGCTTCTTAAAATACTTATATGATATAAACACCATAAATTACACTCATAAAAAGAACTACAAACAGTTTTGACAGATTTATCACACAGTTTAAAATTTGATATAAGTGTTTACTTCTTGCATAAGGAGATTTCATTTGTTGTAAAATATCATTATCATCATATAAATTTTGATTAATAATTATACAAAGATATTTATGATTTTCTATTCAGTCCAATTAATGAAACTTATGAAATTCTTTGCATACAAACTAGTACAACTTGGTAGTGAATAAAAGTTACCTGACACAACAATACTTATCAATGGTCTATATACATGGCAATCCAAATCCAGTTCCCTTAACATGCTTTTTTAACAATAGTTTCAAGAAAAAACGATACGATTTTCCAACTTAATGATGTTTTGTCTGCTTAAGTAGCCTCTATGAATCCTGAGAACTTTCATGATAAGCTGAATTAAAAAAATACTATTAATATGGATTATTTAGTACCATTTATCTGAGTGTGGTACTCAATAGACTATTTTTTTTAATAATTTTCAATGGGCAACAATGCAGAGTACATTATGTCTCACCTGACATTACTGATGCGTTTGCAAACATCTCCCTTGCAGGAAAGCCAGCTTATTCTGCTGGGGCAGCTGGGATGTAATCTCGAGCTCGTGTTGGCACACCCTGAGGAAGAGGACTGGCAGCTGTTGGAGCAGGTGCAGTGCGTCAGGCCGGATCAAACCAGCTCCATGGAGAAGACGGACATTGAGTACCAGCTGACCCATCGGCTGGTCTGACAATACCGGAGCACCCCGCGTGCGCTGAAACAGCTGATTGTCAATGGCGTCAGGAGGAGCCTGCTCTGTGTGTGGCCAGGAGGCACTGGAGAGACTCAAGCGGCCGGACGCCGTCAAGCAACAGCTGATGGAGATGGCGCAGAAAATGCAGGATAAACTGAAGACGGCATTGAATGATGTAATGAAAAACTTTGACAAGAGCCAGAAGAAATGAACGAAATACATCCTCCATGACCAATAAAGTATGGGCCTTGGATAAACTCATATGTCATGATTATATGAAACTCTTGTTACATGGAAATTTTGTGTTTGAAGACATGTTTATTTGCACTGCTTTAAACATAATATATGTTAGCATTGAAATTGGAATCTGTGCACTGTTGCTCTAAGTTTTGGAACGTAAACAAGTTTTAGTTTGCAGTTTATTATGTCCAATTGAGATCAGAAGTCCCAAAATTAACATGTTTTTACTGAATTTACTGCTTTGTTACCGAAATTGCTAATTTACAGACACCAATTGCTATTAAAAATTTAGATTATTTTAATGAATAATATGTTTCTGTTGCTGCAACATAAGTAGCTTCGATTTATTAGAACATTTATGGAGGATTGATGCAAATGTTCCTCTCTGAAAATATGTGATATACAAGTATTAAGTTGTAAGCTGTGAGTTCTTCAAAACAGGAAACATGTTTGAGCTTAGATTGATGGATATACAATCAGATGTATTTAGTTAGAGATATTATCAATGTTAATGAAATATTAAAAATGATGTAGAACTTCTTGAATGTACAACAAAAAGACTATGATTCAAGATGCATTTATTGTGAAGAATTATGTCATAAATAGAATAATGCAATTTGATGTTAGCATAGGTTTATTTGTTAATATAAGACCTTTAACACATATTTTGTACTAAAAAGAAAGGATGTATAGAATTATAATATTGTAAGAGTAACATATTCTACCAGATGTTTGTTAAGGAAATACATGTAAGGCAAAGAGGTAATATGGAATCTATATTTTCACATGAATTCAGTTTTGAAAATATTTTTACTATCTCTTTATGGAAAAATTTCTATAATAAAAAATTATAGGAAATTCCTTTACAAAAAATGTCTGAATTTGATATCAAAATTCTATACAATGTTGTACTTTGTGGTATCACCTAAGTAAATGGGAAAATATAAGTTCAGAATGCGATATCAATAATGAAATTGAAACAACAAGACACATGTTATATGATAGTATAAGAAGGCACAGTCTATGGAAGAAATTTATTTCAAAACAAAAACGTCCAAGCAAGATGGAAACACATTGTTAGTGGCCGTCCAAGCTATGAGAAAGGTGCATATAACTTTATTATTTCTGTTATCACAAATGCTATGTTTATAGATAATTCATAATGCAAATTTAGATTGCAATAGCGTGAATATATTCTAACTCATGAAGGACAATTTAATTTATTATAGGTATTTACTGGAAAAACATGATCATAAATTATTCAAATGTGGTTAATTTCAAATAATCATTGAATATTACTAATTAACAAATTTATTCAAATTTAAAGTAGAAACTTCGAAATTGTAGTATTGTACATACAAAAATGATGTTCATTATCTATTTACCACAAAGCCTAATTGCTATAATCCAGTTGTATTTCACTACTAAGTACTTCTAATACAGTTGTAATAATGTTTATTGTTATCATATTCATGATATAATTTTCCATATTGTGTCAACAATAAAAAATGAATTTAGGAACAATTTAAAACAAAGAACTTCTAACTTCTTTATTTTTTGTACCATCTGTATACACCTTTAAAGTATATGCTTTTGATTTCTTCACTGAAGCACCCTTTGCTTGCGCATACTGTAACCATCTCATAGTAGAAATCTGTTTATTTAAAAAGAAAGACTTGTACCATCCATAGACACTTATTAATTGGTTGATTGGAGAATAATATCCAGCCTATATGAATTTGATTATTAGTGAATGGTGTGTATTATATATTCAAGGGTGTAGTAAAATTCAAATATTTATTGAGATTTTACATGAAAATACTTCAAATTCAAGAAATATCTATATATATATATATTCAACACATATGTCCATGAATAACATTTATGATTTTTGTATAATTATTACCTGCAACGTGTGTGTTATTACAATGTATTATGAATCTTACCAAAAGGCTATTTTGTCCATCAATTTTCCATTATCCAAATAATTTCAATACGATTTTTCTAGTTGTAAAATATCAAAGAAATAAGAGTGAATCAAAATTATGAATACTGTGTTAGTTAAATATAATATTAGTTGTTTCATGATCCAAAATGTATATATGAGATAAAAAGATTGATAATATACATGTCTTATGAACTTCATTTATTACTGTGGTGAAAGAGATGCTTCTAGCTAGCAGCTTGCAGCAAGTGAATTATAGTACCAAGCTGGCTAGAATGCTGTAAAATTAGAAATATGTGCATACAACTTAATTAGGGAGCTGTTAATTTTGTGAGGGGAGGGGGGCGAAGAATTTCATTGCAAGGACTTTGAGGGGGGGGGGGGCGGCATTTGAATGCAAGCGAATGGAAGGGGGGTGGGGTGGAGGTAACATTTCAGTGCATCTTGTTTAAAGCAAAACAGTGTACCAAAATGAATTTTTTCGTGCTAAGCACGGGCATCACATATATCAGATCTAAAACTTTCATACATGATTTTAGCATTACTTGCAAACAAATAGCAAAAAAAGCATAAACTACAAAACCAAATATCTTTGATACAGTTCTATACTTTCAACAATACTGATATCTGATGCAAATGATGAATTAAGTAATGAAAAAAGTGTTGTTCGGGCTGTTCCAATGATCATGATAATGATGAAGAAACAAGAATCAGATAATAGTTCAGATGAAACTGATAATGTTGAAAGTGATGATGACCATGTCACTGTTTAACCTACCGTATATTACATCAAGATCAGAACGTGTATTACGTAAAAAACAATATGCTGAGATGATGTACAACTGGTGAAATGTGGAGACGGCTCAAGTCGCATTTTGCCATGTCGAATACTTTTTCATATTTGAAATAAAATATGTTTAAACCAACTGGTGAAAAACAAATGTTTGTGCTGAAGAGAATTTGTATGTGAACATTAAAGTTGTGATACAGTTTATATTTTTTCACATAGTCTTTTATCAAATTCAATATCAAGTGCTATGTTGCATTCACTCTGCAGAAATGAAGAGGAAAAGGGTGGGTGGGGGGCGGGTTTTGTGAAAATGTGATGGTGGGGGTGGGGTAAATTTTGAGTGCATAACTTCCAAGGGACGATTTCAGTGTGAGCTCATGACACAAACCCGCCTGCCCCCTCCTCATAAATAATGACAGCTCCCTTAGGGCTCTATTCATGGCACGCAGCATCGTGAGAAAGGGGAGTGGGGGGGGGGGGCATAAGGACACTTCTTTTTTAATGCAAATGCTGTTCTTTTTCATATAGAATATATCAGGCTATCTAAATTTGGAAACATAACAGGAGTCACAGACGGGGACATATATCCTATATTTATATGGAATATCATATCATTGTTATTCATATAGAATCTGTGTTTCTGGAATTGGAATGCAGGTGCTTTTTGAACATGGCTAAAACAAATATCTAAATATGCCTATGAGTCGGCATTGTTCTGAGGACGCTGTGCTCGCTGGGCATTTTTAATCCAGTATAGCCTTTATGCCAATTTACATGGTCATGTTTCAAACTGTATTGAAACTTAAGTGTACCCAAAAAATAAAAGAAGATATTGAAATGGTTTCTTAAAGGTAAACTTTAATTGGCAAAGTGCCAAACTTGGACACAGATGATGTGCAGTAGACATGTAGACATGCACGCATTGTATGAGGTTTGAATGTTTCCTGACAAGCAGAAAATGTTGAACATGGACAAAAATGGCCCCGTGGAAAGCACACTAAAATTTGCAAAGTGTCCCAAATCGAATCACTTCGGTGTTGCATCATACCCCATAGTTCTGTAAATTTGAACAAATCGGTTTGTTGATAAACACTCTAGCTTGTCCAGAGACATGCATATTTACATAATTAGATAATACTTAGATACATGCAAACAAAACAAGCACAAGGCTTTCGTTTCAGCTGAAGCCATGCAATGATTCTAGTCAAGCAAACGAAACTCCACAATGACATGCATCCTTACCTATTCGGGCTTATCAATTATTGAAAATAAGTAGTTTGTTGCAGCTGTTGCAACTGAATGTGCAGTGTAAAAAGAATTTCCGTAGACCGACGACAAATGCCATGTTACGTATTCATTCCGCATCAGGATATTTTCACAACGCAAACACCTGTGTTCTTCACACTTGTGGCGCACGCACCTACCGTTAACTGGCTTCATTAACAGTTCATTTACACATGACAAGCGTTTAGGAATAGATTAAAAAGAGATCACAAAAGTCACTCATTTTGGTTCACAACATTCCGCTGTTCACTTTGTGGGTACGTTGTAAGTAAAGCGTGTAGTGATATGTGTTTATACTCTGTAAATAATTCTGTAACTAATAGTTTCCATATATATTACAATAATAACCCATATCACTACAGTAGTAGTGATATTGTAGTGATATGGGTTGTTATTGTAATATATATGGAAACTATCAGTTACAGAATTATTTACAATAATAACCCATATCACTACAAAGCGTTCGTAGCCGTGCGTCCATGATGCTGACGCGTCGAGGAGCCAGCCCTATTAGGGGTTTCTGTGAATGTATCACTTATGAGGGTGCCGATGCCCTTTAAGTGGTTAGTGGGAAATGGCCTTAGAATCAAGCGGGAATTGGGAAAGTGACAAAAATTGAGTGGTTAGTGAGAATTTGGGCAATTAAGTAGGAAATGGGGAAATTGCCCAAATTAAATGGGAACAAATTCTGATTTTAGTGGGAAACTATAAAAAATGCGCGATTGGGGGCCATGCTCGTAAATGTATAACAATTTAAAATTGATCGTAATAATATCATGTCATTTTTGGTAAAAGTGAACAAAATGTTCGTTAAAAGTACGCATTTTAGTGGGAAATGAAAATATTCAGTGGGAAGTGGGAAATGAGCTAAAATTTAAGATTTAAGTGGGAAGTGGGAAATGAGCTAAAATTTAAGTGGTAAGTGGGATCAGGCAACCCCCCCCCCCATCTAGACCCTCACTTATCCATGTATTACCTCGTTATCAGGACTTGCCAGGATGAGAGTTTAAGCAATTTTCCTTCACAGTCTGCAACAGAAGTAATCAAGGGATGAGTAGAATTCTGTGATATATTCTCATTACATCCGGGAAGCAGTAAAAATGATCCGGCTCATCACATCTTTGCTCACCTGTATGTGTATAGCCTCCTTGATGGTCCGAGTCTTGGAATCACTCTTTCTGTCTACGATCAATGCGCCATGACAGTCAATCCCGTGATTGTCTTTATTGTAAATAAACAAGGTAAATCAAGTCTTGTGATTGAAGAATCATGTTAATCTTAATATACGTAACACGGCGTACTCATTCAAAGACAAAGTGATCTATTTGAACCGATCTACTTTCATGGTTTTATTTCACAATTGTTCAGATCTCCGCATAACAATAGGAAAATACCCATATTTTTATTGATTGGATGCTGGATCTACACCTTCAGCATATGAATAGAAATAAAAGTCTCTCAATCTACAGCATATTTTAACGGACTGGTAATCAAGTTAACGTATGTTCCTTTTAAAAAAATGTTGGACAGTCAAATTTCAAAACCAGTCTCGTTGCGTGATAAAAATAGCATGTAAACAATCACCTGTGATTTCATTAAAATGCTGTTGTTGCTGGATGTGACTTTTTGTGAGGATGACGCACAATTGTTTTTGTAGCACGTGTTAGACTTTTCCGGGGGAGTTAAGAAGTTTAAATATAGTTTGTTCAAACTGTGTTGCTGTGCTGTCTATGAACGCGGATATTTTAGTATATTATATCGTGCCTTTGGACCAAGCTGTACTGAACTCATTTGTGTTAAGTTGAATTATCACTTAAATGCATTGTTATGCATGGCATGTGTTAAAAGGATGCGATATGTGATTGGATATTTGAAGCATCTCAGGTACATGTACATGGATAGTGCAAGGAACATAATGATGAAAAAGCCGGATGTTACAAAGAAAGTGTCTGTGATTTCAAAACATGTGTTAAAAGGATATGAGGAGATAAATGCAAGCAGTTTTGTAGTCAGGCTTGTCAACTCTAAGACTAAGTAGCATGTAAAAACAGTCGTGTTTATTGCAGTGCTGCCAAACATTTCATTTTGCATGTTTTGTAGCATAAAGTTTAAGAAGTTTTCAAATGTAAGAATGGATATTTGAACTAATGATTTCTAAGAGGCAACGAAAACATACAGATGAAAACACCAGATGGCATAAATAAAGTGTCTATGTATTATAATTTCAAAAAAACGTGCTAAAATAGTGTGAAGAGATAAATGCAAGCAAAAGACAGTTATCATATAAAACGTACTATCATGTGGCAGATTTTTGTGATTCCCATGTGTGTTCTGTTCCCAGGAACTTAATAAGCTGCAAAATAAAAGGGTTTTATAGTATTACTGATGGATGCTGAATACATGATTTGAAATAGCTGAGTATATAGGCATGAACTTCATCCCTTGAGATATCAGCCTTGTAAATCTATTTCCAATTACTGTTCTAACAAGATTATAGGCAGCTAAATGAAACCATGGGATCTTCGGCATAACATTATGTTTCTATATCACCAACTCTACTCATGTCAGAATAAAGTTTGAAAATAATTCATCGATGTACTATCTAATATGGACTAAATTTGCTACATTGTATCACGTACGTGCTATTTGAGGCGTGTTTATGTATGACCCAAAACTATCATGGATGGGGTATTATGACCCTAAAGTATACTGAATTGAGTAAAATGTGGCACATCTGTACCCACTCAACCTATACAAGACCACCCTCCCCACCCACCCCTCACAAACAAAACTCCCATTCCGAATGATAAATGCAAGCAAAAGACAGTTATCATATATAACGTTCTATCATGTGGAGGTGTTTTGTGTTTCCCGTGTGTGTTCTGTTTTACTTCACTTTTGGCGAAGAAGACCATGTGTGCTCTACTGCAAATGCCACAGAAATCGAATGTAACACGACTTTTATCAGCCATTTGTTGCCCGATATTCCTGCCAATGCTACAACACTTCGAATCCGTCTCTTGGCTGCTAAGGCCTATACAACATATCCCCAAGTCATCATTAATGGAACTTTTGCTCACCTAACAAGACTGGAAACTCTCATCATTGAACATAAGAACACCAAGGATTTCACTAGTCATCAAGCAATTATCCACTCAGGAGCATTCGAAGGGTTAGCTGAGCTCAAATACTTGCGGATAAGCATACCTATGTACTACCAAACGGTTAGCGCACACATGTTCAAACCATTAGTATCACTAGAAGTTCTAGACTTGACCAGATCTGGCTTTTTATCTCAGACTTGGCTCATTTCTGCACTCAACTTTCTCCCAAACACAACTCACACAGTGGTCCTCAAGAACGTTGAAACATTAACAGTTGGTCAATGGGGGCAGATTTTGGATTTATCACACATCGCCTGCAGTCTGAACCACACTGCTGTGCAAATATTGGATCTGTCCTACAATGGCTATGCAGCTCTAAAAAGCTATCGTATACTAGAGTGCCTTCCCGATTTAAGAGAGCTGATACTGAGTCATAATCTGTTTGGAAAAGACAGCGGGATAGAAAATGTAGACATTCTGCGGCTGTTTTTTCATCCGTCAATAGAAGTCCTTGACATATCTCACCAATGGGATCTTACTTCCAGTACTGACTTCTGGGGGACTAGACCTCCCACCTGGAATAAGAAGTACCCACCAAGAACTCCAGATGATTCCCATGGAAATGAATATGCGCAACTTCTGCAGAAATGGTATTCTAAAAATGAAGCTACTGCATCCGACGTTCTTAAAATTCTTGATAAGGTTAAGAGTTGTACCCGAACTACCTTCTCCATATGTTTCCAAATTGTCAACCTGACCAAATACCTGGCTGGTAAGTTCACCTTGGATGATGATTCCACCAAAGAGGACGTGTGCAAGCTAATAAGCTGTCTATATTCGCAAGATTTTTTTTTAAACTACTGCAAGTCCATCATACAAGCTTTACTTTTTGCTTACATCACTCAGCAGCACTGCAACAATGACTGCCTGTTTGGAGTAGCCCTGCCAGTGGCACCTTATCTTAGAGAGGCTTTTTGCAATACTATGGTACCTATCAGCCAACGGCAACATTCAATGGAGGTTTAAGTCTCACTGGACAACTTTGTTTACAGAACAACAGCATTTCCACCTTAGACCTGTCTGGTTATAAGAACTATCCAGAAGAGAATAGGTATCTTTACAACTTTGCTACTTTCAAAGGGTTTTCCAATCTGGAGCGGCTCTACTTTCAAAGACAACAATTTCCAACTTTGGAACATGATGGTTTTAAAGCATTTTCCAAAGTTGAAGGTCTTCAGTTTTGCAAAGAACCAAGTGTTAATTCACAATGATACAAATAACCTTCTATTTGCCAATAATTCACAACTGGAAGAAATAGACTTGTCTGACAATCGTATAGTGAGCATACCGAAGGATGAATTTAGCCACCTGAAGCATCTGAAGATTCTGAATCTGGCTGGAAACAACATGACGAGCGACAATTTCAGCATACGCCTAAAATATAGCATACAACTGCAGCTGGTTAACATTTCTGGAAACCGACTGCGTGGTCTGAATCTGTATATGCAGGAACAATTTGATGGGTTTAAATCGCGCTTGGAGATCGACCTCAGTAATAACCCTCTGGCCTGCACATGCGCGGATGGCGACTTTGTGCAGTGGTTTCAGCAATCAGGTGAGATTTGTAGATGTTGCACCATAGCTTTATAAGTTGGCAATAGCAAACAGATGATGCCTATTTTATAATCCAAATACTTATTATGCAGCATATTTGGGCCAAATATTTTCCTATTGTTTGGGCTCGCTGTTAACGCTCTTTTGTTTATTCCCTTTGGTGATAATTGTCATCTGAGTAACAAAATTCATATTTATGTTTTATATTTATACTACATTTGCTTTCGTGGGTTCTGGTGTATTGATTAATGATGATTTTTTTCAGACATTACCTTCACAGGAGGTGGCACCTACACCTGCTATTCCAGTACAGGGCTAGCTCAGCTATCTGACCCAAATCTTCTGGCTGAATTACTCTGGGAATGCGACAGTAAGAGCAAGATAACCATATCGGTTCTGTCCACTGCTTTAGGTATGGTCTTGGTAACACTCCCATTGGTGATTTACAAACGCAGGTGGAGAATTCGACACAAATTGTTTCTAGTGCGGGAGAGACTGTCTCGGTGGAGGGAATCGGAGTTGGAGCCACAGCCACGCTTTGAATTTGATGCTTTTGTTATCTATAGTGACAAGGACAGATTTTGGGTGCATGATGTTCTAATGAAGCAGCTGGAGGACACCTATGGGTTTACGTTATGTCTACATCATAAGGTAAGCTGGCTTTTTATGACATTCCTTGCACCTGCAATTTATATATTATTTCACCAGTAGAGGTATTTTTTGAACATGTTTTGTTTAAATGCTACTCTGAGTAATAGATGTTTTTGCTGTCCAATTCTAAAATTTCTGATGGAAATATCTAAATTCTTCAACGTGTTGTATAACAATCGTCTCCACCAAACACCATGCTGAGTGTCTTCATGACGAAACAATATGCTATGTCCAAAACAAAGGAACTAATATATTGTTTCATGCCAATGTAATGTTGGAGGCCAACTGTGGCAATTACATAATGATTGGTGCATTACTTTAATGTAACTTCTAGCATAAATAGCTAATATAGACTAATACATGCCTTTAGATTAATAATTGAGCAGTGGTGAATATCATGAATGGCGTTACATGATGACTGTCCAGATTTAGGTGGTATACATCATTTGTGTACATCAAACCGTAAGCGTCTACGCTATTCCATTAGTGTGTTTTTATTATATTTAGTCTTAACATTTATATCATTTTAGAACTTCCTGCCTGGAGCCTGGATACAAGACAGCATTGAAGAAGCCATTGAGAACTCCAGGAAGGTGATCGCAGTTCTGACACCGAACTTTCTAGCAAGCGAGTGGTGCCAGC
Organism: Streblospio benedicti; assembly: GCA_019095985.1. Classification (NCBI taxonomy): domain Eukaryota; kingdom Metazoa; phylum Annelida; class Polychaeta; order Spionida; family Spionidae; genus Streblospio; species Streblospio benedicti. The sequence goes on along the minus strand of CM032660.1, from coordinate 51,202,176 downwards.
TAGAGATTCAGATGACATGCAGTAGCGACCACACCAAGCTGGTGATTGTTATGCTAGAGACGGTCACTAGCCAGCAAGTGCCGGCAGTGGTGAGTAAGATAGACTCATCATCAAAGTTGATGGAATAATCATGTTGAATATGAAATATTCATAATTACAAGTATAAGTAGATGAATAGTGAGCTTGTTATGTATAGACTTAGGGGAGTGCGTGCCTTAAAGATTTGCCGAGGAGGAATCTCATTTAAAGATCTTTCATACTTGAGTGTAGGCTTTTGTTTCCATGAAAGGAAACAAGAATAGCATTAAAAGTTGTATAAGAATCGTATGATTAACACGTAACATAGCCATATTGCATTTCAGATCAGTAATTTGCTAGACACACGCACCTACCTAGAATGGCAAGATGACCAGGCCGCTAAACAGCTGTTTTGGAAGATGCTAGCTAGAGCCATGTACCGGAAACACAAACCCCACACGCAAGCAGCACCTGCAGCTGAAGGGTTGCCAGCTGGTGCAAATGGAGATCAAGGTCAAGAAGGTCATCATGCAGGTGGTGGAAATCAAGTTGACATCCAAGGCGCATGCGACACGGATCGCGTCCATCTCCGTCACCTGATCCACATACCGAAAACGAGGCCAGCAGCTACAGACGACAATGTGGCTCTAGTAGTGTAGCGTCCATTCTTCATTTCCACGTTCCGCAGAAAAGCTGCACACTGGTCTTTTTTTTATTTGATTTTGTGTATGGGTACTTCTGCTGTGTGTTCTTGGTCCATTTAAAATCGCATTTAATGCTATATCATTCAAAATGTGTGTTCCCCTTGAAATTGATTGCCGACACGCTGATAAACGTTGGAAAATGAAGCAAATACATTTATTTGAGACGTGCATTCTTGTAATAGTGAAGTTCGCAAGTTTGTATCAGTCACTGGTCGTCTGGCATTTGTATAAAGACCGGTCTTTTGTCCATATCTTCGTCAATGTTTATGCTAACTAAAATCCGATTACAGATTCATAATCATTACCCACAGTACTGTTAGGAAAGTTCTTTCTATAGATGTCATGCAATAAATGATATTTGAGCGGAAATTATCAAAAAGTACGGCGTGTTGAAAGCTCAACACGTCATAAATAAGACGTCTTCCCTAGGGTGTAAGGCGTCCTATTATATGTCTACAACCCCTTATATTCATTCACTCCGTACTGTGAAAAAAGTTCAGACGGCGTCGTATTCAAAACCAAGACGCCATATTAATGTGGGGAGAGCGGGGCTGGTTGAGACACGGGCTGGTTGAGACACAGGCTTTAATTTGAAAACTAGCAGCTAGATCTGGCCCCCGTGTGGTGTTTAGAACTTCTATATATACTAGACATGGATATTTTATACTCATGGCTGGGAGATGGATAGGAGATGAAAGTCAAATATCACAATCCTTTCACGTTTTGGCAATTTTATTGCCTCAACCAAAAACATGAAAATGGTGCTGCAGGTTAAATGTTATTATTACCAGAACACAACAAAAAATGTGCACAACAGAGGCTGTATGTTTAGGCTGGTACAGTGTTAGATTCGAGCTACAGGGCACAACTCGGATCATTTTGTTAGGATTATAACAGACTTATATACCCAGAAATATTATTGCTGAATGTGTGAGTCTATTGTTCTCAATAATCTTATCTGATATGCTTCAAGCCTCATCACTAGAGATTTATTATATTGACTCTTCACACGGGCATCACTGTAACGTTTGCTTCATTCAGTCACTATCAAATGGGCAAAATGTTCTGATATTAGACAGTTGTGAAGCAGGTACAGTGGTTATTCGACCTGGTATTGGAACATCCACGTTGAAATTAAATGATGTGGGTTCAAATCTCCCTGCTGTCTATAATTGATATAATATGTAATTATTTGTGAATGACTTTGCGATGATAAGTCAATAATAAATGCACTTGTAATGTAAGTAGATTTCATTTTCCGTACTAAATTGTGTTTCTAGATGAGGTATAAACAATTGGTTAAAACAAAACAATATCTTATATGAAACAGCCATTATTGGTGCACAATATGTAGTTTTAAATGTGAAAAACATTAATTCTTGAACAGTTACAGTTGGTGTTGGTTGAAACACAAGGCATGGGGTTAGTTGAGCCACTGTTTGTAGTGGCTGGGCGCTTGAAGAATGTGCCTTACTTTGTAAAAATAATTCTTTTCTGAGCCAAAACTATGCTAGAATTCGTATTGATTGGCTTTAATATTCATTGTGTATGCCAGCACTGTAGATAGGATGACTCAAAGCCCTTCTTTTATTGACATTTCTTTTTATTGATATTTGAGCGTTCAACTTAAAATATCAAAAGATCTTTATATAGTTGTATAACTGTAGATCAATTGCAATAAAATACTTATTAAACCAATATCAAAATTAAAAACACAACTATTTTTACCTGTTTACTTAATGCACGTGATTCTTAAGAATTTGTGCAGCATTTTGTCCTGAATAATGCTTAAAAAAACAATGTCTCAACCGAACCCATTGGGTGTGTCAATCAACCCGTCGTGGGGTTGGTTGAAGCATACTGGGTGACCAAATTAAATCTCTTTTTTTTTTAGAAAATTGTTCAACCCTTCCATTGTGAATACATAGGCAGATCCAGGGGGCTCAGCGGGCGCCCCCCCCCCCCACCAAAATACTTCATTTTCATAGGGTTTTTCATGAAATCCCTTTAGTGTGCCATTGCCCCCCCCTTTTCCTTAAGTGCGCCCCATATTTCCAAAAATGGATCTGCCATTGTGAATATGTGATATATTTGAAACCAACACATTAACAGAAAAGTGGACTGAAACAACACTATATCAAAATTAACTATTTATTTAGAAAATTGATAAATACTAAAAGTGTCTCAACCAGCCCCACTCTCCCTAGTGTTCAATTATGGCGTGATACATACATTATAAACAGCACCCTGTAGCTGTCAATCATGACGTTTCAGACTGATTTATAACGCTGTATTATTGTAAAATCTACAACGCCATATGTGTATGGCGTGTTATTTAAAGCATAAAACGTGGTAAACACGGCGTTTTATCTTAGAAAACGTCGCATACAAAAGATAAGACGTTGTTTTTTTGATAATTTCCGCTTCCGTAAATATGTGATTGGATATTTGAAACATCTCCATGAAAGCCAGTGATTTCTATGATTCATCATAGTTATAATGCAAGGAACATGAAAAAAATGAAAAACCCGGATGTCACAAATAAAAGTGTCTATCATAAGGATATTTTTTATATTTCGGACTTACATCAATATTCACAAGTGAATTATATACATATAAATAGTACTTTAAATTTTTTATAAAATACATTCACTAAAGCTATTTCATTATAATGTATACTTGTTTCTTCCAGTGTAAAGTCAGTGGTGGTTGGAAATAAAAAGAGGAAGATTTTGAAATGCAGCTGACTAGAATACTATCACATTCTTCCAATCTAGTATATATTAAAAAATGGATTTTCGCAGCAAAAATAAAAACATAAAACTAATTTCGAAACAGTTCTAAAATAGTGTGAAGAGATAAATGCAAGCAAAAAAACATTGATCATATCAAACTTTCTATCATGTGGCGGTGTTTTGTGATTCCCGTGTGTGTTCTGTTTTACTTCACTTTTGGCGAAGAAGACCATACGTGCTCTACTGCAAATGCCACAGAAATCGAATGTAACACGACTTTTATCAGCCATTTGTTGGCCGACATTCCTGCCAATGCTACAACATTTCGAATCCGTCTCTTGGCTGCTAAGGCCTATACAACATATCCCCAAGTCTTCTTTAATGGAACTTTTGCTCATCTAACAAAGCTGAAAACTCTCATCATTGGACATACGAACACCCAGGATTTCACTAGTCATCAAGCAATTATCCACTCAGGAGCATTTGAAGGGTTAGCTGAGCTCAAATACTTGCGGATAAGCATACCTATGTACTACCAAAGTGCCAGTGTGCACATGTTCAAACCACTTGTATCACTAGAAGTTCTAGACTTGACCAGATCAAGATTTTTATCTCAAACTTGGCTCGCTTTTGCACTGAACTTTCTCCCAAACACAACACACACAGTGGTCCTCAAGAATATTGAAACATTAACAGTTGGTCAATGGGGGCAGATTTTGAATTTATCACACATCGCCCGCAGTCTGAACCCACTGCTGTACAAATATTGGATCTGTCCTACAATGGCTACGCGGCTCTGAGAAGCTATCGTATACTAGAGTGCCTTCACGATTTAAGAGAATTGATACTGAGTTATAATTTATTTGGAAAAGACAGCGGCATAGAAAATGTAGACATTCTGCGGCTGTTTTTTCATCCGTCAATAGAAGTCCTTGACATATCTCACCAATGGGATCTTACTTCCAGTAATGACTTCTGGGTGACTAGACCTCCCACATGGAATAAGAAGTACCCATCAAGAACTCCAGATGATTCCTATGGAAAGGAATATGCGCAGCTTCTGCAGAAATGGTATTCTAAAAGTGAAGCAAATGCATCCGACGTTAGTGCAATCCTTGTTAAGATTCAGAGTTGTACCCAAACTACCTTCGACAAATGTTTCCAAAGTGTCGACCTGACCAAATACCTGGCTGGTAAGTTCACCTTGGATGATGATTCCACCAAAGAGGACGTATGCAAGCTAATAAGCTGTTTATTCTCACAAGATTTCCAATTAAACTACTGCAAGTCCATACTAGAAGCTTTACTTTTTGCCTACATCACTCAGCGGCACTGCAACAATGACTGCCTGTTTGGAGTAGCCCTGCCAGTGGCACCTCATCTAAGGGAGGTTTATGTGCAATATTATGGTACATATCAGCCAACGGCAACATTCAATGGAGGTTTAAGTCTCACTGGACAACTTTGTCTACAGAACAACAGCCTTTCCACTGTCGACATGTCTGGCTATAAGAACTATCCAGAAGAAAATACATATCTCTTCAACTTCGCCCCTTTCATGGGGGTTTCTATGATGGAGAGGCTTTACTTTGAAAACAACAATTTTCACCTTTGGAACATGAGGCGTCTTGAGCATTTTTCAAGTTTGAAGGTCTGTCGCATTGCCAAGAACCAAGTGTTAATTCATAATGATACAGATAACCTCCTATTTGCCAATAATTCACAACTGGAAGAAATAGACTTGTCAGACAATCGTATAGTGAGCATACCAAAAGATGAATTCAGCCACCTGAAGCATCTGAGGATTTTGAATCTTTTCGGAAACAACTTGACGAACGACAATTTCAGCATACACCTGAAACACAACGTACAACTGCAGCTGGTAAACATTTCTGGAAACCGATTGCGTGGTCTTAATCTGTATATGCAGGAACAATTTGGTCGGTTCAAATCGCGTTTGGAGATCGACCTGAGTAATAACCCTCTGGCCTGCACATGCGCGGATGCTGACTTTGTGCAGTGGTTTCAGCAATCAGGTGGGGTTTTCCAGACTTTTTACACCATAGCTTTGTAAGTTGGCGATAGTGACCACACGATGCTTATTTCTTATAATCCAAATACTTATTATGCAGCATATTTGGGCCAATTATTTTCCTATTGTTTGGGCTCGCTGTTGACACTCTTTTGTTTATTCCAATGTCAATCTGGGTAACAACATTCATATTTATTTTTTATATTCATACCACATTTAACTTCGTGGGTTCTGGTGTATTGATTGATGGATACTTTTTTCAGAAATTACCTTCACAAGAGGTGGCACCTACACCTGCTATTCCAGTACAGGGCTAGCTCAGCTATCTGACCCAAATCTTCTGGCTGCATTACTCTGGGAATGCGACAGTAAGAGCAAGATAACCATATCGGTTTTGTGCACTGCTCTAGGCATGGTCTTGGTAACACTCCCATTGCTGATTTACAAACGCAGGTGGAGAATTCGGCACAAATTGTTTCTAGTGCGGGAGAGACTGTCCCGGTGGAGGGAGTCGGACTTGGAACCACAGCCTCGCTTTGAATTTGATGCCTTTATTATTTACAGTGACAAGGACAGATTTTGGGTGCATGATGTTCTGATGAAGCAGCTGGAGGACACATATGGCTTTACATTATGTTTACATCATAAAGTAAGCTGGCTTTTTATGACATTCCTTGCACCTGCAATTTATATATTATTTCACCAGTAGAGGTATTTTTTGAAAATGTGTTGGTTAAATGCTACTCTGAGTAATAGATGTTTCTGCTGTCCATTTTTAAAAATTTCTGATGGAAATATCTAAATTCTTCAACGTGTTGTATAAAAAATTGTCTCCATCGAACAGCATGCTCGAGTGTCTTCATGACGAAACAACCTGTTATGTCCAAAACAAAGGAACTAATGTACTGTTTCATGCCAGTGTAATGTTGGAGGACCACTGTTATTGTTATTGATCAATTACACAATGTTTGCTCGCATTATTTTAAAGTAAGTTCTAGCGTAAATAGCTAAGACACATGTCTTTAGATTGATAATTGAGCAGTGGTGAACATCATGAATGGAGTTACATGATGACTGTCCAGATTTAGGTGGTACATTGTACATCAAACCCTAAGCGTCTATGCTATTCCATTAGTGTTTTTTTTTTTTAATATTATTTTTAGTGTCACATTTATATCAATTTAGAACTTCCTGCCTGGGGCCTGGATACAAGACAGCATAGAAGAAGCCATTGAGAACTCCAGGAAAGTGATCGCAGTTCTGACACCGAACTTTCTAGCTAGCGAGTGGTGCCAGCTAGAGATCCAAATGACATGCAGTAGCGACCGCACCAAGCTGGTGATTGTTATGCTAGAGACGGTCACTAGCCAGCAAGTGCCGGCAGTGGTAAGTAAGACTAATCATCGAAATCGACGGAATAATTATGTTGAATACGAAATATTCATAAGTACAAGTATAAGTAGATAAATAGTGAGCTTGTTATGTATAGACTTAGGAAAGGGCGTGCCTTAAAGATTTGCCAAGGAGGGATCTCATTTAAAGATCTTACATACTTGAGAGTATAGGCTTTTGTTTCCATGAAAGGAAACAAGAAGACCATTAAAAGTTGCATATGAATTGTTTGATTGACGTGTAACATAGCCATATTGCATTTCAGATCAGTAATTTGCTAGACACACGCACCTACCTAGAATGGAAAGATGACCAGGCCGCTAAACAGCTGTTCTGGAAGATGCTAGCTAGAGCCATGTACCGGAAACACAGACCCCATACACAGGCACCTGCAGAGTTGCCAGCTGGTGCAAATGGAGATCAAGGTCAAGAAGGTCATCGCAGGTGATGGAAATCAAGTTGACATCCAAGGCGCACGTGGCACGGATCGTGTCCATCTCCGTCACCTGATCCACATACCGAAAACGAGGCCAGCAGCTGCAGATGACACCGTGGCACTAGCAGAAGTCTAGCGTCCATAGGGACGTTTGCGTGTGTGTGTGTGTGTGTGTGTGTGTGTGTGTGTGTGTGTGTGTGTGCGTGTGTGTGTGTGTGTGTGTGTGTGTGTGTGTGTGTGTGTGTGTGCGTGCGTGCGTGCGTGCGTGCGTGCGTGCGTGCGTGCGTGCGTGTGTGTATGACTGTACGTAGGTTAGGACGATTTCTTGCTGCCCTCAGGCAGACAAAGTTCATATAAGGAACAGTTTTTGAAGGGTATGGTCAATAAATTTGTTCAAACAAGAGTTTGACGTTTCACCTCACTGTCACCTTAAGCATTTCAAATATCACACAGATGCGTAATTTTCAACTCGTGTCATGTTGATCACGTGTGATTAAAATGTGGAATTTTGGTGAATTAATGTAATGATAAACAGTGGGTTCACAATTAATCATAGGAATCCTTTTTTACAACATCCATAATCAGTTTTTCAATAACTTGTAACTGTGAATGGAATAATAGAATGGTAATATTATATATAAATACAATATTTAAACTATACAGAATACAACTGGATAATTACGTTGATAACAGACGTTTCATATGGCATCCGCCACAATTCTTCAGTGTGATGTATGCCACCCTCAGAAAGACACAGCAAAAAAAATGAAACAGCAAACAAACAACAAACGCTCAAAGTAGTTTATTCTCAACGTTTATTGCCGGCCCTTTACATGACAACAGCCCGCCGCTAGCCTTCCCCTGCTGGCTAGGGCCTGTTAATGAGCATCTGGAGGTCGACCCACTCCCAGAACTTGGACACGCGGGTGTAGACCGCGGGCAGCCCGCGGCACGTCGACACGGTCCACGACGCCAGCCCCGTGATGTACCACGTGCCGTCCTCGGCCATGCATGACATGGGGCCGCCGGAGTCGCCCTGCAGCGGAGAAACGAGGCCATTAGACTCGATATTAAGGGTACTGCATTATCTTGAAGTATGTATTTGGAGTAATGTTACGCATGGATGTACCACGTTTCCCGTCGTCGGCCATGCATGGCATGGGACCGTAATACTGATATAATATTAAATAGTCTCTCTAGCCCTGCACTGGTGGAGCGAGAGGGGTGGGAAGTGTCAAGGTACTGTAGCATAAGAAGATCCAGGCAGGGGTGGGGGGAGCAGGTGGCCCGCCACACATTTTCCCACGAAAATACTTCATTTTGTAGGGTTTTTGGCATGTCTGCCATCGATCGCCATCGACCGCGCGTTCAAAACCCGTGAAATCCCTTGTGTGCGCCACCCCTTTCCAAAAACCTGGATCTGCTATTGCTGTAGAGTACTTATGAAGTATGCATTTAGGGTATTACAATATATAATGTATTATAAAGTGCTCGAAATGCAGACATTGACTTGTGGTGGTGAAACATGAGATTGCCAGAGTCTGATTATTATTTGGCACCATCTGATAGCTTTGTTAGGACTATTGAGGCTATTTGGGATAGTATAGTTAACCATTTTCATACATATATTTTTTTGTCATCTTAAGTATCGACATAGAAGATACTTCCTTCAAGTCTGTAGGGCTTCCTCTCATAGACTGAGCCAGGACTCGAACCCCGACCACTACCACTGTATAGCACCCATTTAACAAGCCGAAGTTTTACACCAGCTGACCTATGTTGACCAGTCAAGGCAGACTTAATTAAATCTTAATTAAACCTTAATTAGGAATGTAAGAGCTTTTGAGTTATGCCAGAATGGCTGATTTGTCTAAAGTGAATAGGTGCTTGATGAATGGTTACCGTCGTCCAGGATTTGAATCCCGACAGGGGCTATGGCATATGGCCCTATAGACTCGGACAAAGAATCCTCTATATCATAAATCATTTTATGCACAATTGTTATGTTATATTGATTTGTATTTGAAAATGCTATTCTAACCCGATTGTACAATCAATCGCACCTGTAGGAAACGAACTAATGTGAATTGTTGTTTCTATCACTCTTTTAATCAATTTGTGAAGCAAATGCTATTATAATTTTATAGTCATAAAAGCATTATACACATGGGGAGGAACTTGATAAGTAATCCACTTCTTTCCTCCCCAGCCATTTATATTACTACTTATATATGTGATTTTAAATGTTTTTGTTTTTATGATTATTGTAAATTACCTGAATTTTATATTATTAATATCTTTTGTACATATGGCAAAATAAATAAATAAAAATAAATAAATTATGTTCAATGATATTTGTTTTAATATCTGGATTACTTCACACAACATGCAACCTGTTGACTAGATCTGACAGATGAAAATATACACATAGGTTTATATTATATATAATTACACAAGATATATGATGTCGATTTTGAAAAAAGTGTGTACAATTTTTATTCATTTAAATTGTTAGCAAAATGATATTTGAAAATGTGCACACAGTAAGAAATAAGACAAAAAAATATTTGTGCATTTGTAGCTTGTTATGCTACTTGCATAACATTAGATCTACGTGTACTATTCAAATAATGGGGGTTGGGGGTTATGAGGAATTAAGGGAACGATCATAAATAATGATACCGGGGGGGGGGCGTCCATTTTTGGGGGTGTGAAGAAAAAGTTAACCGACACCCCCCATCAACATTTAAAAAAATGAGTGACCCCCACCCTCCACTAAAGAAAAAGTCCTCTATATAGTCATTGCATAGCTAAAAGAAAATATTTGAAAAAATATACCGTAGCCTGATAACAAGTTTAGCGACCCCCACATCCCACTTCCTTATAAACTACTTCCCATAGCTCTGTCTGCGCGCACCACCCGAGGACGTTATGAATAACAGCAGTCAGGACAGTCAACGGCAATTGCTTGCGTTGGAACAGTTTAGATACCAGTAAACATAGAACGTTAAATGAACTTCACAAATCCAAAAGCTAAATATTAGGATTTCTAACAGTTGATATCATGGTCACCACAGTGTGCAATATGAGGACCAGGGGGTCGCCGGTCTGCCAGACCTTATCACAGCTAAATGGCTAGCTGTGGTGCAGTCCCGGGGTGCAGATGCTAATTTAGGGACCATTCAGTATTTATGACAGGGTGGGGTAGGAGGATTTTAGGGCCGGTCATGAACTTTTGTCACAATGTTTGAGGGGGGTGGGGGGCGGGGCTATCAATTTTGTCACACACTTTTGAGGGGGAGCTATCATTTTTTTCACACAAAAGTTACCCCTATTTTATAGATTCTGTACTAAAATTTACTGTTTTTATATTATGAATATCCATCAAATAGGATAAGGGTTAAATGACAATGATTGCCGTAACTGTTTGTTTTTGTGTTGTTGTTGTTTTGTTGTTTTTTATTGTTTTTTTTTTTTGGGGGGGGGTCGTCATCAATTTTTATCACATGAAATTTAGGTCGGTTACCAATTTTTTCACAGAGATTTGAGGGGGGGGGGCTATTAATTTTTTCACAGCATTTTTGGAAAATCCTTCTACCCCACCATGTCATAAATACTGAATGGTCCCTCAGCTTGCAGCTTGGTATCAGATGAGCGACCAGTTCCCGCTATTCATAGAACTTGAACACGGCTATATAAAGCAGACGCATTATGAAGCAGAGCACACAATAACAACTCACAATAATCAATCCACTTTATACACAGGCGTGTCTAAGTTCTAGGAAGAGCCCAGGTTTCAGTATGTACATGTACATTGGCCTATAATTAGAATTGGGGTCTTGTTCATTCGTTTTCTCTTCCCCTCATTGTAATGCCCCAGACAAGCAAGAATTTGATTTAAAAGGACACAAAACAATGAGCTCATTCTAAACATTAGGCTAACTTTATTGAGAAGCCATTTACAGGTCAGGTTAGATTAGTTTAGGGTTGGTTGATGAGCATCTGGAGGTCGATCCACTCCCAGAACTTAGACACGCGGGTGTAGACCCCGGGCACGCCCCGGCACGTGGCCACACCCCAGGACGTGAGGCCCGCCACGTACCACGACCCGTCCTCGGCCAGGCAGGACATGGGGCCGCCAGAGTCGCCCTGTGTGGGGAGAAGTATAGGAACAGTCCAAGTTACATCGTACTGTAGAATATACATGAAATGCATGTATGTAGTACAGGGCTGTAGTATCACTGGTAGATCAGAAGGGGGTGGGGTGGGGGTACTTATGAGATCTCATGGGTTTCGTAAGCACGATCGATGGCGAACATGCCAAAAACCCTATGAAAATAAGGTAATAATGGTGGGAAAGGGTGTGTGCCCCCGGATTTACGTGTGCTAGTAGTGTAGTTGTTAGAGCAGGCTACCGTGTTGTACATTCTAATCCTTAGAGCAAATCATATATCTCTGTGATGTGTTTTAAGAGCAAGCCTATAGTGAAGGTGAAGGGAAAGACTGATTTCAAGTTTCAAACTTTCGCAGGATTTCAGAGATTTGGACATGAGTCAGGAGTCTAAAAATAGCTTTGTAACAAGAAACATAGTTGTCCGTTGGTGTCCATGTCTAGTTGAGAATCAAGGTCAACCAATAAGAATGGGTCTTATAGTATTCAGATAGTCAACCTTTATCAGCAATGAGTTGAAACCTTAACTGATGAAGTGAATGGGAGTAGTTACTCTGCATGATCGGGGCTTATCTGCATAAATATTTGACACGGATTGCTGTAAATTGACTCATCTAGTGACCTAATTGACAAGCTGCTGAATATGCAGATGTGCTGATGATATTTGGCTAGATTCCAACAAGATTCTATACCGTCAATGTGTGTATAGCGCTAGCAGCAGGGGTTAAATGAACAGTATCTGATGTGATGTGAATGTACCCCTGGTAAACCAGGATGCCGTGTTGACTGATAAAGCAAGACTTTACCAATAAAGTACTGATGAGAGAGTGTCTGGGTACTATAATGTACTGCATGAGTACTGATGGACCATTCATATAGTTAACAGTATATTGCTGTGAGTACTCACGGAGCAGGCGTTGGGGTAGCCGGTGCCGGCGCAGATGTGCGTGTCCCGGATGTAGCCGAGGTGCACGTCGAGGCACCACTCGTTGGACGGGATCTCTACGTTGGCCTCCTGCAGGATGTCCGGGATCCAGCTGTCACGGACTGCGTGGAAAGCAAGATCCAGATTCAGCCGTACAACTTACTAGGTTTTCAAAAGGATTGCATAAAGAAGACACTATTGATGCAACGTCATTTGTAAGAGACGACCCAGTCGACCCCCATGATTTACACTGAACATCATTAAATCCCACACCCTGTGACCGCCGTACTCACCTTTCCACCCATAACTTTTCTTTTAAAAAAAGTGACATCCTTCGGTGCATAATTAGCAAGGGTAGTTAGAAATCATTGGTAGATTGTCCAAATTCAATATACAAGTAGCTGCGTTGAGTTTTTGTGTATTATTCAGCATAATGTTAGGAAATGCAGTGCTGTACGTTGAAACTGTTACGTTATACCTACATAACGTATGCGTATCACTTACGTAATGTATTCTAAATGAGTCAAAGTTCATAACGTCACATCCAATGTTTCTCCTGTTCCAAAGACTATTAGTCCATAAAATCTTGAATCTGCTATATTTATGCGTGTAAATAATTGAGAGACAAATAATATTTACTCACAGTCGACCTTGCCCCAGCCGGTGATCCAGCAGTTGGGATTGGCGGTGAAGTTGAAGTCGTTCTCGCGGGGGATGCACGCCATCTCGGCGTTGTCGGCTTCGTCCAGGGGCTCGGTGAGGCGCAGCAGGGCGATGTCGTTCTGGTAGCCCTTGTAGGGGTCGGGTGCCCAGCGCTCGTGCTGAAATTATGTAGGCGGTGGTGAGACATGAAGAACACGGAAGCAGAATTGTCCATGCTATTCGTTGTTTCAGACATTTGTTAACGGATTTTCTATTCAATTTGAGGTGTATAGAGTATCGTCAGTTAGGACCTACTTAATTAAAATGGTGAATATCTTTGTGTTTCATTCACTTCACAAGTCAACTTATCAGAAGGATCACATGGTACTCGTGGAGGATTGGGGTTGGTGGTTCAGATTATACCCTCTCTCCGCCGGAGCATGGATCTGTTAAACCAGCACACATTGAGCACAACGTGCGTGCTTGTGCGCACCCGCATGTGCGAATCTCATGCAATCATCACTACTGTCCGTCAGCCTGTGCACGTGTTTTGTCATACGACTATTGGTATGCACATGCGTGTGCGTGTGCGCCTTTTCCACCCTCCCTGGCAGCTATGAATGCCCTTACTTTTCACTGTCCAGCAGCTACGAAATGGCATTTTCTGATGCCCAGCAGCTATGAAAACTCGTATGTTTTTTTTAGACAGCAGCTATAAAGTACCTTTCACTTAATATTGATGATGATGTTGATGTTTTGTCACACGACTATATGTGCACGTGCGTGCGCGTGTGTACATGTTTAAAGGTGCTTTTGTGGAGATTGTGTACAGGGTGCGCGACGTCACCTTGATGATGCTGTCGATGTAGACCTTGGTGACGTCATCGTCGTCGTCCACGTCGCTGACGTTGTAGGCGCCGAGCACGAGGCGGAAGTTCTCAGGATCCTCGCGGCGGGAGTCGTTCAGACCCACCATTCTACATGATATTTACATGTTGTATTTTATTGTATTTAATTGTTCAATCAATTACTGTCACAAATGTCACCAATGTCACAAAAAGAAGAAAATAGTTACATGTTTTTATTATTATTTTAATACGAGTTCCTCTTTAATTGCAATTATCAAAAAGACTGTTGTAAAACAAATTGACAGTCCTGATAGAATTGTTGCAACACACGCTTGACTGCTTCTACCGTTGGCCTGTCCTTTGTCCTTGATTGCCATTGATAACTTTTTTATCCTTCTTTTGTATGTAGTTTTTCATTAATGGGTTTTCAACATATGAAGCCAGAAGAAATCATGCAGCATCAATAAGAGATTCCAGTACTAATATATCAATCTGGGAGATTGATCACTACATGAGAAAGTTATAATATAATTTATTTAATAATAAAAATGAAGCAGACACTCGTTGAGTCTGCACCAAAGAGGTTTTATCCAGGTACCCACCGTCCCTCAACGCAGTGCGCAGCGGTGAGGGCGAAGTTCTCGTCGACCCAGACGGCGCCGCACGTGTGGCGCCAGCGCGGCTCGTGGTCGTCGGGCTTTGACTCGCCCTCGGGAGGCGCGTCAGCGTCAAACTGTCACAATATGTAATCCCCTGTACTATATTTCAATATGACTCTTGGTACTTAATCCCCGTTTGTTACTATACTGCATTTTACTTGTATGGGAAACCGTGTCAAACTGAAGTAACACGCGGGCTTTTTCGTGAAGCAATACTACACTGAATGAAAAGTCGAGGGAAGCACATAAAACCAGCAAATGTAACATTTCATCGAAATTAAATATAACTTGAAGCATTTCCTCTCTTGAAAGATACACTTGTAATATATGCTTGATATGCTTGCAAGAACAGTGAGAGTAAAATTGAAAGATATACTATTATTGTATCAAGGCGTTATTTAGAATTACGCTAAGCGTTGGAAACAGAATAACATCCAAACCAAAAATGATCCTGTTCGGCGAATGTTTATGTGGTTATTGTAACTTCACAGTGAAAAATAACTGTTTATTTGATGCAGATTTTATAAATGGTGGTATGTAAAAGATCCACTGTACGAAACTGGCCACCTTAATCAGAATGTTTACGTACAAAATGGCTGCATTTAAGCAAGAACATGTCCAGATCATTCTCAACACATTAAAAAAACATGACATAAAATGGCATAGATACTTACGATTTTGTGAATGCAAATAATTATTCATTAGAAAATCAACAAATAGGAAATTTAAAGATTACTACAATGGAGTATTAAAAGATTTAAAAACAGAATCTAACGTGAATTGTGGTCTTTTATAATTGGTTTTGATGCAGAATGGACTTATACTTGTGACAGCAAATTGAAAAATGAAAATATTACAATTCAATATAACGTTTGGAATGCTATTTGGCTACAAAAAACTTTATAAATGGAATATCATTCGCACTTACTCACCAAGGAAAGGGAATAAGAGACAAAAGAACAAAAGTTCTATGGGATTTCAAGCAAGTGGGATGTGTGAAAAAGACCAAAGCAAAGCAATGTGGCAAATAAGACAAAAAAGGCAATGGTACGGTTTAGTGTGGAGATATTATAAAACACTAGCTATGCACGAGTGGTGTCTTTGTTCACTGATGCTCACTTGTGCAGACAAAGGCACCGCTCGTGCATAGCCAATGTTATCTCCCCATTAAACCGGACCATTGCCATACACTTGTTTTCGTATAACTAGGAATCATGAGCAATAAATCGACAAACAAACCAAGCACCTGGCTGCTTTGCATATGCATGAAGCTTTTTTGCTGTCTCAATAGAAAATAGTTAGTGCAATTTTTACCCACGTGGTGCCAGTCTCAATCAACGAAAGCTCTATGATGTACGGCGTGGCAGAAAGAAATGATAAAGACTGATATTGTTTGTCTATTTTTTCCCAGAATGCAATTGTTTGTAGCCACCTGCTGGTTTTAGTGTATTGTATTGTTTAGTGTATTGTTCTCACCTGGAGCGAGAGCTGCCAGGGCCAGTAGCCCTTGCCGGGCGCGTCCCGCCCGCCCACGATCTGGTACTCGGGCGAGCGCCACACGGTGGGTGCCTCCCATGGGGGGTGGTCCGGCTTCTCGCCGCAGTCGCCTACAATACAACCACTTATTGATACTGTAGACACTCTCTATTAGGACCACCCAAAGATGTTGTCCCAAAAGAGAGATGGTCTCTTTATCACCGTGGAATGCCGACATGTATACGTGTAACCAAAATAACAGCTTTTAGCGCTATTTTAGATCAGTCGTTTTGATGGTATTAGTAAGATATAGTATTTAACTCTATGGTTTGTCGATATTTAGGATCCAAAACCATAATATTTGTTTAAGTGTAAGGTAACTTTTGATAAGATCCTTTGAAACAAGTAATACGAGAATAGCCCATTGCTTTAATTTAAACGCTTTGAATCAGTAGTTTTAATGATATCAGTCAACTCTTGTATCTAAATCGATATAAATAGTCTGTTCACATATGCCTCACGTTTTGACTCATAAATCTCAAACGAGCAAGGCGACATGAGTAATTTTATAATTGATATGTACACAGTTTAAACTTTACCATGGAAATCATTTTATATATTTTAAAAGTCCATATCCGCCTTAATGCCAAGTAGTCTACATGTGATGAATATTTTCAAACGTTCATGAACACCAACTAATGATACGACGGCCGCAACAACGTACGTACGTGCCTGACTACATTCATTTAATTTTAAAATTACAAGCAAAGAAACACCCAAAGTAGTAAAATAACCATAGTAACCAACAAATAGCAGATCTAGTGCAGATCCAGCAGTGTTGCGATCCGCAAAAAGAAATGCATGTTAAATTTCCATAATCAAAATGGCAAGACAACAAGAAGAAAAGTTCTTGGAGCTGCTCGTACAATACCACATTAAACCAGAACATATTATAAAGTTAAAAAATGTACAAAATGTATTTAGATCACAAATTTTCGCATCATCTTCATCCGAAGAAGCATCGATGATACGAGCATCCGTGATTTAAATGAATATTGTACTTTGTAAACTTTATAATCTGCTCTGTTTTAAGACAATAAAAATCTGCACACTTGAAGAGAAAACTTACCAAAGGCGAGCGCAATTACTGAGCAGAGTACGAGGAGCTTCATGGCTGAGTGTGAACTGAGCACCGGGTGACGGGGACACGGCCGCTATCAGCTGATAGCTTATCACGGCCGCCGTGTACACTACAACCTCTAGAGTGTGAATCACTTCCTTCGTCAGCACGTGAATGACAACTTGACTTCGACGGCGGTTCCAACTTTGGTTTTGCTTGCCACTTATTTGACCAGCTCATGGGTCGTATAAGATCAGACGCGTCATTTATCAGTGCCAACGTCAAAATCCATAAAGTCACTGGTGCCTGCAGGCAGCCAGAGCAGCTCATTTGCATACGTGTACCTTAACAGGAAATCGTTTAACATAACTGCAAGATTCCCCAGATCAATGGCTGATTACGGTAAAAACTGACCTTTGCTTTACATGGTTAGGTTTAAAGCACAACAAACTGATGTGACGAAAGCTCCTGTGGTTGGGTGGGGGGCTACGTCAAATGACATTGACAATAGCTGATGGTACTATCGTGCTCCATTATGACTATTATTGTAAGTTATAGAACGTGACACTTGTTTGGAAAAAAAATCCAAATACACCGATGATGGTGTCCTTGATAAGGATTACGCTGGCCTGGCGCCTAGAGAGATGTGGTGCCCCCCCCCCCGGCCACAGTTTCACATTGAGGATGGCAGCTTCCACAGAAGCAACTTATAGACTACAAAGACACAGAGGTTACTCTCGTCTATAAATTGCCCCTGTTATGTTTGTAGTTCCAAATGCTCATGATGACAACAGAATTGAAATTGGCTGATATGAATCAATATTTATTATTCAACAGCCTGACGGCTGAAATGAATCACAGTTGCAATTTCAAATTGTGGCACTGGCGGTTTGCCATAGGTCAACAACCAACAACCAACAACAACAACCCAACAACTCAACAACAACAACAACAACAACAACAACAACAACAACAACAACAACAACAACAACAACAACAACAACAACAACAACAACAACAACAACAACAACAACAACAACAACAACAACAACAACAACAACAACAACTTCCAACAACAACAACACAACAACAACAACAACAACAAAACAACAACAACAACAAAGCAACAACACAACAACAACACAGCAGCAACAGCAACAACAAAAACAACAGCAACTGAATAGCAACAACAACAGCAACAACAACAACATCATCCAGCAACAGCAGCAGCAGCAACAGCAGCAGCAGCAGCAGCAGCAGCAGCAACAACAACAACAACACACAAACCACTTCTCAGGAGAGGTGATGACAATTCGTGGGGGCCACAACCGGCCAGAAGTTTGCCATTTCCTCCAGGAACTACAGAACCAGCTTTGAAACACACCAACCACTATCTACCGGAAATGTTCATATACAGGAGCATTGGGAGCTACCGTCCTTCATGTGAAATGTAGGTTATGCAGGTTTGCAGTGGTGTTTTTCACGTTGTTTCTAGTCATGAGCCTAAGCATCGTGGGAGGGTGTGTGGTAGTATACTAATATAATTTACAAACACTATACCATACTCATTACTAATATCAAATAGATGCAATAATAGTAATAATGTGTATGGAATAGTGCTTGTAAATCATAGTAGTATACTGCCACATACCCTCCCATGATGTTGGGGCCCATGTCTCTAGTTATGAGACCGTGGAAATGTTATACAGTTGGTCTAAATGGGAGATTATACCGGAACAAAGATAAATGGCCAACTACAGTGCCACAGCTTTTATCTTATCTGATGAGGCGGCGCTTATCACCCTCTTGTTATACAAGGTGATATCAAGGTCGTTGACGTTGTGGGGTGATTGTAGTTTTGGTAACTTTTACATATATAGTTCATGGTACAATACGTATGTTTAAAAAATTGTGCATATTGTACAAATATAAACCAAAATCTGATGTCCATAGTAAAAGTTCATGTGTTGCGTGATTCACATAAATGAATATATAGATTTTTATTTTAACAACTACATAAAAATTAGAAATTTAAATTACTACCAAAGTCTCAGCAGCAGACTGCTGCCTTGTTCTTGATCGTTCATTAGGTGATACTAAGCAGGCACTTGTTGCAGTATAATGGTGGACTCTCGGTCATTATTTAGGGGATGTATTTTGCAACCCTACAAAAAATAGTCACTTTCTGATATGCTCAAATTGTCCGAGAGTGTGGGCGGCGAAAGGAAGGGTAGGGGAGGGTGGAACATTTAATCTGTCCCGCACATGTTTACCAGGGGTAGCAGTAGCTGGGGGAGGTCGGTATTAGAGGGATCAATCATTGATATATATACATGTAATGTGTATACGGCTGTCATAAATGACGGTGGGAGTATGGTGATGGAGGTGTATTTAGTCTGCCACAGACCTGTATACTGATTCAAGTTGGCTTGACTGATGGGCGACGGAGGGAAGGATGGGGAGGGAGGAGCATTTAATGTGTTCCGGATCTCATCTGTTTCAACCCGAGCAGCGCCGAGTAGACAGCTATTTGTAAGTGGTTTATAAGTGATCGGTCTGTAGTTTTTGCCTTAAACTTTAGTACATTTTCAGCAGGTTCATTTGAATGATCGAAATTGTGAACGTACAATGTGCAAACGCGCACACCTCGGTTTATGCGCGATTCATGTATTGCGTGCGTGCGTGGCTGGGTAGGTGCGTGCATGTGTGCGTGTACTTGAAACCCGTGCTTTTATATTTTAAACTCATATAAAAATATGCTTCAAGAGAACAAAACGTTTAAGAAACGTCCATACGAAATTCTTCATTTCTAGATATAAATTGCATATATACATATGCTGAGCAATAAATTAGTGTGAAAAATAAATCTACTGAGCTTACCTTATAGTTTGCACTACTACACGCGTATTAAACACCATTTTTCTTAACTCTTTGTGCTTCATCTTAACAGACCCTTTGCAACTTTACACCAATGAATTACTCTATGCGCTTCTGCACACAAATCAGCCTCTCTGGGCGCTGCAATCATGAACAGATAATGATGTGTTTACGACATACAGATAGCTACAGATGCATATGTTGGTAAGAGATGTTGTATGAATAAAAAACCTTTGGTGGTAGACAATGTGTATTGAACAACATTAAATCAATACCTTTCTTATACATCTCTACGCCACAGATGAAGGTATTTGGCATCGCACCAATGGTCACAGAATTGTGGAATTAAAAAAACCCATTATCTATACCCCAATCAAAAGTGCTGAGAGAGCAAAGCGCCAGTGCATCACACATTTACTTTGGCAAAGTGCAAACATTTGCAGCTTTTTTGTTCCTTCAGTTCAATGTAGACTGTCCGAGTCCGTGAACAACCCATTCTCTACGAGAGTTTGACTTTTCTTTAAATTTATTTGTGTAAATAATATTTTGTATGCTTGTATTTGATAATTTACATTAATAGAATGATGTAAAATCTTATAATATAATGCATATTTGATTTTTATGTATTTTTTATTTATAAATCTTGCCTTTTTACGAAGCAAATGATACTAGTACAGAAGAACCACTTTTTCCAGACAAATACAGAAGACCCATTATTTTAAAGAAAAATAGGGCCTCTCGTAGAGAGTGCATGTGGACAACCCATTACACACTTTTCAGTACAGAATCGTAGGGCCACATGCTACGGTCACACGGC
>CM032660.1:51115480-51167731 GCA_019095985.1 Streblospio benedicti | reverse complement strand
AATGTGACCAAGCCCCCCCCCTCTCCTCCCCACCTCCGCCAAGTTGTTTAGCAGTCGTAAAATGTAAACCCTATACCGGTACCCGATGGTGGCCTTTGGGAAAGTGTGCCGTCGTCAAATGAAACGTCAGCTAAAACAAGTTTGTTTCTACACAGCTAGTAGACTATAGGGAAATAGATAAACATTTCTTCTTCATTTCATTGTATCTATTTTCCATAATATCCACTCGCTCTCCATAGTGAAACCTGGATATATAATACAACTTCTTTTGTAAATGAGCAGTTTGTATATAGTAGTAGAAATGAAATAATTCAGTGACCAAGTTACTTTCAATGCAAAGTCTCGTGTTTAGTTGCCACTTGGCTCTCCACAAATGAACGCAATTGATAAAAAAAACTACATAGACTAGTTCAAACAAACGAAAATCAACATCAGCAAAAATACCCTCATTGACCGTTCAATCCATTTTGAAATTGAGTATTGATGTGCATTTTAGCACCCTCCCTGTTTTGTAATTATCCAATTAAGCATTCATGCTGAGTTATGAAACACGTGGAAAGTGTAACATTTTAGGCACTGTGCGAGATAATGGTTAGAAAATACTTCGCTTCCCTGTGATTGGAAAATTTCCAACGCCCGGGGAAATGGTTTGTGTTGATGGAGGGGTGGGGTAGCAAACGTATACGCACGGGTTTAGTCTCCTCTATGAAACGTTATGTGATACTTATTGTGGGGCTAGTTTATTTTGGGGGATTCGATTAATGATAGAAATATGAAGTTTGACTTGTCCGAGCCGCCGCCAGCCACCTGCTCACTCGCTCTCTCTGATGAGCAAGGTTGTTTACATGTTAAATGTATTGTTATCGTATCTGGTTTTCGTAATCGGGGGAGTGACAATTCCATTTTATCGGCAATTACCGATTGTAATACATTTCACAGATCCAGTCTTAATTTAGTATGGAACCTACGATCGTTTGGTGGTTGATTTCCATCAGCAAACTATATAAATCTACCAAGATCGTCTTTCTAAACTAAATCAGTGTCTTGACAGGTGTGTCTGCAATAGAACTCTTATAAGTTATTCCTGTGCGCAAGCTGTAGTAATAATGTTACATTTCGCCAATCCTTCAAATGAAAGTTAATTTGGAAAACAAAATAAAGATATTAGGTCTCAAGGATCCACCTGCTATGCAGTATCGCTTTATTTTGACGAGTGGGGTCACGTTAGTCTAGATGTATAGATCAACCAAACGCCTATAGATATTTCTTAACCCGTGCGTTGACAGCTCCATTTGTTATTATTTTCTGGTAAGGTATGGCCGTTTGCACGCTCTAGTAATATCACCACATTTTATAACTCGTTTGAGAGAAAGTTATCCCGAAAATTAGAAGGAAGCACTTTTGTGAGCAACCACCCGCTAGTCAGTATTTGTTTGTGATCCAACTCTCTCGCGGAACGTCAAACGTTTGCTGTCAGGACTCTGTGCCGTATTTTCATTTGGTAGTGGATGCAAAAAGATGGAAAAGTAAATGTCTCGGCAAATCTTTATTATCAATTATCTCTGTGAATACTTCTAGTATGTTGTAGAGCAGAGGTTAACGAATTCAGACGTTAGTTTTAGTCGTAGTAAACTTACGTAGATCGTGGGGGAATAACAATGGTCAGCGGGGGCTCGTAGACATAATTTTAAAAGTCATCGAGTAGCGTCGATCCCGGTCAGTAGTAAACTTACGTAACATCTTCAAGCGCGATCCCGTACGAATAGTCTACATTATTCGCGAGGAAGAAGGGGGGACAGCCGCCGCTCTAGCGTGGGATGGGGGCTCGTGACGGGCTCGATAAACCGACGCTCCCCGCTTCAACGGGGCGTGGGGGTGGCGGAGTACGATCGGTAATCTTGGCCGACCGCCGACGGGGTCCGGAGGTTAGACGAGTCGGCCGCCGCCGGCGTCCGGGGGTTAGACGAGTAGGCCGTTGACGGCGTCCGGGGGTTAGAAGAGTCGACCGTTGGCGGGGTACCGGGATTAGAAGAGTCGGCCGCCGACGGCGTCCGGGGGTTAGACGAGTAGCCCGTTGATGGCGTCCGGGGATTAGAAGAGTCGACCGCCGAAAACTGGCGCGCCCGTTCCGAAAATGGGCCCGCCAGTTCTCGGGTATCGACGCGTCAAAAATTTAGTATAAATTACAATTAAAACGCGACATTTTTAGGGGGGCGGGCGTACGATTTCTCGTTCGTCGACGCAAAAAACACATCACTCGAGGAAGAAAAAGCGCTTAAAAAAAGCGCCAAACACGCTATCTTGCGCAGGATTAGGTGTAACCCACGCTTATTAAATAGTACACAGAAGGCAGTGATGATAACGAGGCATCGTTTTTCCAATCTTTTATTTTCCACACACAAATATATACTTTTTTTTACAGCGTACTTGAGAAGACATCATTTTCTAAACTCTACACAGTAAAACCGAATCAGAGTACCGCAAAAAGACATAGAGTAATGGCTAGATACTTTTACAGAAGATATTCTTTAAACTTTACACGTATATATACACGCAGTAAAAAAACGTGATGGATGTACATTTATTCAACACACGCTGATACATATATACTGTTTTATGACTTTGTCCACTTTGATCGTAGTCCATCTTCTTCTTGTAGTGAGCTATTCAATCTTCAACGATAGGTGCCCTCTCTCTCTCTCCGCGCGCTCCGTCGGTACTCGTCATAACTCAACCCCAGCACGCAGCGCACTCGCGATATGGCTGCCATTTGAAATGACTGAGCCCACGCAGTTAGCGCTGATATGGATTAAAGGTGAGTCTGAGCCGTCGTGATATACGATGAGCTCCAGGAGTGACAGGTAGGCTTCTTCGCAATCTATACTCTTGGGCAGTTGTGCGACCAGTTCTTGAACCGACTGCTCGCTGTCGGCACAGATGATCATCGCGGGCCCGTGAGTTGGGTGAATGGAATCTCAAAAATTTATTTCATGTACAAATCATTTTTAACCAAATATTACAATCTTTCTCTGTAAAAAAGCTGCTCTTGTGTGGAAAGAAGCAGGTGAAAAGCAGCTGCCTCACTGCAGCTGCAACACTGTTAATGGCGTGGGTTACTAATCCTGCGCAGATGTTTAACGCTCGGTGACGTGTTGTCGACAGCAGCTATGTCGGCGTTCAAATAGCAATTTAGAGGCCACAACGGCGATAAGCCAGGCTGGCCGGAGGCCCATTTCGAGCAGGCGCCAGGCG
The DNA here is from genome assembly GCA_019095985.1 of Streblospio benedicti. Taxonomy (NCBI): domain Eukaryota; kingdom Metazoa; phylum Annelida; class Polychaeta; order Spionida; family Spionidae; genus Streblospio; species Streblospio benedicti. Next base: position 51,164,479 of record CM032660.1, on the reverse strand, counting down.
GTCTTTAATCCCGGGCGCCATCCAGCGAGCTACAAAATCCCCGGACCGTCGGCGACTATCGGTACCCACCAGCAATCGACTCTCTAACGGGCGCTGACCTAAATCTAACCCGGACACCGTCGGCGGCTGCGACTCAGATCTGGCCTCGGACCGTCGGCGATAAAACAGATACGATGCTCCGCCTGCGCCCGTTGGCGAGGAATGATTGCTCGGCCGTCGCGAGCCCCGTCGCAGCAGGCGGCGGCGAATAATAACAGGCTGTGCGGACCGGCGGCAATGCGTCAGTTTACTGACGGATCGGCGCTGCTGGAGCTGAAACATGATCTCTGACCCAGCGACCTGATTCCCCATGCGTGGTTTACTGCGTCACCAATTCGCTAACCTCGATTACTGCTAGAAAGCGATACGCAGAGATAATGAATGACTGGAACTGCCGGGCGACACTCCATCTTTTGCTTCCGCACCAGCTATGCGAGCAGAAATTTGTTTAACAAGCGTTTGGTCATGGCGGCGCAGATCTGGAAACAAATACTGGCTAGGCGGGTGGTTGCCTGCGCTTCCTTCAATTTTCGGATAACACTGCTCTCAAGCAGTTATTATAAATATTTAAATGCCGTACCTTGAAAAATAATAACAAATGGAGTTAATCAACACCGAGATTAAAGCTCAGCGTTTGGTTGATCTACATCTAGACTAGCAGCAGCCTCGTCAAATAAGTGATACTGCAGCAGTGGTCTGAGACAATATGCTATTTTGTTTTTCAAATAACTTTCATGAGGTGACAAAGGAAGTTTGCTATGCGGAAGAGGATGAAAGATCGTGGTGTATGGGTATAGGTCATAATAAGATGGATGTAGGACACAAAATTTAAAAAAAAAGAACTACTCAAATGTGATTTCTTGACCTTTATATTCCCCTCGCAACTGGATATAATTTCGTGAAGTTCATCTACCTCTTCAAACTCTGGTATATGTCAAGTGTCCAGCGTCCCGCCACTTTTCAAATTGTCTGTAAATGTTATTCTTTAAGTGTTTTCCCAGCTTTTGTATAAAAGACCCAAGCTTAAACTTCAACAGCATTCAGCCCAGTGGAGTCGACGGTGTTCGGGATTTGGTAAGTACACCACTAACAGGTTATTTCACTGTTATATTTTCTAAGTGATAGAAAATATCAGGAAATAGGGTGAACTACAATTGTAATTCGAAAGATGCTGGTCACAACTAGAATTTTTGTTTTCATCTTTTTTTGTAATAATATGTGTACCTAAAATGTTAATGCAATAATCTTGGGCCGTATCTCAATTGGAAGTGTATTTCAAAATCTACCGGGAGGTTCCAAGAGCATCATAGTTTTTTAAACTTTGATTTATAAGCTCATGGTGGTAATATGCGGTACGGCACCCATTCAGTGCTCCTTATGTTGCAGGAAAAGGTGTTTTTACAAATTGAAATAAGCTGAATTTCTCAAAACATGTGTTGTAATAATTTAGCATTATATTACGGGGAACAGACAATTACTAACACTTTCATTTTTAGGAATTTATAGTAATGCTGACTAAATCCTATATGCCTGACCACTGTCATATAATTTTCTTGACAATTGACATTGTAATATTGCAGGTTGAATTGATTATTAGATGTCAAGAATGAAGCTGTCTTTGGCTTTTCTTCTTTTGGGCCTAGCCTATATGGTTAGCAGCATGTCCATTCTTCAAAGGGTAGGTTTTGACATAGAGCAGTGAATGGAAATCCGTGTAATTGTGTCTAAAATGAGGCATAACTTCACCATTCATGACTGTTGACAAGTCAATTAGGTTTATGTTGGTATGCAATATGAAAATAGAACCATGTGACTCCCATCATTTGACTAACGGACGCAATGTTCACTTGAACTATGATCTTGTTAAGCATACGCTTTAATCATATTGACATTGCATGATAACATGACGTTCAATCCCAAAACTCATTTGAAACAAAAAAAGCAGAAACCAATGTACTTATGTTTCCGAAATGACAACGCTATATGAAACAACAACATGTAATTCATTCTGGCAGTATACATTACTTTTTCTTCAAACCTAGAGGGCCGTATTAGTCACTGATGTAACACGACTGCACAGCTGGAGCTATGAGACATACTTCTCAGAAATTTTAGAAAGAAACCTCTGCTATTACCACACTTGCACCCAAAATATATTACCCACAAACACAAGTGTTGTGTGACAAAACTGCACACAGATTCAATTTCAATAAAAGACATAGTTTAAATATTTGCTTGATTAGATGATAAGCTGAGGGGTTTGAGGTTTGGGTGAGGATGTCATGAAGTTGACATCACCGCCATAGTTGCAGGGTGAAGGGGAGGGGGCGTTTGGGGGCGTGTATCCTCAAGTTGACGAAAGTTGACAAGGGGCAAAAAAGTGCCAAAATGTGGTTGACGTCAATTGTGAACGTTCCCTATGCTGCGGCTGGTATAAATAACATTCTACACTGTACCACTCTAAAAAATGTTACATTAGAGTGGTATAATGAAGAAATATACCATGTTTGGTAGTGGTATATCGGTTAATTCACGGCCCGAATTTGTGCAATATAATCCTCGCAAGCTCGGAGAATATTGCACAAATTCGCGCCGTGAATTAACCGATACACCACTACCAAACATGGTATATTTCTTCAATATTCAACTGATGATTATTGTGGCCATGATCAGCAGCCCAATATGGCAGAGATCGTTGATTGGTACCCCTCTCACAGACAAAGTTTTGCAAGCTTTTTGCGCTTTCTTTCAGCGTCAGACGTGTGCGTGCGGCGATACTAACACAATGTCGTCCACCATGCAAACGGCATTCGTAGACGCTCACAACGACGTCCGCGCGAACCAGAATGCCAACAACATGCGGAAAATGGTAGCTATGACGAGTTGTTCCAATCATTCTGCTGTAATATGACATATCTAACATTGTATGCCAGGTGCGTTTGATAAATAAGTGTAGCCCACCAGTGATTCTGAGCACTGTATGCATAATAGCGTTAGCTACCAGCGTATAAGAAACAGTTAACTTACGGGTCTGTATACAGGCATCAGTGTTGGTCGTCCATATTCTGTCTCCATAAAATGTACTAACATGACTACAGCTTGCTTTGTCAAGCAAGGTTGTGCATTTCTAAGCCTCTATCAAGCAGCTAATTGCTGTTATACATAACCCACCACAAGTGGTTAAGCCTGCTTGTCCAGTGGTAGTACTAGTATGAATATTTTAATATGATATCGAATATTTTATTGATGTATTTAACTTTAAATGTGCAAATACTGGAGTACTGTTGATTCTGGCTGCGCTCCTCCTTTTTTCGTAAACCCGGATGTGCCAGTGCCAGTGTGGTTCTCTAGCTAATGGTATTTTAAAACGTATTCTAGAACTGGGATGACGACCTCGCTTGCAGGGCCCAGGAGCTCACCAATAAATGCGTGTTCCAGCATGATCTCCTCACAAAGTAAGTATACCCAGAGATTATGAAGATACAGTAGAACCTCTCTTACAATCATATTTGGGACCAGTGTGCTGTGATCTCAATTGACAGGTGGTCTCTATACAGAGGCTCATTTTGGTAGTTTTATGAAGGTTTGGGGCAGTGAAAAGTGGTCTTATTATAGAGGTGGTCTCAGTAGAGAGGTGGTCTTAATTGGAGGTTCTACTGTAACACATTTTACGCATGGGTTGTTGGCCTTTGTCATCTTGTATATAATGTCATGATCATAAATGTTTCGATGGGCCCGTTTGATATAGTTTTGCAATGAACTAACGTATATTGTCTTTCACATTCTTGATGCAACACCCATTTTATAGACCAACTCTATAAAGAAAGAGACCGTCTCTATAATAAAGCCATTTTCAATGTCCCCAATCCGTCATTACTGCTCATAAGAACAAAGTGACATAAACTATGCGAACCCCCATAACCTATATATATATATATAAGTATGAGATATGAGACAATTTGGTGCAAATCCCTCGGGTTGTCTTAATAGAGGGGTACTACACTCTGGGTGTCATATGTCAAATATATCTTGAGATCTCATTCTCAGAGAAGGTGCTACTGCACATTGTCAAAATTGTCTAAATATGCTGACTTTTATCATAGCTGTGCAGGCAAGCGGATTGGTCAGAATATGTGGATGTGCAAAGGCTGCTCTATGGCCGATGTCAGTGCTAGTAAAATCGTGCAGTCATGGGCATCCGAAAAGAAGGACTATTCTCATACACAGGACGTCCAGGTTGATCTAGGGGCAGAACCTCCTGCACAGTGGTATCATATTGGACATTACACACAGGTTTGATTGTTTAGAGTTATATGCCATCAGCACCGTCCAAAACCAGCTATTAGAAACCAACCGACAGAGCGACCATTACGATTAATTAACCCACTAGCTGACCAGCGTACTTTAATGTCTGTACATAGGTATGTGGATACTGTGACAAAGTATGGGGTCATTATGGTTCACGGGAGAGGGTCGCTATGTCCACATGAGCGTGAAAAAAGAATGATTGATGACACAGAAAATACAGGATTATAATTAATCTCAACGCCGCGTTTCGAATGCAACAAGTCAAATACATCATTGCTGATCACCAATTGGGTATACTACACAGTGTCTGATGGTAACAGTAGAAAGACACATTTGAATCAGCCAGGAAATTGTCCTTGTTGATCGTAGTGATCATTATTTTTAGGGTTTGTAATGGCCGGTTTTGAACGATTCTAGTTAGTTTGTTTTTTTAAGAATACCATCGTGACCATAGACGTGTTATTCTTGTTAAAACACCACACGATATTAATAGCAATTTTTTTCCACATATATGTCATTGGTGGTCGATTTTATAGTGATGTATGTAAAAACCCTATTAAATGGGCCTGATTAAAGCCAAACGACCTAACTATCTCTCCCATTGCCAGGTGGTGTGGGCGGCTACCCGTAAGGTCGGGTGTGCGCTCACTGACTGTGGTGACAAGATCATTGTCGCCTGCGACTACTGGCCTGCGTAAGTGATTTGACCCATTCTCTGTATCCCATATAGCATATTAAGGGAACGATCACAAATAATGATACCGGGAGGGGGGGGGTCGTCCAAAAAGGTGGCGGGGTCGTCCAACTTTTCTGATTCCCTTTGGGGGTCGCTGAACCTTTTTATCACACTATGGTTATGTTGTTTTTTTTTTTAATATTTTCTTTTAGCAATGCAATGACTATTTAGAGGACTTTTCTTTAGCGGAGGGTGGGGGGTGGTCGGTTAAACAAAACGTTTTCTTTGCGCCCCCAAAAATGGACGACCGGTATCGTTATTTGTGATCGTTCCCTAAGTAGTGAGTGACAAAATGGGCATTCTAATGCACGGTTAAGTTTTCTAGTTGGTGCTTTGGTGGGGGACGAGGAAGGAAGGCTGAAGAGAAAAGAGAAAGGGGGTATATCAAAGGGAAAATACTCTTACCCCCCCCCCCAAGACACACACAGCCTTAAAAGGTGATGTAGTATGTGTGGGGAAAGGCGGAAACTTAGTGTTGTGTGGGAAATAAAACTAAAGAAATGAGCGATACGGAACATATTGACCCTTTATGGCCCCCTCCACTGTTAAAAATTATTAATAATGACCACGCCATATTTTTATAACAAGAAAGATGGTATTGTTAATTTGAATGTAATCAGACAATCCATTCAGAACTGGTGTTAGTATAAATTTTAGGTGGAGGGAGTGGGAAAATGCAGATGGGAGTGCGGACAAATGAGTTCTAGATTGATTAGCAACCACAGTAAATAAACAAGCCTATGGGTGCACTCAAACCGTCGTCTTACCATCACATTCTGTTTAGAAAATATATATATTACCATGCACATATTAGATAAGGGTTGGTTTATAGTATACCTTTATACCACGCTAATATTTTGCGTTCAGCTGTTATGTAGCGGAAACAGTAAAATGCCCGCAATAGCCAGGATACGAGGTATAACAGACCATTCGAGACAAAAATATCGAGATAACAATGATTGACTGTACTAACATTCTAATTTTTTCCCTCTGCGATGAAGAGGAAACTATCCATCAAAGGTGGCGTTTGGCGAGGGTCCTGCTTGCTCTAACTGTCCACTGAACCACCATTGTGAGAACGGCTTATGCGGTAAGTTTTGTCATTTACGATTATAGACCAGCATGAACAAAAATATAGGCTACATGCATTGAGATTTGGATTTAGCTTTATTCATTATAATCTTATATACATATATAAAACAACTGATACATTACATAAGACCAAGGATACATGTATATGTGTAAGCTCTATATAGAATTACTAGAGACCTTGGGAAGAAACATTAATAACTTAGAAGCCATTTTCATCTTTAGAATATTCTCAAACAGGCTATTGTGGTAAAAAAACATTATTTTGATACTGGACATAATCAATCTGAGTATCCGGCAATATGGATTTACATTATAATAGTGTACACGGCTCTCTTGTAGTAAAATCCAAGAAACGATCCATTGTCGATGGCCAGGATGAAGAAGAATCGGGGGAGAGTGGCGGTGCAGGTGGAAAACCCGAAGACCTCCCAGGGAAACGCAAGGGGCAAAATAAATCATCCTCCTGCCCGTCTACTGAGGAGGTAGATGTACCCATAATCGTGGCTTCTCAGCCGGAAGATGGAGCAATACCTGTGGAACCACCTACAAGTGAACAAAAGAAGTAAACAGCTGTAATTCACCGTCAACCCTGCAACAAGCAGCCAAGAAGCCGACAATACTTTCAATGTATATAGTATCCAATAAAATAAGCATGATAAAATGAATCTGTAATAGTTGTTTTTCCCCATTTGTCTTGCTCTCACAACATTACAATTTACACCAGGTCATTGGCCCACTTATTGATCACCAATTGGTCATTTCTCAAATGCTTGCATCGGCAGCACATGCGCCGCACAATGCTAGTCACTCACACAACCACTCACTCACTCTGTCATCCCAATGACATGTACCTAATGAACGTGTAGGTGCCACAGAGCAGTGTGCGACTCCTTTACTTAGTAGGGATAAAAACTCAACACCCACCATCAGACCCGATCGGGAATCGAACCAACGACCTTCTGGTCACGAGTCCAACTCCCTATCCACTCGGCCACAGAAGCGAGTTTATTTGTTTTCACACATCTGTGAAATACCATTTTAGATATTGAACTGTGGGGGTTGGAAACAAAATTGTGGGTTGGGAGCAAAGGCCAATAAACATAGTGGGTGGGATTCATTGACCCCTTCTACCCCCACCCCACCCCTCAATTGTCAATGGTTCAATAACGTATGGTTCGGTGCCCTCGTGAAAATGAACAGTGTCAGGCCCGTAGCCAGAGCTTAAAACGTGAGGAGGCGAAATTTGCTCATTTCAGGTCAGCTTCATTGTCGACGTTCTGCGCGATTGGAAAATATGAAATAAATTTGTCTTTGTGTTTATTTCTGTTTTGTTTTTCCTTTTTTTTTTTACAAAATGAATACTTTACACATTGCCAAACAAATAAAACGTGCTAATATATGGACGTTTAAAAAATCAAACGAAAACATAATTCACACGCCAAATACAATCATTATTGATCATTTGCAGTTAGCATTAGGCCTATGTTTGAAATCATTAGAATAAAGTTTTGCTAGCAACACAAATTATGGATAATATAGTAACAATTGTTGATTTTACTATAAAATACAATAATTACACTAAAGATAGTGATATAGGGATAAGATTGTCAAGAACACCAATAGCTATTTTGAAATGTTTGAAAACAAAGTGAGGAGGCGACACCTGGAGAACGAGGATCAAGTGAGGCAAAGCCAAATAGTCACGACCAATTTTGGGAAAATGCAGCTCTAAAAAGTTGTGGAGGCATTTTTTAGTACAAGTGGTCAGACAGTTGTTTTTACCTATTTTTGGGGTGCTGAATCCAAATCTGGTGGTTGACAAAAATTATTTTTAACCTTTGACCTCTAAAATTCAAAAACAAAATGACCGCCAAATTCTTATCAAAGAATCTAGTTGTGGTAATTTGGGTGTGCTGAATTCATTTCCACCATGTGACATTGTTTTTCTTGACTTTTAATTAGTAAAAATCAGGTTTAAACATAATGTACTCATTTATTTTACTATAATTCATTTGGGTTATGTTTAAGTATGGCAAAATATTATTAATACTCATAATAAACATCAGTCAATCTATTTTGGGTATGCTGAATTCAAATCTGGTGGTTGACAAAAAATATTTATAACCTTTGACCCCTAAAATTCACAAACAAAATGGCCGTCAAATTCTTATCAAAGAATCTAGCTGTTTGGCTGAAAAATAATCATACCTTTATTTATAATTTGTCATTGAGCGGTTTTTAAGGGTAATTTGGGTGTGCTAAACTAATTTCTACCATGTGACATTGTCTTTCTTGACTTTTAAGTAGTCAAAATCAGGTTTAAACATAATGTACTCATGTATTTTACTATAATTCATTTGGGTTAAGTTTGTGTATGGTAAAATATTATTAATACTCGCTCCGTTAATCGCCGCCGCCAGCCGCCGCCGCTCAGCTCATTCTCTCTCTGATGATGAGCGCTTTGTAGTAGCGGCGACTATCGAGACAGTTACGCGTGCTATTTATATATAGCCGTGAAAGACATCATGCTGCCAGGCTTTTAACTATATCATCGGTGTTCTTATATATTAGCTGTATAGTAATCGTAGAATTGTCAGTGTTTAAGTGACTCGGATATCGTAAATTCGCCTAGTTTAATCAGCATATACCCCTCAGTTGAGAAAAGGATCTCGACGTACGTAAAAACCTTAGCATTCTACGGAGGTTTTACCAATATTTTATCCACACACCAACCCGAATGAGGGGGTAGTAAACTTACATAATTTAATCCGATTGTAACACATTACGCGCTCATACCGCAATGGTACAGTGGAACCTGTCTTATGTGGGTGGCGCATAATGTCAATACTTGCTCCCCATTTAATCAATTCCAATATATCTACTTATCTTTCGATGATATTGAGTGCACTTGCTAGTTCATTAACATTGGACGCAAATACATTCAATAATGTTTGACCTAATGAAAAACAGGTAACTAACTAATCAATCCTATAGTCCTTATCCCACCCTACCCCACGGATATTGACGGACAACCGCGCATTGACGCGCAAAACTTGTAAAAACTTGCGCATAAGTCTACACATTTTATACGCATTTACATCTATGTAAAGTATGCGCATGTATCATGTCGTATTATTGCAATATTCGTGTTGTGCGCAGACTATTATATTGGATTTTAAATGTATTCCCTCGATTTTTATAATGTATATGAGGAAACAAAGAATACTCTGCAGGGGGGAATCTAAACACGTGAACCTATGATGTAGCATTTCAAACTCGCACCCGCAGTAAAATGACAATTCAATGAAATAGATAATCTATATTGATGTTTATTATTTGGTTAGGTCGGCAATCATACACAAGTTCCCGCTGTACTCAGCACCGTATCTGCTCTCCTATCATCCCCCCCTCCCCCCAATGACAGCTGGTTGACAGCTGGCCAACGCCACCGATACATCCCCACCAATGACAGCCGGGTCAGCTCAGCGGAGCGCTGGGGCAGAAGCTGTTAATCAAGTGAATGGCCTTTTTATGGACAGCTCAAGGTCACCCTACACTGCTCCCGATAAAGGTAGAAGTATTCACCGCCCGTCAATGACCGCTGGTCAGCGCTGAGTCACCACCGCCGCCGCTAGCTGGGGAGTATATATAGCCCTGATGATAATCCATTCGCCAACAACAATTTTATTCCCTAAGTCACCATTTTCATGTACAGCTTCTTATAATGCCACGGTTAAATACGTGGTGCTAGAAAGATGGTCTTACTATAGAGGCGGTCATTTTAGAGAAGTGGTGTTTTAAGATTTGCGTTGATATCATTTTTACAGCAGTATTCGGGCTAAACTTAACGAAATCTCTCTGATTGAACATTAACTCCACAAAATGGAAGCCTCCTATTGAGGGGGTATATAGCCTTGATGATAATCCATTCGCCAACAATTTTATTCCCTAAGTCACCATTTTCATGTACAGCGTTCTTATAATGCCACGGTTAAATACGTGGTGCTAAGAAAAAGATGGTCTTACTATAGAGGCGGTCATTTTTAGAGAAGTGGTGTTTTAAGATTTGCGTTGATATTGTAGTTTTCATTTGTGCCTTAAGAATTATTGACTTATCTATGTATGTCAATCAGATTATTTCAATCAGTGATTTACTCTTTTAAATGCATTAATTCATTAGCAGACATCGACTCTGGAAGACAGTGGTTTGATTTACAATGAATATAATTCAATGTACAAGATTAGTACAGCTCGCACAGTAGAACCTCCAATTATGTCCAACTCTCTAATTAGACTGTTTCTTGCAGTCATAAAGAGCTGGACGGTCAACACACGTGCTAAAGCAGCATCCACCTATAAAATTAAAAGATAGCTTGGTGGTCATAATATTTGTTCTATTAGTATTCTATAATGATAGAAATATGAGCTATTTGAAATAAGTTTACCAGCCATTCTGGCACACACGCCAGCTCCCCCGTTGGTCTCTTTTAGCATGCCGTTGCATCATAGTCTGCATGGGTTCTGTGTTTTTTAGGGCGTGGAGCTGGATAAAACAAGTTTCAATATACAAATGTTTAACGTATTTGCACCTTTTAACCTATTGAAATGAGCCGGATTGTCTAAAAAATTCTCCCCAGAACATCATAAGACTTGGTGAGGGGGGTGCTAGATGGACCACCCCGCAAGATAGTGTGTTTGGTTGGGGGAGCAGTTTTTATTTTTGTGGAAAGCTCTTATTAAATATACAGAAGGCAGTGATGATAACGAGGCAAATTTTTTTCCAATCTTTTTATTTTCCACACACAAATATATACTTTTTTTACAGCAGTCGTGAGAAGACATTTTTCTAAACTCTACACAGTAAAACCTCAGAGTACCGACCGTAATGGCTAACTTTTACAGAAGATATTCTTTAAACTTTACACATATATACACGCAGTAAAAAAAATACATGATGGATGTACATTTATTCAACACACGCTGATACATATATACTGTTTTATGACTTTGTCCACTTTGATCATAGTCCATCTTCTTCTTGTAGTGAGCTATTCAATCTTCAACGATAGGTACCCCTCTTCTCTCTCCAGTACATGATCCATGTTTTAAAAACATGTAATATCAGCAATTTACCTTATGGGAGCAGTGTAGGGTGACCTTTGCTGTCAAAAAGGCCATTCACTGATTAACAATGCTTTTGGCCCCAGCGCGCTGAACCCGTTGTCATTGGTGGGGATGATTTACGTTCTACCTTATCGGTGAGCGCGTTGGCCAGCTGTTTTTACCAGGTCGTTGGGGGAATGATAGAGCAACAACAAACTTTGTATGATTGCCGACCCTAACCAAATAATAAACATCAATATAGATTATCTATTTCATTGAATTGTCATTTTACTGCGGGCAGCGGAGTTTGAAATGCTACATCATAGGTTCACGTGTTTAGATTTACCCCCCTGCAGAGCATTCTTTTTTTTCCTCATATACATTATAAAAATCGAGGAATACATTTAAAATCCAATATAATAGTCTGCACACAACACCTAATATTGCAATAATAAGACATGATACATGCGCATACTTTACATAGATGTAAATGCGTAAAATGTGTAGACTTATGCTTTTTACAAGTTTTGCGTGCAGCTGTTGTCCGTCAATATCCATGGGGGTATATTTGGATAAGACTATAGGATTGATTAGTTAGTTACCTGTTTTTCATTAGGTCAAACATTATTGAATGTATTTTTTGCGTCAATGTTAATGAACTAGCAAGTGCACTACTATCATCGAAAAATAAGTAGATATATTGAAATTGATTAAAATGGGGAGCAAGTATTGACATTATCGCCACCCATAAAAGACAGGTTCCACTGTACCATTGGGGTATGAGCGCGTAATGTGTTACAATCGGATTAAATTATGTAAGTTTACTACCCCCTCATTCGGGTTGGTGTGTGGATAAAATATTGGTAAAACCTCCGTAGAATGCTAAGGTTTTTACGTACGTCGAGATCCTTTTCTCAACTGAGGGGTATATGCTGATTAAACTAGGCGAATTTACGATATCCGAGTCACTTAAACACTGACAATTCTACGATTACTATACAGCTAATATATAAGAACACCGATGATATAGTTAAAAACCTGGCAGCATGATGTCTTTCACGGCTATATATAAATAGCACGCGTAACTGTCTCGATAGTCGCCGCTACTACAAAGCGCTCATCAGAGAGAGAATGCGAGTTGAGCTGAGCTGAGCGGCGGCGGCGGCGGCGGCGGCGGCGATTAACGGCTTTGGTCGCGGCGCGGCGTGCTTGACAGGTGGTGGTCAAGGCCTTTGTCCTATAAGGCGAGGTCTGGAATGCGGTCAGGAATTTTAATGGGTTTTTAATTGTTTCTCCTTATGTCCCAACTTATACTTCCACTAAGTACACAGATTTTCAAGCCTGAACCACAATTTGAAAAACAATGTTAAACTCCAATGGTTTATAAACATAGCTGACACTGATTTGCAAGTCATACAAGCCTATTACCTCAAATTTAATGCTAGATGCCATACTGATAATCCATTGAAAGGATGCAGTCAGTAGAACCAGGAAAATCAACAACAAACTCTACTGTTACTACATCTGTTGTTTTTTATCATTGATCCTGAATCCTGGTCATAAATATGATACTCTTAATACAGTAATCTTTTGCTGTAAGCATATATTGCTGAATCACTTGGTCAGACATATGTAGTGATTTCAGCTGATGAACAGCTGTATTCACGGTTGATGCAATTAGAATGGTCGCAGAAGTATTATTTTCTGATGTTTCCAAGGCTTCCAAGACTCCATGGTGCTCTGAATCTTCTTGGTGTGCTTGGACAGCACCTTGATTCAGCAGGTCTCAGCAGGTCTCTATGAACTTTGGGTGGAAACTCTTTACTTAGAGACAAAACAGCCAAATATGTTCTTGCTGGCAAAGATTATGAGAAAGGAATAAGGGCCCACAAAATAACTTTTCAATCCTTATGGCACATTATCTTTCCACAGTTCTTGGAATGTTAAAATGAACATCATGTAGAGATGAAAGAGAAGATAGATTCTGCTGATAGTAGCGATGAGGACAGATCTATTAAAATTGTTTACTACTCTAGATTTTAGAAAGTCCTTTCAATATCAACTTCAAGTCATTGCATTCCGAGAATTATAATTCCGAAGTTGCAATGAAACTTCAAGAATTTGGGTTTTTGAATGTTGCACTGATCCCAATATCAGAAATATTGCAACTATAAAGGTACACAAGAAATAGCTGATTCCTTGTGTCAGGCAGAAAAAGTTGGACAGTGAAGCCAGAATGTTTTGTCCGTGAAAGACTTCTACCACATCAAGATGGACTGAAGCAAGAGAAATTCAATGATACTGCCAGGAGAAATTATCTAGCAACAGTTATATGACTTGCCAACAAAGTATATCAAGATGTCTCCCATTAAAGTTGACAGACCTATCTTGCAAAGATTGGTATTTGCATACTTAGCTGGACGAGATGTAGAGTTAGAAAATGTGTTAAAACATGAATGAATGCCTGTAGGCCTACTTATATCAATTGCTGAAACAAATGCAACATTGAAGAGTGGCCACCTTGAAGGATGTGTTAGTGAATGGAATAGATTGTCCCGGCGAAATGCCAGTACCACAGGGCTCAACACTTATCATTGATGGTCAGTTCCTTATAAAAGCTGTAGCAAACCCAAGTTCCACATTGAGAGCGTTTTGTGATTTCGGCGAAGATTTCCTCGAAGTTACATTTGGATATGCAAAATACTTTGAGAGTCGACCTTGTTTTTGATAGATACAGAGCAAACACTATAAAATCAGCTACACAAATAAAATGAAAGAAGGGTGCAGGGATCAGAAGAGCTCTAGCACATTGTGATGCACCTTTACCCCATGACTGGGATGGGTACTTAAGTGACATTAATATGGAACTTGAAGATTTCATATCATATGAGTTCATAGCTAATGCCCCCGATGATGTTACTGATGTAACTGCTGGCGGCTTGCTAGAAAAGGAAGATGTGTAATAAAGATGCTGATGTGGAATCTGTCATGTTAAATCACGAAGAAGCAGACACTAGAATGCTTGTGCATGCATGCCACACAGTATCTGATACTGTATTTGACTTTGGTGCAGACACAGAGACACAGATGAACAAGTAAAGCTCCTCAATTCATTCCCATACACAATATTGTGACGAGATATGACATACCTCCTCATTCTGCAATGGCTCTTTCTTCATTTCATACAATCACTGATTTGGATGCTACCTCCTATCTAGTTGGTCATTCAAAGAGGACCGTGTTTAAGCGTTAAGGTCTACCTTAAACACCTGGAACTTCTTAATGGACTTGGAGAACGATTCCCTCACACATGAATCTGTACAAAAGCGTGAAATCGTCACTTGTAGATTATATGGTACATGTGTAAGCACAACAGATTAGGCTAGAGTTGCTCTGTTCAAAGAAGGTTTATGTCAGGAATTACTGCCCCCAACTAGCAATGCTTTGAGCTTTTTTGTTGAAATATCTCACTTACAATCACTTATCTGACAAACGGCATTAGAAGCTAAGCCCCAAATACCACCTGTTGTAGATTATGGATGGAAACTCGGAACTGATCTACTTGTACCCATTTTAATGTCTTCTGAGCCTTTGCCATCTGTATGAATCAACCTCAACAGATGTGGCTGCAAAGGGGATCTTGTACTACAAAGCAAAAATACCTTGTACTAGCTTGTGTAAATGTGTTGGCAATTGTTTGAGCCAAGTTTCTTACAATTTGATGAAATAAGAAAACATTTTCTTGTGGTTTTTACATTTCTATTGATAAATGTTTGCTAGATTTATGATGTAAGCTGCAGCAGCTAGGTCCTCTCATATTTATTTAATCCTGAGGTGGACATTTATTGTTAAAATGTAAAACTATGTATTTTGGTGCATTCTGGAGAGTATTTTGGAGCCACATCTGTTAGGTTGATTCATACAGATGGCAAAGGCTCACAAGACATTAAAATGGGTACAAGTAGATCAGTTCCGAGTTTCCATCCATAATCTACAACAATCGACCTACATGTATTTGCAAAGCTACATGTTATAAGAAACAGATATGTGTTTATAAGTGTTTTATGCACAATATTATAATATATTAAGACCCAACGTCATGGAGTTGACATAAAAAACAAAACAATACAAAATGTTGACATTTATCGTGTGATAGACCCGCATTGCACCTCCGTGAGTCACAAAATTCATCAGTGTCAAACAGTATGGAGACCAGACTTCCTCCATATACCTGCCCCTCACCCCTCGAACGCTTCACAGCTGTGCAGCATACGTATCTCGATGCACATTTCGCGGCGGGGGGGGGGGGGAGTCAGTCCCCGAACCGCCCATAGGCACCACGTGGCTGAAGTACAGGTGGCCCAAGCAGTAAGGATGCGGCCTGCATGGCCACCGGCAGCCGCTGGAAGCATTGATGCACACAGTGATGATTTTAGTGGTATAATTATCATCAATGGGCGTAGCCAGAATTGCAAACAATAGGAGGTAAAATATGTTCGACAAGGATGCAGGCGAACCCCATCATCGCACAGCTTTTATATAGAGGGTTTAATAGAGACACGCCCCCACTCCTCACCCACAAGAAAAGTTTGGAATTTAGCCATTTTTAATAGTGTCTGAAACTATTTCAGAATGAAAAGTAACTTTAAAAGAAATTCAGGGTTTGGCAAAAAAATCTCCCAAAAAACATAGGAGGCAGTTAGTTGCCTTTGTTGCCTCATATGCAGCTACGGCCCTGAGCGTTATAATTTTAACTATACCCAAACAACTCCATGAGACATCTTTTGTGCCAGTAGGCAAACAAACGGAGATCACCTATAGAGATACGTGTATTGAAACAATGTCAGACGTCATATAACATGAAATGAAATAAGATGATGTGCAATGACATTTGTTTGATATTCCGCTAATCATCAGAATAGAAACTGCAAGTGGCATCCAGTTTCAAAGGGCATTATTGCGCGGGCATTAAGGGGTTAATCAGGACCGCTGAGTTTGGCTCTACACCAATCAGAATACATGCAGGATTTGTCGAGTTTCAGAGAATGCAACACCAAACCATCAATTTTGACGATAACCGCCATTATCATTATCATGACATTACTTGACTTACATGATTTCACTATAATATACTATGACATATACACATTACCAAACACAGTGTCATATCAGTATTCCTTTATCCTATTATTGTTATTACTCACACTTGGTGATGTTTACAACATAAGTCTTTAAATCCAATTAACTCATATTTATCTTTTATCTTTTAGTTTACCACCCAGGTACCGTTATCCCAATATTGCCGATCTCGAATTTTCCCTTGCCATGGCCGACCTAAAATTCATTCCAATTCAAATACATCATGAACATATATCAATTGGTCATCATGAATATTGGCCATCTAATCCATCTAATATTCTTGACCATTTTACAGCTACCCCTTACAGCATCCTTGTCTATTCAGGCTTATTACTTATTGAAAATATACCATGAACATGGACTTTGAAGGCTGTGTGAATGGAAAAGCCATGAAACCCACCAAGCCCCTACAGATTCGAGAAAATGAACTTCTGCAATTTTTTGAAGTGGTTAATTACTTCATAATGACAATGTAAAACATTAGCTTAATGTTCATTGAACATGCATTGCAATGTAAATGAGTTCATGGTGTGCGTCATCATCAAATGTCCTCATAATTGGTATTCAATAAAGGCATTTAATTATCAGGCCACATCTGTACGTAGCTTGTCACTGATTAACAGAAAACTATAATTCCACATTTCAATCAAAAGTTCAAATTCGTGTAAGTTCAAAGTTGTTGTTTTTTTTATCAAAAACAATTTCATAAGTATGCATCTTTTTTCACGTCGCATGTCAAGTAATGGGTTTTGACATAAAAACTCAATGTTTTGTAATATATATATATTTTTTTTTTATTATGCAATTTCATAGGTAAGAACCTACAGAACCTACAGAGTTAGAATATTATTGTAAAATGCTAAAAGAGCGTATAAGTAATGTACTAGACGTTAGCATTACTCTATTTTAAATCTCCGTTTCTAGATAACTACTTGATCAATTACCATATCCCTTCGAGTCCATTTATTATGTTTAGTAATAGCATAACAATGCATCTAAAAGTAAAGTACAGTAACTCCATTTTTACCATAGAAAATTCATTTGAATTCAGATCCAGATTCATATATTTTAGTCCTAATAACATTGTACATAACAATAAAATCAAATTCAATACAGCAAATCATATTTTATAAATGAGAGCAATAAGATAAATACATAAAAATTATAAATATATAGTACCATGAGATTATAATCAGGGAGAATTAAAATATTTTGCTACATGTATTAACAATAACTTTTTACCATAAAGGACCCTCTTTTACACTGCCACTAAGCACTCATACAATTATATTGAATATCACGTTTTAATGTTAGCTAACTTGAATATAATTTATTTTCACTAGAATATTATCTATTTTAGTGTTCAAGGATTGTGTTTGAATCTGATATCCTTTAAAAAACGTTACCATCCAACCCCCCCCCATCCCCTCACACCCACCTACCGCCACATACGTACCTATCACTGCAGTTTCAACACTTACTCCCAGCAACTGCCCATGTCAACCATATCCCCAACCTGTATTCAACAACAGATCTTTCAAAAGACCACGTCTTTTCTCATATTTATGTATTAAGCATATTTATAACACAATAGACAGAGCTATAAAGACAGGGTTAACAACTCTTGATTTTAATTTGAATACATCAAGTGGTCCTTTGAGACTCGAACTCTCGACTCTAAGTGTGAAACTAAGCAAGAGGCTGTGAAAATACGGATTAACATATATACACTTGGTACATAGATTAAGACTACTGGTTACACCTATCCACAGTTTCACAAAAAGAAAGTGATCCCAATGACACAATCAAAACAGAGATCAATGACGTCAATGGTAAATAATGAAATAATCAATCATTTTTACTACAATCTTTGATAGCTATTGATGTCTTTGCACCACTTTTCTGATTACGTGGGATGTAATTAATATTCAAAGCCTGATGATGGAAAAACATTCACCGAAACATCGCAACAAATGACAGAAAGAAGCATCTGAGTAGGTCTGTACCTTCTAGCCCGGCACATGTTTTACGCGAGTGTGTGTACCAACCAGGGAGCAGATGTGCCAATTTTTTCCACACATGAATGATGATATTTCATTTTTCATGGGATGGCTCCTGTGAAAGCTATACTGCAGAACTAGAAATATTTGCACACAATTTAATTTGCAAATTTCGTGGGTAGGTTCAAAAAGCGCAAAACTTAAAAAGTCAACAACCATTAAATAGCCCATGTAAAGTAGGTCCAGGATGGACCAAAATCGCGTAATTAAATAGTCACTAAAGAGTTTATAGATGAAAATAGCAAAATTTAATAGCCACGAAATAATCTAGTTTTACAGTGAGTTCCCTAAGTTCACTATGATTTTCCTGCATCAGCTCCTGTTACCCACTCAGCAGCATCTGCCTGTACAGCCAACCTCCACATATCTCGTCCTCTCGTCACGTCTCCACGTGTACCCAAACTGGTCAAAATCCCGCTGGTACGTCCGGATCACAAAGTCCAGCATGCGATCCGTCACGTCCCAGTATTCGGGCAGCACTTTGCGGTATCTGTTATTGTCTGGTCTGCTTTTTACTGTGTCCCAGCTGTTGAGTTTTACGCTGGCGCCGAGACCTTCCATGTAATGGTCCACAAGGTACTGAATGTCCTCGTGAAACGTCTCTATTTTGCCGATAAAGTCGTATTTTATTGTGCACGGGTGGCACGCCGCTTCGTAGGGACCTTGCAGGTGCTTGTTGACGCCTCCCTTCATCATGTACCTGATGACACTCTTGAAGTTGACGTGCCAGCCCTCCATGTCCTGCGGCTCGATCACCAGATCCGGGTAGAGCCGGTGCAGAATGTCAGGGATCCAGTCGCGGTAGTGTGTTCCGCGGTCAGAACTGTTACCGCTCATCTCTCTGACAAGCTTGTCCCTCCAGGCGGACACGACTCGGCTGAGAGGGTGGCGCACAAACATGAACTTACGGTACGTCCTCAGCATGGAGCGGATCTGCTGCGCGGTGTAGTTGGTGATCCGCACCGCGTACCTCCACTTCTGCAGCTTCACCCGGCGGCCGGTGCTCCGTGCTCGCTCCTCACCATTTTGCACCAGCACCTCCCTCAGCGTCGTCACACCAACCTTGTTGTGCAGACAGGCGATGAGCTGTAAATCCTCAGACACATACAGGTTGGGACTGTCAGCGTCAAAGCCCGTTACTAGTGTTGTGAGCTCCTCATCAGACAAGGCATCGACATCGGCGAAGCTGGCGTTACCACACGTCCTGTAGAGGGTGTCAAACCGCGCCTGCTGACTGCACACCCAGGACGGAAGGCTCTTTCGGGCAGGTACTGTGGGGTGATGTGCCTCCGCTGCTCGACTAGTAGATACTACATGCGTTGTAG
The DNA here is from genome assembly GCA_019095985.1 of Streblospio benedicti. NCBI lineage: Eukaryota > Metazoa > Annelida > Polychaeta > Spionida > Spionidae > Streblospio > Streblospio benedicti. The sequence goes on along the minus strand of CM032660.1, from coordinate 51,144,677 downwards.
GCTTCCTCTTGTGGTGAGGAGGCAGGCGGCGGTGGTGGTACACTGGTCGTTCAGGTGTGTTTGACTTGTCAGCTATGCTGGTCATGTTCTTTGAATCAAGTACAGCGTTGTGATTTGGGGCAATAACATCTTTTTCTAGATAGTCAGCTGCGTAATTTACTGTCGGGTGTGCACCCCCTGTCGTCCCTGCTGTTTGGGACGTCAGACCCACAAGGTAAAGGCTGCAGAGAGCACTGAGACCACACATGGCGCCAGCCACCAGCCGCAGGTCGTGCCTCTTCATCTGTTACCACTGTCACCGCAACCAGAGGTGCTCTATCAGATTATAGAGATCATGTTATTTGCTACCATTTAGTTCTACCGGTGTAGTGGAGTGTCAAATTGCACATATTCATGAATCACTTCTCGCACTTGTTTGGAGTCTGCTCTCTTCATCTGCTGGCTGTAACCACAGGAGCAATTCATACAGATATCTATGCTGTTTTACTGATGTGGACATCAGTAAAACAGCAACATATCTCTGTATAAATTGCTCCTGTGGCTGTAACAACTGTGGGACTCCTTCAGTTCAATCGGAGGGGCTGTGTTTGGCTTGGCACGATCATGGTGTATCCTTAAGATACGTGCCAGAATGTGTGCCAGGCTGTGCCACAGTATGTGACCCTTGTCCTTGATAAAGGGCCTTGTATCATACAACTATCTACTATTTTTATATAACTTGTATGATATCAAGTGTTTTAACTAGACCTAGACCTAATGCCATCCACTATTTTTCAAGTTATTTCAGTACAATTTATTTTTATTGAGATACAGTATTGTTTTACAATAACTTATTAAATCACAGATTACATAGTTATTTTACTATTTCGAATGAAGATGTGGCTTCCACACGGTAAACTGTATATGTATATGAATTGTGTGTGTGGATACAGTACTGCAGTTCACTAGCAGCATATTCTCAGAAAATCAAAAGTCAATAATAATGTACAGCACGTTATAATAAGGAAGTACATTAAGTTTATCGTCAGTTTCACGGCTTTATCATTCACACTGTCTTCACAGTTTTTAATGTGTTTTCCCCCAAGTTTGCTTGGGGATACAATTATATTCTCTCTCTCTCTCTCTCTCTTTCTATGGCAAGCAAGCTCCTACCCACTATATTGACATGGCTAAAGACACGTCTTCCATTTGACTATATCAAGTGGCCCAGACGGGACTCAAGCTCACGACTCCGATGTTGTGAGACCAGAATGATGCCATCATCCCAAGCATTAGAAGCAGTGCATGCAAAAACGTACTGCAAGATTTGTCCTGGGAAATTTATGTTTATGGTCCTCAGGCAATGCTGACAGAAAAAATGCGGAATAATCTTCAGTGGCTTCCTCTGAGACATAGACGAGCCATATCAGATCTTGTTGTGTTTTATAAGATTAGGAACAGTTTAATAAACTTTTCTTTTCCTTCGCATGCAAACTTGTCCCTCAGACATAGATAAAATAGATATAGTAAATTTCAAAATATTAGTTCCAAAATGTTTTGGAACAAATATTTTGAAATTTGAATTTGAGAAGATACTGATGGCGTTGAAACACGTTAAAAGAGAAAATAGAGTAAATGAAAATATATAAACATTTAGAACAACATAGATTTAATTTAGACAGCATTAGAGCAGCAGATATAGAAGAAAGAATAAAATAATATGCGACCTCATGATGCATACCATATTTCACGAATCTAACTGTATTGAATGATGGTTAACAATCACGGGACAAAACTAATCAATCACAGGCATGTGCATTGTAGTCTAATCAATTTGTTAAAATTGACTTCTATCGAGCAGCTCTTGCTGACTTTAAGGTTAATTATCACCCCATTAAAAGGTTAAATACCACCTTAATATGAATAACTCAGTCGGGGTGTTAATTAGCCTTTAATGTCACATCTGTACATTGATGTGCTTGTGTCACGACTTTGGCTTGGGAAAGGTGTATATAAAGACAGGCAGGACCATGCATCAGTACCTTCCTCCAGAGCAGCAACAGACGGGTAAGTTCAAGTCACTATTACTTTGTATGGTGTCGTCTGTGATGATATATTGCATGCCTGTTTGTATTCCTGTTTGACAGTTTGTTCAGTAGCTGTCAGTCGGTTGTCTGTCGGGTTAGTTAGTTAGTTCGCAGATTTCCTGTTTATTATTTTCTATCTTAGCCTGTACAATTTGTGTAATTTGTAAATTTCTACTGCCCTCCCATACATGTGCACATAGTATGCTCATGTTGGCAATTGTAGTAGGTTGTATACTAGATGTTAATCAATGAGACCATGGGGAAATTTTTCAAGTACTTTGGTGGATGTCGCATGATGTTTCAGATAACGTATCAACTGTTCAAGATGAAGTTCTCCCTGCCGTGCCTGGTGATGATGCTGGCCAAACGTTTAGATGTTAAAGGAGCAACTCACACTCTGAGAATCCGATGTCAAGCAAACTGACATCTTCAGGACATCTGATACTCGGAGTGGACATTTTGAATTCACACCCATATATAGAAGAAAATTCAAATACAAAACTGCTTTGTTGTTATAGAACCGATGTCAATCAATCTTCAGCAATATACATTTTGAGATGGAACAAACAATATTGTTGTTATAGAACTAGCAATCAAGCAATATACGAGGATATGTTGCTATTCTACTTCAATTTGCAATAAAATGCTGATATATAATCTTTATTATACATTCTTTACGAATGTATCTATGCAAACTATAAACCCCCAATTTCACATAGACGATTTTAATTCAAAATGCTCAAGAAGACGCAAGAAGCTTAATAGTGTCATTTCAAGGCGGGTCTTTTCTTGGGTGTTCTGGCTTCAAAGGTGGAGTAATCTGGCTGGGGGGTGGGGGGTCAGTAAGGTGAAAACTAATAATAGTAGGGCACCGAATAAGCAATGTAGGCTTGCGCAAATTTTGAACCAGTTGTGATTATTGGGGCCGCATAGTAACTTACCCAATTACCCACTCACACTGCAGCATTCCACGTGCGACAATCCGTTCACCAACTTCAATACAGATCAGCAAGAGGAGATTGTAAATGCGCACAACGACATTCGTCGGCAGATCCCTGCAACCGACATGAACGCACTGGTGGGCTAACTTTTCTAATTATCACGCATTGGTTTCCATTCTCACTTTACCCAGTATTTATATATTAAACTGGAAAGCAAATGCTAAAATTCTGTTTAAATGTTAGGTAAATACATCAATTGTGTGCATATATATGCACAGCCGTGAACTAGTATTGAGCTGCAAGTTGCTTATAGTGCTGTGTGTTTTCTTTTGCAGAAATGGAATGAGCAGCTGGCAGATAAAGCCCAGGAACTGACCGACACATGTGTTTTCCAACACGACATCCTCCGAACGTAAGTCAGCAGTTTGCCTGTACAAGTTCCACTTTAGCGATGCACTCTTTTGCCATTTTCTGTCAGACTCACGGTGCTTCAACTGTCTCTCAGTGCTGTGCACGTTTATCTCTATCTTGAGTGTCGCTGATTCTATGGACCAATTGACAAACATTTATATTAAGGTAAAAATGGTGTACACAGTGTATTTTTTCTGACGCAATACCTTCGAACAACAAAAGTCTTTATATTATTAGACAGAGTAGAAATAGAGTATACAAATTTTGTGGGTCGAAATATACATGTTAGGAACCGCGGTGCATATTACTATATTTGTTGTATCAACAGCTGCTACATGTATAATTATGATGTGCTCAGTAAATAACATGAGAATAAACACTGTATTTGAAACCATTACGAACACTTGCTGTCAAAATGCTTACAACATATATGTTGTTATGCTCCCTACAACGTTTTACAGTACACAACATTAACACACTGTCACACACATACATAGGGACACTCGAAGCACAGTGAGAATGTTAAAGAAGCCATACTAATCATCACAAAACAATGTGTGATAAAGTATTTTCAATAATATATCTCACGCTAAAATCATTTACTATAAGTTAATAGGTATTGACATAGTTTGCCAAAAATCATTGGTGCATGATGTTGGAATCTTGTAACAATCTATTGAGCCATCATTCACTCTTAGTTGCGCTGACAAGCCTCTTGGGCAGAACATGTGGAAAGGTACTGGCTTCCCCAGTGCCAGTAGCCTCAACTTTACGGGCATTGTCAATGCGTGGGGCTCGGAGGAAAAGTACTACGGCTATTCCTACGACGTGAGTGGAACCCTGGGACAGACTCCTGGTCATAGCTGGACTGACATTGGCCACTTTACTCAGGTATGACTATTTCTATTTCTGGTACTTGCCCACAAGTGTCTAGTTCATTGTTGGCTGTGAAACCAAATAAAATGTCTACGTGCACTTTTAATGACAGCATTTATCTTACCCAGACAAAAAGTATGGATTAGTGTTCTTTATCAGTAAATGTCTCTATGCAGGTGGCTTGGGCAAAGAGTCGGCAGATCGGATGCGGCTACACACAGTGCGGATCTGCCTTCATCGTCGCTTGCGACTACTGGCCTACGTGAGTCACAGTGTGGCACTAGCCTAAACTGTTATCCGTACACTATTTAGTTCACATCAATATCATGAATATGATTAAAGTGGCAGGTGGTTCAACTTCTGAAATCTAGAATGAAGCCAAAGATAGGCTCACTTTTTGCCACAACGGATCTTTGATTCCCCCTCTCTGCGTTCGGGTAAATCAATTCATATGTTGATATATGTGTGCTGAATGTAGGATTTATTCAATCCGCAATAGACGGATCTTAATGAGATGCTCATGAAAGCATGCAAGTACATTGATCTATGGTCAACTTCACTGTGCAGGGACTCATGATCGTAATGAACATTACGATCATACTGATGACATGAATATTTTACTAATTGTTACATGTTGCATTATTAATAGTTTATATTTCAATTTAAAGTAATCATTTACTATTATACTGAATGTATATGGATATCTAGAACATATACATGCACTATGTGTTGCTCAAGTGTACACCCGTGAGTGTCACTTCCCTTGATATCAGACGGGGATTGTGCCCTCCGAAAATATCGGTGCCCAATTTCATACTTTTTAGTAGCTAACTTTCATCAAGAAGACCATTTCATAGCTGGATATGACAAATATTAGGTATTTCATTGCTGCCGTTAAAATTGCACCCCACTCCTAAACTGTTGAAATGGGATGGGAAAAAACATAAAAATGCCAAATGAGAAGCCTTGGATGGGAAGAGAGGTACTTTAAAACTACTGTCTTACATGGAGAGGTACATTGTAACCTACTTTATAGCTGCTGTCCTAACATACAGCTTTCATAGGGACACTCGGCATCACAAAATGCCAGTTCATAGCTGCTGGACAGTGAAAAGTAGGCATTCATAACTGCTAGGGAGGGTGAAAAAGGTGGGTGATTCGGGGAGAGCATACTCCTCGACCGATATATGGAAGTGTCACCCCCGCCTCTCCCCCCCCCCCCAACACACCCACCCACCCACACACACACACACACCCTCTGGGAATGTGCACACAAACGCTGCTTGGGACGATGGTAATATTCTGGTCTCTCAATCTTGGCTTCGTGAGTTCGAATCTCGCCAGGGCCACTTAATATAGTCATAAGGAAGTTTAGGGTTGTAAAACCTGTCTTCAGCTATGTCCACCGTGGTAGAAATATGGTTGCTAAAATGATGTGTACGAGAGAGAGAGGCTTGAAAATGATCATATAGTGTTGGCACAGTGAAATGTTGATGTTGGGTACCAGTTCAGTGCAAGTTGTTGATCGTGGGATAGATATTTGATTGCTTTCCGCCACGTAGCCGACACCTGTGGTTGTGTGGTATGCGTTCTGTGTTAGTCCGCCGTCAGTTTTAGCCGGTGTCTGTTCCATTATTAAGTGGGGTATATACCACCCTTTCATCTCAAAATCGCAATGAATTAATGTTAAGAAATCTCAATGCAAAGCCCTTTTCTCAAATTCAATCAATTGATCTCAATGATTTGAAAGGTCAAACCTCAATTCTCAATGAATTGAAAACCCAAATCTCAACTCTCACTGAAATGTATATACCGCCCTCATTATTCTTTACTCATTTTAAATATCCTGTCTCAGCACATAAACGTTTATTACTAAATGTTTCTATCAATTATTATTTTGGAGTTACCCTCTTCATTAAGAGGTAGAGTATACACGTTATGCGCATCACTTACGGGAGTTACTCGCATCGGACTGAAAACTAGTAGGAGTGCTCATACAGCTAAATTAAACTACATGTCACCCACACAATTACGTTGAAACATAGTTAAGGGTCTAGATGGGGGGGGGTCCTGATCCCACTCACCACTTAAATTTTAGCTCATTTCCCACTTCCTACTTAAATTTTAGCTCATTTCCCACTTCCCACTTAATATTTTCATTTCCCACTAAAATGCGTACTTTTAATGAACATTTTGTTCACTTTTACAAAAAATGACACGATATTACAACGACCAATTTTAAATTGTTATAAATTTAAGTGCTTGACCCCCACTCGCGTATTTTTTATAGTTTCCCACTAAAATTAGAATTTGTTCCCACTTAATTTGGGTAATTTTCCCACTTCCCACTTAATTGCCTAAATTCCCACTAACCACTTAATTTTTGCCAATTTCCCACTTCCCACTTAATTTTAAAGCCATTTCCCACTAACCACTTAAAGGGCATCAGCACCCTCATAGTTTGCACACTTGATTTGATATCCAAAGACAATACAGTAACCAACAATGCATTTATGTGGGTCGAAACCCAAACAAAACTTTATATGAGTGTTGTCCGCCATTCTGGAAAACTGAAATCATGCGCTGAACGCGCGTTAATTACTACAATCTCGACGACACAGCGCTTTTGCTTGAAACATTGTCACATTGATTTGATTATGAAACTACCACTGAATGTGAACACAGCATTCATCCAACTACAAGTACCCTGTAACGCACATTGCGTGTAGTGAACGGTTTTGGCTTTTAAAGTTTAGATGCCTCTAACACAACTACTAAACAATAAATCCAGTGACTAGCCCTGCCCAACGTTAGCTCACCGGGGAATGGTTTTCCTTGTCATAAACATTCAGGGGTTGGTGTATTTCTGAGTTAGAATTGGAACGTGTTGAGTGCAGACCTGAATCTAAATTAAAGTTCAACTAATCTTGTAGTCTTGTAAACTAGTAAACAACTCGTCAGTATGCAAGAACAGACGAGAGTTCATAGATATATTGGTGAATTACAAGATGAAAGATGCATAATAATATAATATATGATGATCCAAATGTTCATTCCATGATGTGGCTAATTCACAGTGCTTTGTGTGTTTTAGGGGTAACTATCCTTCCCAGGTTGCATATATAGAAGGATCCATGGCAGACAGATGCTCGAACTGCAAAACCGGCTACGCATGTGTCAACTATCTCTGTGGTTAGTATATGTATACTATATTTGTTACAAGAATGCAATTATACAGTAGACCTCCAATCAAGACCATCTCTATAAAGTGAACACCTCTATAATAAGACCATGTCTCTTAGTCTCAAGCTTTTATAAGGGAACGATAATAAATAATGATACCATGGGGGGGGGGTCGTCCAAAAATGGGGGGGTGTCGTCCAACTTTTCTGATTCCTTTTTGGCGGGGGATCGCTGAACTTTTTATCATGCTACGGTATATTTTTTCAAATATTTTCTTTAAGCAATGCAAAGACTATATAGAGGACTTTTTCTTAAGCGGGTGGGGGGGGGTGTCACTCAAATTTTTAAAATGTTGATGGGGGGTTTAACCTTTTCTTTGAGCCCCCAAAATAGACCCCCCCCCCCAGTAGCATTATTTATGATCGTTCCCTAAATAGACTCTCGCGAATCTCTATATAGAGACCACCTCTCCCCTCTCCATTGAAACCACGAGGTCACTCCCACAGTGGTCTTAATATTGAGGGTTTTACTGTACACTAACCTCGGAAATGGCCATTTAATAGCACTGAACAGTTGGTCTGATAAGAGAAAACAAGGAATTCGATAGTTGGACCCAAATATTCGTTCCCTCATTAATTCTTGACAGCTAAAAATTTTGTTTGTTTACCATAAAATCAGAAATACTAGCGGAGTTGTAAAGATACGCAATTTACCAATCTCGTAGTAAGATTGATTTATCCCATAATTGATACAATGATTAAAACGAAATTTATTGAAATCCAATGAATCTATTCCAATCGTGAGTACTATGTACATTCATAATGACAGAGCTGTCCTCACGCAAGAGGAGGAGTGACAGTGATGAAGAGGGCGAGGACCCATACGTACCGCCAGAGACATCATCTATTGAGGAGGAGTAAGCGGAGTGGAGGAATACCTACGCATTGGAATTGTTTGGATCCAAACGATTGTATTTATCTAATCAATAAACTGAGCATGTGAAAACGAATGATATTGTTTTGATGTGATCAATACACTTATATTTTTGCTTTATAGACATCCCATGCAAATTATGCATATTTTAACATTGACCCAAGAGAAAGACATTTTTTGTGAATAGTTATAAATCTCCATTTTTTTATCCCTAGCAAACAAGAATACAATTAAATGGAGAACAAATTCCAACAATGTATTTTTTGTGTTACATTTGAAACATGGTGAAATCTTTTTCTTTCCATCAATGGTGACCATCAAAATTTTATCAATGTTCCTTGAACAAATGGCATTTGAAATTTAACGACTTTAATTTACCTATCTGATATCATATTGTATGATTCACTTAGCAAAGAACTTTTTTTTCTAAATAGTTATCACACAGTTTTGTTTCATATTTAACATTTTTCTATACAACATATCACAATAAATTGCTCAAATAAAACACTAATAACACTTGATTCAAACAAACGCTTAACAAAAGTAACAAATGTTACACACCTTATGCAAACAAAAACTTTTCAAAACATACATAACGTATATAAATCTTTCAAACATAATCTACCAATATAAAAAATAGTGACTTAGCAAATGCTAAAAATTATGAATACCCTTATGAAAACATTAACTGCATTGTCATGATTTAATTAAAAAAAATAGACACAAAATAAACTACCAAACAGTTGAGCCTGTCTTGGGTTGATAAGGCAGTTTTGAAAGAAATTAATCATTTCAATTATGACATCATAAAAATAAATAATTCAAATGAGTTTTTTTTTCAATAACTCAGAACGACATGTACTCCATACCTTTTATAGCCAATATAGGCATTTGCAATGCAATATGTAGCACCTAAAGCAGGGCGTCAGACAAGGTCCGACCGCCTGTATATTGGCGGACCACTTTTTTCCCAGATTGAGGTCATAGCCAGGCCGCCTTAGTAAAAGCCAACAGTCTAAGAAGCTTACTTTATGAAATATTCCCCCAAACTTCACCAAAATCCATTACATTGGCTGGATGTTTTATGCAAACAAAACATTTCTGGGGATGTGGGGGGCGGGTTGCATGCCCCCAAATTCCCCCTCTACAAACATAAAAATGTGTGACTTTGCAAATGCGAAAATTATAAATAATACCCTTATAAACACACTAACTGCATTGTCATGATTTATTAAAAAAAAAAAAAAACACAAAATAAACTACCATACAGTTGAGGCTGTCTTCCGTTGATAAGGCACAGTTTTGCAAGATATTAATCATTTCATTCATGACATTACAAAAATGAATGATTCAAATAAGTTTTTTTTTAATAACTCAGAATGACAGGCACTCAATTATATTCTCTCTCTCTCTCTTCTATGGCAAGCAAGCTCCTACCCATTATATTGACATAGCTGAAGACACATCTTCCATTTGACTATATCAAGTGGCCCAGAGCGGGACTCGAACTCCGGACCCCAAGGTTGTGAGACCAGAATGATACCATCATCCTAAGCAGCGGGCTGTTAAAAGGCTACAGTCTCTGTAGCCTACATAGATCATTTATCATCTCATCTTTTAACAGCCCCCATTGGGATGATGGTATCATTCTGGTTTCACAACCTTGGGGGGGGCATTTGGAAGATGTGCCTCAATCAACCCCAAATATCATCCACAAACAAACTTGGGAAACACATTGGAAGACATGCACTCCATACCTTTTATACCTAATATAGGTATTTGCAATGCAACATGTTGCACCTAAAGTTGGGTGTCAGAAATTCTAGTTAAAATATCACAACTTGAGGTTCACTTTACTTGCATTTCCAATGCAAAATATCATAATTTCCTAAATAAGTATTTCCTATTTCAATGTCATTTTCATATCCGTAATTAATAATTCTACGTAAATGAGATTTACATTTCTTCATCTACAACATGTATGTCGCAAGAATGTGACATTGAAACAAAATGCATAAAAACAAAAAAAACAATGACCCTCCATAGACACAAGTACTTTTCCACTTTGCCATTATGATTCCTCATCTTTCTAACCAACAATCAAAATTATGTGTCACTGTTTACTTATAAGATGTCACGTCAAGCTACCGAGACATGAAGTTACTGTTTGTCTGAGTCATTAGCCATTGACGTGTTTGAAATGCCATGATTCGTCACTAACACTTCACGTCCTTTTCAACATTTCCATCCTGCTTTTTTCCACCCAACTTGCGCACAAAGAGATTGTTGATGAGAAAGATGGCAGCCGCGAGGAGGGCACAAGATCCGACCAGCACATACGACCAGACGTAGTCCCCAGTGACATCACGCAGGTATCCTGAAACAGGAAGAAACTACTTATTTAGCTTTAATATACATTATCCACCCAAACAAAGGTTAGGTAGTAGTGACACGGGCATATGCATAGTAGAGGGTAGAAGCCAACTGAGACTAATGAGCGGCCATTCTTTCTTTTCCCCTTCATTGTTTACCTACTAGTATAGTAGTACTTCTACCCTGGCCCCTACCCTCTATGATGCATGTGCCAGTGGGTGGTGACACCACTTCGTATGGTTTACTAATAATTAATACCCACAGATAGCTATTAACATAAAGAACTTTTTTTTAAAACAACACCCCTCTAATGAGAGTCCTCATATACATATACGTGAAAGAGGTCACTTTGAAAATATAACGTTGCTCTTTCACCTGCTATGAACGGTCCTGCCATCACCCCGACTCCCTGCGCAAAGATGGTGAGTCCGAGCGAAGACGAGATTCTCTCAACACCCACCACATCCGTGGCCATGGCTGGCCGCTGGCTGGTTACAGTGCCCATGGCAACACCGAACGTTACCACGACGACAGCCAGCGCGGGATACGAGTGGATGACAACGGGCACCAGCAGCCCACACACCTGGATGAGAAAATTCCAGAAAGTGGGAGAGATTGAGTGTTCAAAGAACAATATCTCACATCGACTCTTCTTGGTAAGAACCTCTTGAGAAACTAAACAGGCTTCGGTCTCAAATCGTTCTCCAGCTAGTTAGAAATCAAATGCGGTCAATTGTTCACATTGACACGTACATGTATCTTATACAGAATATGGAATACCATGTTTGTGGTAAAAACGTAAATTTTTTAGGGCAAAAGCATTGTCATATCCGATGAAATTGACAAGACTTGTTGGGTATGACTATTGCATGAGCTCTATACAAATTTGACATTTTCAACATGAAAATGGTATCATATTTATCACACATTTGATTAGTGAATAAAAATAATGTGGGCATGTTAATCTATAACTAAAAGCATGCAATTATATTGTTTACACAAAGTATTTTTCATTTCCATATCTGCCACCATCTCAAATCAAATTAATTTCTGAAAATTGAACATCATACATTGATTCAAGCTCCCGTTGATGGTTTATCTCGATGTTCATTCTGAACCACTGATGGAAAATAGTGAAACGTGTCAGAGCTTCTAATATCCCCCAAAGCATGTTCATGGTATGTGTACGCATACGAGTACAGGATTTCTTTAGGTTTGTTATGTTGTTTTCACGTGTCTTTGGTCACTCATCTGGGTTCAGGGTGCACGTAACTATCAATTTTCATCGATTTTTTTAGCAGGGAAAAAGATTTTTATTCTCACTTATTGGCCCATGGTCTTATTTTCGAACATTAAGCCCATCTTCAATGTTATATTAAGCCCATGGGCTTATATGCACTGGAATTCTATATATCATTAATTATTTGATTATTTACACGGATTATATACACAGATTATCTTGACTCCAGTTTGAATAGAACATTAAATTATGTAGTTGTTAATTATTTGATTATATTTACACATACACTAAATTAATAGCATTTTTCAAAAAATATATTTATATTCATATTACAAAAAGTCGAGTTTGAGACGAGACAAATTGTGATTATGAAGATGTTCGTAACTTTATTGCTTTCATTCACCTCTTTCCTCATGAAAAACATAATGCTATTATTATCATTCATCTATCAGTCATGCTATTTTTTTCATATGGCATTTGGTTAGCTAGCCATGATAGCAAAATATCTTATGGATAATATAATTGATATATAAGTACATTTTAATAGTATTTTAATTCTAAGGAACTCTATCTATGTCAAGTTTTTAAAAATGCATCTATTGTTGATATAGGGTATGAAAATTTTGACTATAAATGATATAAATGATATAAAAGAAACTGTGTCACATCATGTTATCAAATATGATGTGAACTCTCACAAAAGCTTTAAAAAAAATAATATTGCATTTCATCCGTATATACAAATAGGAAAGAAACATCTATTTATATTATATCACTAGCTGTTTACCCGGCGTTGCTCGGGTTGAAACAGATAAGATACGGAACACATTAAATGCTCCTCCCTCCCCATCCTTCCTCCTGACCCACCTCCCTAGAAAAAGTTCTCGTCAGTATACAGGTCTATGACACATTAAATACACCTCCATCACTGTCCCCCCATCGTCATATGTCACAGCAATTTACACACTAAATGTACTTTTAATATGGCAATGATTGATCCCTCTAATATCCCTCCCCAGGTACTGCTACCCATGGTAAACACGCATTTAAGCAGATTAAATGTCCCACTCATCCCTACCCTTCCTTCCACCGCCACCCCACCCCCTCTTCTCTCCTGAACTCGCTCATCTCCATCCCCATCTAAATAGGTCCATAATTGATGCACCCCTTGCTGCTGCTGCTCTGGTTGAAATGGATGAGATGCTCCTCCTTTCCCATTCTTTCCCCTGTCCCACATACCTCACACCAGCTCCCGCCACTATACAGCTCTGGGAAAGATTGAATACATCTTCATCACCTTCCTCTCACAGTCATACGTGAGAGCCATAAACACACTACATGTATGTGACAATGCTTGATCCCTCTAATAACCCTCCTCCAGCTACTCCTAACCCTGGTAAACACGTGCAGACCATTAAATGTGCATCTCAATCACCCCCATTCTGCTGCTGCTCGTGTTGAAATTGATGAGATCTGGAACATATAAAATGCTCCTCCCTGCCTCACTACCAGCTATGTCCGCCCCTACCCCACCACCCCCCCCCGCCCCCGCCATATGAACACACACACCCTTTCTGCCAACACCCTCCTCAAAACAGGTCCGAGCAGATAAAATGCACCTCCATCACAATCACCACCCTCCCCAGTTCTCTCGTTGTATGACTACGCACGTGTGACGGGCAACGTGCGCTTGACATATATACAAACGCTTTTACGTATTATGTACCTTTTAACAAACATGGCCCTGTAAGCAACCTTTCTAGAAATTTTTTTCTCGTTTTTTTATCATTAAAACCAATTTATTTGGTTTGAAATGTGATATTATAACGACCACCAAGTTGTCCTGATTTTACATACATAGTTTGAAGTGTGTACGTCTTGTGGTTAAAAAGCCTTTTGTGACGCAAAAAACGCCTCTTTCCTTTATATATATAGATTACTGCCAAAAGTACTAAGATATTGCCAAAACACTGACTTCATAATCATGATTGCATATACATTGTATATGAGTACAGTACACATTATAGGTAGACATGACAATACACATACACCCATGCATACTTACATGCATACTTAAACACACACACATACATGCATTAATTTTATTTTTGTCATCATAAAAAAACAGTAAAGAAAAAGGAGAAAATTACACATTTTCACAAGTGTTTTTGTGTTTTTGAATGTTATATAAGAGAATGTAAGAAATACTACTTTGATCATTACAAGCATTACCAGCTGTCATCACAGTATTTGAAAATCATCTAAAAAAAACATTGTGTTCTTTTTGAAACATTAGTTGAATGCTATATACGACTGAAACTACGCAAGCATGTACATGCACACCGTATGTTAAGAGACTTACTCACCCCAATAAGTGCGAGACAGAGGTTATAGAGGTGGTGGCTGACCCGCCGGATCACCGGCACGTCACAGATCCCGGACGATATGCGAGACGCCATGTCAGTGAGACCGATGATGGACAGCAGCCAGCTAGACTGGAAAACATGGCTAGATTTGAAAAAGATGGCTAAACTGGAAAAGATGGCCAGACTAAAATATGCAAGGATTGGAAAACATGTTTACCTTTGTAGATTGGAAAAAAGCTAGATTGGACTTTGTGGTTTTGTTCATGGGCCTCAGCATCATGGAAAAGGGAGGCGTAGTGTTTACTGTATGGTATAGTGTTTGTAAACCATACAGTAGTAGTAGAACATTATATACCCCCTACCCCTTCTATGATCCTGAGGCCCATGGTTTTGTTTCACATTGGTTTATGCGAGACTGTGGCGTGTTTGGTGTACCTTGCCGAGACTGTGGTGCTGCTTGGCGTAGTCCACGATGAGGATCTGCAGGGTCATGTAGCTGGTGGTGGCGAGGCCGAGACTGAGCGCGAACAGCACGAAGGCTGGGTCCCGCACCAGGGACACGTCCAGGTACCTTCGTATGGAGAATGTCAGTCACTATTATGGTGCGCTCATATTTACGGTAAGTAGGAGTTCACTAGTGGTTAAAACCGTTCAAAACAAGTTTATCTCATTTTTGGTTCATATTTCTTTTTTCACAACTCTATATTTTTACCTTCATTGACAGTTTCGCCAAACACCTGTTGGCAGGTGTTTGGCTAAGCAGCTAACCAGAAGGGAGCATACACCAGATCCACAAAGAAAGAGTCTCAAACGGAAATACACAAGAGTGCTATCACAGACCATGTGAACCAGCAGCTAGAGTGATAGACCGGGAGAGCGCATGGAAGACCAGAACCATCAAAGAATCAGTTCATCTTCGAACTTGTAGGCAGGTCATGAATAGAGACGAGGGGGGCCACCAACTCTCTCGAGTGTACGATTCGATCCTCGGTCAGGATCGGAAGATTTGACCTCCTGACATTGCGCGGGAAGAACATTTTGATGATGCCAACAGGTGTTTGGCGACACTGTCAATGAAGGTAAAAATATAGTGTTGTGAAAAAAGAAATATGAACCAAAAACATTTTATACCAACACAATGAACACATTCAAGGTTAAGTTTATCTCGTGTTTACGACTGGTGAACTGGAAGCTGAAGGGAGCACTTAGAGATGCTGGTGCGCAATGCCCACTGACTGACAAAATGCCAGGCCCATAACTTTCTTCTAATAAGTCGGGCTAAAAGTCTACCAAATTTATAACATAGATAGATCATCATATTAAACCACTTGTTTATGTTCCCTGCATGCAAAAATGTATTTCCCACTTATTAGGTGGTATTGAATAGCCACAACTCATAGCTACGACTTGTCAAATCGAAAGTACAAACTCACGAGCTGTTCCAAATGCACCATTATTATTGATGTGTTTCTACATCGTAACTGCTGATGAAAGGTTTGTCAAAAGAAGGATTTATTTGACTAAGATTTTCTAAAATCTATTGGCTAAGTGCTACTTTCAAATAAATAAATTCCTCATCAGAGCTAAATTATCTAAATTAATCCAAAAATATAAAACCATTTGTGATTATATGAAGTTAATATTGAATTTAGCTTATGTCAGTGACAGTTTTTTCCACCATAGCATGTTTTTGCAGACTATAAGCTATATCATTTGTGCACAGTGACAGTACTGTTGAATAATCCATAATCCTCTTTTGTTTGTTAAAGATACTCATTTTGGTGCTGTTATTCAGTTGTTAGAATTTCTAAGATAAGGCAAGGTCAACTATAGGAGCTTTATTGATGTATGTATAATTATTTTGTAATAATTATTACTTTAAGCATTTATATTGTATGTACATGTATTCTCATGTTCTTTTTATATTTGTTGGTAGGTTTTACCAGTTCTCTTTTTGCTATACTTGCAATAGAAAGGGCATCATTTATCAATACTGATTTTTACACAACAAATCTTTTTTTAATGCTCAATATAATTCAGTAGCAATGATTTTATTCAAATGTGACTAGCTTAGAATCCATCATTTTCTCATTTATTGTTTATTCTACATGACACATTCAATCAGAAGATTTACACTGCATCACATATATAGTTCTTGTACAGCATTAATACTTGCAGTCTCACATCTAGTTTTTAAATTTTCTCTTCTCACCTTTATCAAAAAGTAAAATGCTTTTACTTCAAGAATGAGCATTTACGCCTAAACATTGTACACATTGGATACAATCTATTTTTTCATTATGGACTGTGATTCTTCAACTCTACAGGGTCAGTATTAGGTTGAAAAGTGCTATTCGTCAGCAGGACGAGTAACTTTCAAATATCTACTGGTTTGCAAGAAATGTATTTGTCCTCTTTGCCCAAAGTCTATAGCAGTATGCCAAATTGACCAGAAGTGAAACTCGTAAAAAGGAAGCGTTACTAAAACTTCTTACTCGTCCTCCACAAGTTTTTACTAGTCAATACGAGCACACGAGTGGCTAATCCTGACTGCATGGGCTCTTCAGTGGGTATTTAGACTAGTACACATACCTGCGTAGCGTCGACGTTGCTGCGGCTTTGTCCTGTCCCTTACAGTGGCTGAGATACGCGTGCCGTATGGACGGAGGCTGAGAGTCCAGCAGCGGTCTGCACAAAATGGTTTAGTTTGACATTAAAAAAGTTTGTTTCATTTGCAGTTGCCAAACGTCAGCTGAATATTACATAAAAGTCGGTTTACAATTAATGTTTGTCTTACAGATTTTATATAAAAAATGTTGCTTGCAAATTTCATATTTTACTGGTAGTTTCCAATGCAGCCCCATTCTTTTACAACCTTTTCTCCTCATTCGCATTATGTATATATACAATGACAAACATGTTCTTTGTGGAATATCCAAGGTTGATACATATACGTGCATATATTTTTCACATGAAGCAAGTTTTAATATCTAGTATATCCATATTGATGGTTCAAATCTCCACCCCTTTCAAGCCTGTCAGCGAGCGCCCTAATGCACGTGCCTGGATTTAGTCCCACATATATGATTGCCACAGTAATTAATATAGAGAAACTTTCCACTTTTGACAACAGATTTCTCAATGAAATGTGTGGGAATTTGCAATTTTTTGGATGAGATGCATTACCTACCCTCTTTTCTACAACATATCCAAAGTAAATAGCTCATTTCAATCGTTGATAATAAAGATATAAGAAGCCATATACTTTCTATTCTTTTTGTCTATAGTACTATGTGGCACCACCAACTGAGAGCTTATTGAGGTTCGATAAGGAACATCAAATGACGTATGACACTGATAGAATAGTACTTTTTTTTAACCACACGCTGGTGTAGTCTCAATCAACGAGCTACTGTAGTCGGGTTGAACGAGGCTAACGCTATGCTAGTGTGTGCAGAGTTTTAGTCTAAAAACATGTTTTACACAGCAGGTGTTACGACCGGATTTTTGCTCATTGAATTCTAGATGAATTATACAGTTATTCAACAGATTTATATACGTAAAATTCATATACACATCAAGGATAATATAAGCATCGAATCCAGTTGGCATATATATGCATCGAAATGTTTATGGATAATCACTGACTTATCTTCATCGTCGAATGTTCGTCACTGACAATGCAACGTGAGTGTTGAAAATTAAAATGTTAATTATAAAATATCTACCATTTTGTAGGTTATTAAATTTCATGATATAATGCTATGGATTATTAGAGTTATTCTGCCAAATGTCAAGGTGTGTGATCAAGTCGTTTGAAAGTTATAGCGTTCTTAAAATGTCTTATATGTCCATGCTTCATAAAGTAAACAAACCTTGTTTGTGAGACCTTCGTGCACGTAGTAACAAATCGATAGAAAGGGGCGGAGCATCGGAATCATGAATACTATTTGGAAAGTGCGTAAAATGATTTAACTGGTGCAGTTTTGTACAGAGTTCCATATGGTAGTTACAGTTACCACTGAAACATACAATATATACTATATACATATATACAAATCAGTAGTGTCATACACACAGTGTATTAGTCACAGTAAAACGAATGAGACAATCTCTTTTATAGTGGAGAACAGACGGAGACGTGACTATGGTCAAACAGCTGTTACTATTAATAGAATGGTCTACATGACAACACAGTTGTGCATTAACATTGAATTAGCTACATTGAATACAGCACAACTATATGGACTAACTATTGCTATTTTACATTTTCATATGTGAGAATACTAACTAATGAACACGATATCATGACAATATAAAAAATTTCCACAAAATAAGAGCGCGAAAAGATTAATATACATGTACAAGCATAATCGGAGTTCAACGTTTTTCCACTCTACTTTTAATGCTTATGGACCATTTTCATCCATCTGCCATGTTAAATCTCAGGTGATGCTTGAGCAAAACCCGATGTTTTACTTTGTTTCCTCCATGTCAAACAATCCCTTTCCATTATAATAATATGCTAACCAACGCATGTTTAGGTGATACGGTGAAAATCACTATTTCTAAAAGTGCATGTTCTGGTATCACATACTCAACCATGTTCATAAATATACATATGTACATGTATGACCATTCAAACACCAAAGAATCTTTAAGTTGGAAAGTTGTCAATGCAATTTGATGGGCTATTAGATGGATGTGTACGTACATTCGCATTCCAAAGATCTAATTTTTCACATGATCAGCATTCTGGGATGGGCCTTTGCAAGTTTGCATGGATGTGGGTGGGTCTTTGGCCCGGGGTTTTTGGACAAGTGTTTACATTAATCAATCCCATGCCGATGACCGAACCTGTTGAGCGCTCCACAAACACAAAGGTGCAGCAGTAGGCCTCCACCAATGAGCATTATCCCAGTGTAACCATAGCAATCTGCAATCGCCTCAATCCACAGTGGAAAGGCAAACACACCAAGCCCTGAACCTGAAAATAGGGCAGGTCAGGTCACTCAGACAATAGGTCAGGTCACTCAAACAATGAAGAATGGCAATCTGTGGTTACTGGGCGACGTTCTTTTCTTCATTCTTCATGTCCTATAGTGCCTGTTAGGCATGTCGGACAGGAAGACCACCTGGTGTTTGTACATGTACCTCCAGAGGCAGGTAAGTTAACCAACCGAACCTCGGGGGTGTGGAGGGATCACATTAGCTATTGTTTTCAAACTTGGTGAGTTCTTTTACGTGCAGAGGGGTGACTGTCCTCTATACGGGGCACGTAACGAGACTTTCGAACCTCATGTTTAGTGTTGCCACCATATTGTATGATATACTCAACAGTGGCGACACACTGTGTGGGATTGACAATGTAATGGTAGACGTATAACGTAACTGTTTGGCGACACTCAGTCTGCCGTGGACGGGCTGCTAACTCATGACGCAGGCAAATTCCATTTGAAAGTCATACGTTCTAACTATTACACCACCCAGTACCAACATGGAGTATCTGGAGCAGTTAATGTGTTAGGGATTAATGTTGGACATGAGTTCATAGAAAGGAATAGCATGTTAGTATTAATAGTAATTAATAGTAATGATTTGGACAGGAAGCTAGTTGTTTTCAAAACGTATTAGCATTACGGTTCCACATGCAAAAGGGCGGATCCAGTTTTTTTGTTAGGAGGAGGGGTTCTATATTGTTTCGCTGATAATTTAGATGGATTTCGTGATGTTCAAGAAATGTATTCTTAAAAAATCATCCCCATGACACCCTTAGCATCTGTCACTGTACGGATTGATGAAATAACAAGCATTTTGAACATACTAACTACTGACATTGATACAGCAAATAAACATTAATCAAAACAGCCTAAAACTAGATTTGATTTCAAAATTCCTTTCCTAAAACCAAAACTTTTGTTAGACACAAGAACTTTTCTACAGAAAGTCAATCTATTCAGATCTGCACATTAGAGTTTGCTTGCTGGTGGCCATTTTGCGGAACAAGCGTTAATACAAAATATTTCACTGTCATCAGTGATAAATTTAACATTTGGCTCACTGACCGAAAGAAAGCATTTGCCCAAAGCGAGATATTAGTGGCCCAAGAACACCGGCTGTCCTAAATGTAGAACTCTGCCTATTTTCACACTATACCTTCAATACCTGTTCAAAAAACATATTTCAAAAGCATTGCCATAGCCTCAGCTTCCAGACCTGTTGACACAAAAAGCACTTAAATATATGAAAAAAAATCATTATTTCTCAGCTTCAGTACCTGTTGAGGGCCCCGGAGAGACAGCAGTGGAAAAGCAGGGCCCCACCAATGAGCATGGTTGCCTGGTAACCAGATGTTATCAGCAGGTGCTTGACGATGAAGGGGAAAAGAAACGTACCGAAACCCGCACCTGCCATACAAAGGTAAGCCTGCTGTACTATGAAGAATACACACTACAGGTTACATTTCTCATGCTGTGATTTGTTTCAGTATGATTGTTATCAATTCACCTGATTAAAACTGGCATTAAAACTAACATGCATAAATACGATGTTTTTGAAACCAATGAGGGTATGCCTTATGAATCTCAAATTTTTTAAGATGTTGAATTACAATTCAAAAGTATTAGAAATCAAGTAAAAGCTACATGTAACAAACAATGAAATAAATTCTCTATTTCAGTATATTGTAATACAATGGACTTACACAGCGAATGCAAAAGGTTTTTGATTCATTAAATGAAAACAATGTTTCCTAACCTGATGTTGCAATGCCCAAAGCTATGGCTCTTCGCTTATCAAAGTACTGAGACACCATTACTAGACAAGGAGCGTAACACAGTGCCCCACCAAATCCTGAAAAATAACACAAAATTATACATCTTTAACATCTCAAAAGATTTATATCAAATGCAAAAACAGCTGAATTCCTATAAATGTCTGATACACATTCCTGTCCTGTAACCCCATACATGAACGTATCCAAATAATCACCCTTGTCTATTAATCAATAAATTTAATTTACAAAATGTATCATATAAGGGATCGTTCACAAATGACGTCAACATGTTCGGGTATTCCTGACACACACACATCCATGTCATCATGCATCATTATACTTTGCACCCCCCCCCCAATCTATAACCCATCATTTTTACTTCTTCATGCTCCAGCCACCCAGTCATCATTCATCATCTTTCTCCAACATCCTTCCCCCTCCCCCTCCGCGATGCCGTCATTTGTGAACAATCCCTACATGTATGTTTCCACTAAAACAGCATATAACTTAAAATGGACAGTATGTTTGATTACAATGTAAATAATATAAATGTGCTTATTTACGGTCGCAAATAAGTGCTATCCTGCTATTACAATTTTACATTTGCACCAGTTCATTGATAGTCTTGTCGAACTATATTGCCTTTCTTCCTACCTACAACTCCCTAGGACCATACCATATTTGCTACCATAACACATGGTGTTCATCACTCATATTTGCTTTCACTCATCTGACCTAAGCCTAATTATTGCCGTCAATTATAAAATTATACCCCAAATCTAATTATTACAGAAAAAATATTTCACTATCACCTTTCTCAGTAACTGTATATCTTTTATTAGACTTACCTGAGACTAGACTATAGGAAAAGAATAGGAAGTAGACATTGGGTGCGAATGCACTCAGGATTGCTCCGCCCCCAAGGAGTAAACCGCCTACAAAGACCACAATGCGAGGCCCGAACATGTTACTTAAAGTCGTCCCAAATGGACCTGAAACGAACAGAACATTATCAAACTACAATGCAGCAATTACAGATATAAATGGCATCTTTCGACAATCAGGTGATATATAGGAATAGTCGATAATTTTGCGAGTTAAAATTATTTTTCTTTTAGTTCACCTGCAAAGAATTATTATAGAAAAGAAATAACGTGTAACAAAGCACCTATGTAATCTTCTTTTAACATCTAAGTATACATGTGGGTGCACAGTGAAAGCAATATTTGCTAATTATACATAACAAATTATCCAGTAAATTCTATCACGTACATCAACGCAAGTGCATACATGTGGAGTGTGGCGACTATAGGGGGTTATAAGGCAAACAATGTGATTGGTGATCTGCCCTAAATCTTGAGCGTGAATTGTGAATTGTCGATATTTAAGTGCATGAAATGTGATGAACCCTAGTATTGGTGACTGGTGATTTGCTCATTACAAGGGCGGTGATTGGCGATTTGCCCTGAATCTTGAGCGTGAATTGTGAACTGCCTAGCTGTATTTAAGTGTGAAATGTGATACAACCTATTCAGTTACAAATACTGATTAATAGTGAAAGACCATGAAATGCAGTCCCATAACCAGAGCCAAAAACCGAGAAGGCGAATTTTTTATTTTACCCTCCTCTGCCTCAGCCTAGTTACGGGCCTGAAATGTATTGGTGACTGGTTATTTAAGGAAAAAAATGTTATTAATGAATTTTAATCGAGGCTATACACCCCCCTTTGGCGACACCTGCCCCACACTAACTTACTGAGCCCCATCCTGGCTGCAGTGGCTGCTCCGCCAACCCAGGCTGCCACTGCTGCGCTCGTGTCAAACCTTTCCCGCAGTGTAACATAGATCACACCATAGCCTCTACAATACAAACATCACACTGCATGGAAGACACACTACAAATGTACATATTTAAGAGATAGAGATAGACACCCAGACTAAAAGTAAACATTTACCAAGCATCACTTGTAAAAATGAAAGTGAAATCTAGCTTTAATTGATCTCACAAAGAGTCTAAAAAATTTATAATAATCATATCGTTTATCAATATAATGTAGATCTACCATACTGATCGCGAAAGAAGGACCACTTTTTTCATTCGCTTGTTTTGGCTTCATTTCATGTCTTTTCTATCTGAATTATTAATCAAAATTCGTGCATTACATTCCATGTGAAATGACAATTCTAATTACATGCTCTTCTTACGTTTTAAGCAAAGTGAAATTGCTGTAAATATTTTCATCTTATGTTCAAACTTCTCTCTTCTTTCGATTAATTCCAAAAACTTACGATGGAAAACGAAATATTTCATTGGAAAAGATATTTTTTTCTAAATTTCAAAATAACTACCCACCTTCAATCCATTAACAATGTGAAATGTTTTGAAATTTAAGGTTGCATCACCCATGTGGGTACATTGTGAATAGGCGTTGCACCAGTCTGCATGCACTAATTAGTAATTATCTGAGCAGGATAATAAATTCCATTCCCATATTTAGTAAAACAATCCATTTTACTAACATGATTTTACATGTACAGGAGAGTACCACCCAGAGCCACAGTGGCAAAGTTCCGAAAAAGATTCTATTTCAAATAAATTATTCCCAATGTCCAAAAATATTCTGAAAAAAAACACACTACATTGAATTTTCCTTCATCTAATTGCAACAATGTAAAGAATTTGTGAAATGCAAATGAAAGAAAAGATGTAAGGAAAGTGAGAAAAGAATTTTTTTTAAAGCAATCATATTTACTACTGAATAATTCTATTCTGAGAAGCTTTGGCATTTGTTTCTTTACGACGTTTTTTTACTTCTATACAATTCTTTACCATTTACCATTTGCCAGTTCATTTGATGTGGTACGAGGTGGCCCGGTCCTCGATGCTTTTTTAAAAAAACAATAGGATTAATTATTTATGTTGACAGTTACTGTCCAGACCACGCTGTTTACCACTCTTCCATTAATTTTCTGTAACTCTTGCCTTGTAATTAACCATGACAGCACATTACCTTCAATTGGTATGGCAATACTTATAATACGTGTGATTCATATTTATTTCTTAAAAAATATAACATTTTCCTTTCAAACATGGGTGCGACCATATTAATTGTTAAAACACATATAAACTTGGCTGCAAGTTGAAACACTATTGTGTCAAAATTTAATGCAAGATGCGACTGATGTGCGAGTTCTAAGATGCAGTCACATTGGTTTCACTACCCAATTGTTTGTTTATTCTCTCCTCTCCCTTTGCCAAGCCCTGTTTAAAATCTCGATTTTTGTTTTTTATTTAAGTTTTTAAGAAGTTGGTATCCACCAGACGCCATGGTTTAAGTACTGATTTTTGCCAAGGCACGATGTGCATCAACAAAAATACGGGAATGAACGTTAAAAACACCACCGATGTGGTCCTGACTAAAGGGCGGAAGACTGGGCCACCGCGCACCGCGTAATTTGTAATTCCAAAGAATCAACCAAAAAAGAGGGTACCCGTCCTTCTTTTGCAACCAGTACTATACCAGGGTACATCCACATCCGAAACTCACCTGTTCCATCCCCCGATGAGTACATGCATGAGGAAACAGCCAAACACAATAGCCCAGCCCCATCCACCATCTATTGCCGGAAGCTTTGTCACTTTTTTGTCATCTGTTTCAACAACCTCAAGATTGTCATTGTCCTTGATACTTTTTTTTAGCAACAAATGATTTGACGTTTCCTCATAGCACTCCTTTTCATTCAGCTCTATCATGTATATATTATTAGCTTCTTGCTCTTTGCAAGTATCTTCTGCTGGAATCTTTCCTGTTAACAAGCTCTGTGATTGTCTATGTTGCTCGATGCAATCAACATTTGTTTGACTACATTTTTGCTGCACTATCTCACCTTGCTCCTGAGAAACTGAATCTTCACCTGATTCCATTGTTCCTGAGTATGATTGACTAAAAATAAAAACGAAGCTTTGCAACAAAAGTATATGTTACGTAAAAGTATGTATCTGTTTAATTTCTAATTAAGTTACTATTTCTTACAGAATTATGAAAGTCCAATCCTAATCTAATAAATATTTCATATATTTGGGCTACATATACAGCACTAATTCTCAGTCTGGAAAGCACTAGAAGAAAATGTTGTACAGGCCCAGTCGGTCGATTACTTCAGAGCCCTGACATTCAGCATAGCGCAGTGACTTATCAAATTGCGCTCCTTCTCATCATCATTCGCCTTTTAAGGACTCTGTGATTATTTATAGACACAGATACAGATACACAACACAGCTAGCTGGTCTTCTTGACTAATGACTAGCCTAACACAACTAGGCTTGTTATTCACACAGTGGCAGACGTACGACCGTACAGTTTTGGCGACAATAAGTCTGCCATGGTCGAGGCGCAAATTTCTGACGCAGGCAAATCACGGTTTGAGGTAGTACGCTCTAACCACTGAGCCACTGGCACTGAGGACCATACACATATGGGTCACGTTTAACCGTGTCACTTCGTGTGAACACCATGACATTCTTTATTTCCATATTAGCATACTTTTACACACATATACCTTATGTTATGAAATTAAATACCCAGTATATCTCATGTACATAACATAATATATAAATTTTTAACTTCCCAAAAATATCTACAATCTTCACAACCTTGACCTTTATTTACAGCCAGAAACATTTGTGTTTATGAAGTATACAACACGCATAACGCTTTGTCGTCTGAGGCTAACAAATGTTACGTAAAAGTTTGCATAATAAACCAGCTCTAACAGTTCTAAGGTCTCCAACAAGTCGGAAATTCGAACCTCTTATCTAGATACACGTGAAGATATATGCCTTTTCGGCATTATCTAGTGAGTGTATTTCGTGCATGCTGTAAATCAGTATGTGGTTTTAATTATATCACCTATGAAAATAATTACGTTCTAGTGATTTTATTGCTTAGTAATTTGTCCAGTCAACCCTTAGACTGCAAACAAAATGGCAGCCTCCATGAAAGTCGCCAGAGCTTGCAGACAGCTTATGTTTTTTGCAAATAATAAATGTAATACAAATATTTATAGAAATAAGTACATATCGAATCAGGAAAATATTATATGTAGGAAATATAGTACTAAGTTTGAAAGGTTACACTCATTGAATCTCAAGAAAAGGCCTGGCTTACTAAGTTTAACAGTTTCCGCAAGTGCTGCTGGTTTTCTCATTTGATGGAAATGGTCAAAGAAGTGTAAGTAGGCATGAATTGTAAGCTACGCCTCGTAGTAACGTCGGCGATAATGATGGACAACCACCCATGAGATAAAATATGTAATTCCGTCTCAATGAAGTGTAAGGCAACGTAGGGATTAATCACATATGCATGAATTGGGGGATCAACTAGCTATAGTTTTCAAACTAGGTGAGTGTATTTTACTCGTCGGCGATTAATATTTATGTAAATGAAACAAATTCTTATATTATCGTCCATTGGCATTACATAACATTAACACTCCCTTGTGATTATGTCAATGGAAATTCTGTACTTTTCATGTTAAAGAAACTAGAAATTTTATTATGCTCTATCCTTAAAATAAACATGCATTATTTAGCTCAAGCCTTTAGCTTTTCACCCAGTTGATACACTTCCTTTTGTCTTTGTTCAACAAGATATCTTCAAACTGAAGCCTATGCATCGGCCGGAACTGGCATAGCATCTTAGATCAGGCTGTACCAAGGACGATGAACAGAAATTTGGAGATGCTTCAACATCTGTCATCTTTGAGACAATCTTATCTGAGACCACAAAATAGTTTCTCACTAAATTGGCTGAAAAAAATGTTGATGTCCCAAATTAAAAGCTTTATTACGATGTCCATGACCACTCAGGGAGAATCATCCATTCTGTTAGCAGAATGGATGGAAGATCAACAACTTCCAAATGATTTTGAGTTAATTTTCTTTAACGACCCATAACTATGTCTATATGCTAATGGTTGTCGCCAGTAACAAAGGAAATTTTGCTAAACGAATTTCCCTTCAGGTAGTTATCAGGAAATTCGACTCTAGCAGAGATGTGAACTTAGGGGAAATACCCGTAATTTTACGTTTTTTGAGGTCTGAAAAATCATTACGTTCGGGCTATAGGTTTATTACGGTATTCCAATAGTTTCATAGAAAATATACACTTTTCCTTGAAATATCGAGTCCGCGGCTGATTTGACAGACATTGACCCAGTTTTGCCGTTCAATGTGACCTCGATTTCATAAAAACAAAATTAGCTTTTTCTGGATCACGCCGGTAATTAGTGGTGCGCATGGAATAAGTGTTTTCGTGCTGTTATTTTTGCGTTATGATAAATACGTGTACAGTTGGGTGCCGATCTCTGCATTTTCAAAAATGGCGACTGGTTTCACAGTTTAGCAAATTATTACTTAAATTATTTCATTTTACAAGATAAACAGCGATTATCAGCAGTCATAAAATGTATTTGTACCATGGACGTGTGATTTATAATACTCGATGGCAGAGTTATGGCCCAACTGTGTTAGTGTCAAAGTCTTCTGATCTTCACAAAAAGATATTGAATCAGAACTTAGTGTACAGACTACAGTGCCAGTGGGATGGGTTTGGGGTTGTTACATGGTGTACATGTAAGTATAGACGTGTATGGATGTTACAGTGGCAGAATAATTAAGCCTTAACAAATGAGAGGAGTGTCAAGACGACCATCACACAGACATATGCTAGATATATGGGTTAAGTATAAAACCATCAAATACTTAATAATTTTAATACCAACTATACAAATAGTATTTAAGTTAATATTTTCTTATATTTTTATTGTCATTTTAAGTATGTACTAAACTGTTAAACATTAAGATTTTATTAAGATTTTTCTCATTTTTTATTAAGATTTTTGCTGGAAAATTAAGATTTTTCAAGGTTCGGATTAAGATTTTATGCGGTGATAGGTTCACATCTCCGCTCTAGGCCCAACATTCAGAGAATTTTCAGTAAATTTGATTTTGTTGTAAATCTTAGGGAAAATTCAGGGAAGTTTTGAAGTAATATGAAAGAAATATTTTAGGGGGAATTAAGGGAAAATTTGAAGCAATTTGAAAGAAATATTTTTTTCAGATATTTTAAGAGGTTTATTTGGAAAATATATGTTCCTGTATGCATCTGGTTCAAAAAGATTTCTGGTCTTGACTTAGGCTTGTGATATTATAGTCTGGATGTTTGTTGTTCAAATTGGATTAAATTGGTTCACACTAACTCATTGTTATGCCTGCCATTTGTTTGAAACAATACATTTTTCATTGGGCACTATCAAAAAATCAAGAAATTATCAGGGAAAGATCAGAGAATCTGAAATGAGAACTTTTGTAGTCACCCTGTTTAAGAAGTATTTAAGTGATACATAAGATATAAATACATGTATATATCTTAGCAAAAGGTGTAAAAACAATGCATGTTTAAAATTTGTGTAAATTAACATCCACTGCATCATATGAGTAAGATGGATATGTGAAAATCTGTGTGTTTAACTTTTAAAGAACAAATAATCTCAAACGAAAGTTTACATGTATATACATGTTTGAAGTGAAGTCTGTTATTATTATTATTGCAGATCAAAAGTAATAGTGACACAACTGGACTCAAGCTTACCCTTTACCAATACCAAACATGCCCATTCTGCTGCAAAGCAAGAGCCTACCTTGATTACTATGGATTCTCTTATGATGTTGTTGAAGTTAATTCTGTTTGGAGAACGCAGATTAAGTGGTCAAACTACAAAAAGGTGCCAATATTAGTGGTCCACAACCAGGGCGAGGACGGATTTCTGGTAAATATTTATGATTTTACTTCCCTATATGAGTTTTTTAGACAAGTGAAATATATGTGTATACACTCCACTCCAAAATGGAAACCATCAATATATGTATATATTTACATTTCTTTTGAATAGATTAATTGTATTTCTTTTTACATACTATTATTGATTTTAAGATTAACCATACTAACTTTGTCTTTGATAACTAAAATTTT
>CM032660.1:51085420-51105594 GCA_019095985.1 Streblospio benedicti | reverse complement strand
AAGCGGACCACCTGGCCTGCAGTGCCTCCTCCCGGCTGCGATAGATGTTGGGTGAGATGGGGTGCACAAAATGCTCATCTGCCCATTTCCTCCATTGCGCTCGCTCTGAAAAATCCAGAAAATACCATTGTGGAAAGCGTGGCTTATAATACCATTAATCATGTTAATTTGAAAATGTAAGACAATGAATAAAAGTTGCTGGCACCGGGTGGGAAACTTATTTTGTACATTGCAAATATCGATACAGTACAGGTCCGTTTATCTGGACTTCTCTGGACATTGATAACATGTCAGATGTTAGGGCATCCGGAGATATCAAGAATACTGATTGACTATGACATGAGGCGACAATATGGTATCGAAAATATATAGAAAGTTTTTTGGCATATTTCAAGACTTACAAATGACAAGTAACATTACCTTCTGTTTATAATCAATATCCATTGAACATTTATTAAGATTATTGCAATAATCGTCATGTATTGATCTCTAGAAATAATATTTTTTAAGTTTCAATCGTGTTTCTAAACATGCATGAGCAGCGAACTTTTAGATTTTAATTGCCATAACGTTCTTAAATTACTTAATATCTTGCTTATTTTTTCATCGGATATTGAAAGTTTAATACATGTATTTAATGAGGAAAATGTCTAGATTACGAATATTATATTCATTTATGATCAAACCACTCCATTATCCGGAAATGAACCGGTAACCTATCGCCCCGGTTTCAAGGTCAAGATCTAGCCTCTATCACATGGAAAAAGAACTGGTAGCATAACTTAGATTATCAATAAAAACCGGATCACGAGGCTAGCGCCTATTTGGTCGCCTATTCGCTATTTTTTTGTGAAAATTTTGCCTTTTTGGTCTCCTATTCGCCATTGTTTTTGGTGAATTTTTTTTTTAATACGATGGAAGAAAAGTTCAAGTCCATAACTCTAACGATGGGGCCAAGGTTTGACATGCGGATAAAGCGGATTCTCGGATAATCCGGATATCCGGACCTCTACTGTAGTTACATGTACAACGACAACGAAACATCAAATCTAGCCTACAATGATATGACTGCAGACTTCGAGCTGGCAAACCCTGGCATTCTGCTCAGAGCATATAGCTTAGACATCTGATATCTGAACATGCTGCAGTTTGAACATTTTAAAATTTACTGCGGAAACAAACCGCCGCCATCACTGCTACTTATAACTACCTAAACCCTAGACGGTGGCGACACCAAGCTGGGCGCTGCTCAGTAGCTGCCTCAAACATAACTACTATGTCATGTTTACAACAAATTCTGTAAAAAGCCAATAAAATAAACTTTTACTTTAGTTTACTTTAACCCTGGATCTGCCCCTGCTGACTTACTTCCTCTCCTCGGGCGTGGAGGTCTTGATGTCCTTCTCCCCATACATAACAAAGTACTTGTTGGGCCATTCCTTCACCACTTTGCCCTTCTTGTTTGTCGTCTCAATACTCGGATAGTACGTCACAAGTTTGTCAACACCCACGCTGCGGTCTTCGAGATAGCTTTCTAAGATACTGATGATCACTGATGAGTCGTTCAATTGCTGTGGGGCGGAAAAAAAAAATTAGATCGATAATTTCAGGGCGGGACACTGTGCTTAATCAAATTAATAAATTAAGGTATGTATATATACGATCAGATTAAAGTATTTAGGGAGTTAAGAAAGGCATTATTTAATTATGTGTTATAAATCCCAATAGTATTTTTTTTAATTTGAATTGCTTTAAATGTGTTTAACAACAAACACATTATCCTTGTAAACCTTAGACACACCAATGCATAAAATAATAAAAATATGGTACAGACAAACAAAGCTGTCACATATCAAAATTCATTAATGATTTGCATATTCCTACATATTCCTTATTACATGTAAACTGAATTTTGGTATATTTTGAATGATAAATGTTGAAGTCTTGATCATCTAATTTATTCTGATATTCCATTTGTTTGTATATTTTAAGAGCTCTATGTGAAAAAGGCTGTGTGCTTTGTTCATCAGAGTGCATCACAGGTTATGGCAGGTCAGCTGCATGAAGTCCAGTTGGCAGCATGTGGAAAATACATTGAAAAATAATTGAAGTCTTAAGAAATTCAATAATTGTTTAGTGCTTGTAACTGCCAAGTTAGAAACAATTGCTGGATACTTTAATGTATTGACAAGCTGTTTTTATCTAGACTAAACATCAGTGAGTGAATGATTTCAGCATCAAACTTGTTTAATCCAACTGCATGGAGCATTAAAATAGAGACAGAAGGAAGTATGAGAAAGAGATAGACAGAAAGTAATAGAACACTTATTCCAAGAACAAGACATAACATAAACATGACCAATGGAAGTAAAGATAACATCGCGTATGAGAAAACCAGTGATAGTGAGAAAAACATTGATGGACCCATAGCTAGATCCAGTGACAGCCCTGAACAAGGAAGTAGACAAACAGTTTTGCTGCTGATAAGATTACTGAGAAAGAAATATGCAAAGAAAGAAAAAGTGGGAAATCAAAATATAAATGTGCCAGTTGTGATAAAGAATTTGCTGTCAAGCAATATTACATAATTCATTTTTATATCTGTGTGCTAAAAATGCACTATAATTGCCCAGTGTGTAGACGATTCTTCTATACGCATGACGATTGCAAGAAGCACATTTCTGCTAAATCATGTCAACTGAAAAGACTGGTCATTAAATGTAAATTCACAAGGGAAGAAATGGTAAGGACAGAGAAAAAAACAATTTCAAGTCAAAAGCAGATCACCTGCCATAAGTGTCACCAGGCATGTACAGCCGACAAATATCAACACCACATGTATTTCCATGAAAAGAGCACAACACCGATCTTCAAGGAGCAGGCATATACAGAAAACCACCTTTGCAAATATCAGTCATGTAGGAGAAGATACAGCCAAGCTGTCGAACTATCACGTCATAAGCAGGCATATGTAGAAAACCACTTTTACAAATGTCAGTTATGTAGGAAAAGATACAGCCGAGCGGTTGAGCTATCATGTCACATGAACTTGACGCACAACAGTCTGCAAGATCGTGGTGGTGGCTGTGGCACACATGTATAGACCTCCTTGCTACTGAAGATCACAAATGCGAAAAATGTGGCAAGACGTTCTATTCAGATGACGTTTATGATCTGCATGTGCACAGATGTTTGGATATAAAATTGGTCGAAAATTAGAAATTCACAAAACCCGGTGAGTTGTTGGACATGATTTTTTTATCAGGCGGGTCATGAAGCATTGTGAACAACACGAAAACCAGTCTTGATGACAAAAAATCATGTCAAATAACAAAGCCGCTTTTGTATTTATCATTCTGTTTTCACATATACTGGCTGGCTAGTGGAGTTGTTTATGGCATATTTGATTTCATTAATAAAATCTTCTCCAATAAAACGGATACATGGTAGATGGAACTTGTGAAAAAAATAGGCAATAATAATAAACATGCATTAATCACAAAAATTATTTGTATCCTTTAGTTTCTTAGTAATCTCTTAACAAAACCAAATAAACATTAAAATCCTACCACGATTGACCAAGGTAAATTATGCACACTAGTATCACAGATTTTGAAATAGGGTCACAACTTTGTTCACTACACAAGAATATATATTATATATATATAGCACAATATTGCCACTGTCGTCATCTTTACACACAGTACAATAATGCATTTGTATTTGTTGTTTAGTATTTATTACAAAAGTATTTCATTTCATGTTATTCAATCCTAGCGAAAAGTGTTACACCTTGATTACATGTGTATCTGCGTTATACATGTATATTTGGATGAAACATACGGAAATCAAATGTAAACACATTTATGAGTTCTAACCATGGGCCCCAGAATGGAATGGTATTTGAGCACTCAATTGCTGTGTCAATCGTAAAATTGATTGACACTCAAACATCAGAATGCTAAAGTTTACGATTACATTCCAATTGAGTGCTCAAAAATCCTACAATATACTTGGATAATGAACATGATTTATATTTGTAACAAACAACCTGCAATCTAGTAACATATGTTGTAGAATTGCAGGGTCAGGATTAGGTGGAAAAGTGCTACTTGTCAGCAGGACGAATAACCCTCAAATATCTACTCCTCCTGCAAAAAAATTACTCGTCCTCCTTGCATAGAGCTCTATATTTGTATGCCAAATTGACCAGAATTGCTACTCGTCAAAGGACGAGTTGCTAAAACATTGTACTCGTCCTCCACAAGTTTTCACTAGTCAATACGAGCGGACGAGTGGCTAATCCTGGAATTGTGAACCCTCTGTGCACAAGAATTAATAAATTTCTTGATTTTTAACTTAGATTAATACAATATTTGTAGAAATAGTTGTCCTACACATATAAATCAATTTTCAACAGTAGAAAAATTCATTAGAATTTAATATACTTTTTTGTTCCAATATAATGACACCAATAGAATGTATTAAGATTATTGGATTTTCCATATTATGGGAAAAATAAATTTTGCTAAAATCTAACTGAATCTATTAGTCTTAATCACAATGAGTCAGGCAGACATACTTTTGCATGAATTCATTAGCAAATTAGAATATTATGTGACTGAGGCTGCATGTGCACCAAACAATAAGAGGTTGTCCCAGGTCAAGCTGCACACAGTACATGCACTATCATATACCACGTTTGCATCAAGCTTGTCAAGTATTCAGATTTGTGGTATGCATGTAAAGAAATTCCATATTACTACATCCAGTGAAAGCTAGTCACTTTTAGGAGGATATTTTCTTCAGTTTACTGGGACATATTAAGTTTGCCATCTCTCTTCCCATCAGGCAGTGCACTTTTCTTACAAACTTTTACAGGGTACAACAAAGGAAGATTGGCATAGACAATAGGATAGACAGAAAGCAAGAGTACAGGAACTTGACACAATAAATTGACAATGGGTAGAACCAGAAATTACAGTGATGGTAAAGATGGTGAAAAGTACCAGTGTGTCTTCTTTTTACATAATAAAGAACTGAAAGGAATTTGTGATGTATCTGAGCTTCAAGGACATAGTGAGTGTCTGGACTGTGGTTTAACTTTTGATATGGTGGACATGATTTTACATGAAAATAGCCACTATCTACACAAACCATACACTAACAATGACAAAATCCATGAGGAGAACCTCCAGCCTAGTGAAGAACAAGATGACACAGAAACCATGACTAATGGTATTTTTGATAAAATTGCATCTGTGGAGGAGTGTGAAAATGAAGAATTAAATGGCAAAGGTATTAGTTCAGAGATCAACAATGATTTACAGGAAAGAAGAAATGGAAGGGTGCAAAAATATAACAATACCAAATGAGAATACACAACTGAGTAAAGAAGAAGAATGTGCAGCGACCATGACGGGTACAATTGATGACAATAATGAACAAACTGGGTTGAGCATACACAGTGATAATGAAAAAGGCATTGCTGCTGGTCTAGGCATCCATAATGCTCATGTTCAGGATGAGAAGAAAAAAAAAGCATACACATTCCAGCACAAGATGAGCGGATCCAACAGACACACATAAAGAACACATTCGTGCTAAGTGATCCCACTGGGCATTATAAAAAGATTGTGTCTGAGAAAGACTTTGACAGAGAAAAACGTGAATAAAAAAATGGACAATGTCAATCGTCCTCACACCAGCAACAGTGTACAGAATGAGGAAATGGGGAAAAGTAAAAAAACTAAAGCACAAGATGAGAGTCTGCAAGAGAAAGAAAAAAGACTGCAGAGACACAATGACTGATGCCAATTCAAATGAAATCGCAAATGGGTCAGATGACAGTAAAAAAAGTAGTAATCAGGCAAATGTTATTTTGAGTAATACGGAGACCATTAATAATGCAAAGAATGAAGAAATGACAAACTGTTCAAGTATCATGAAAGAAAAGAATTTAACTGCTCATGAGAAAATAAGCCGGCAAAGTAATGATCTTGCAGAAAAATATCGAAGGAGAAGGGAATGGTTGGACTTTGGTGGTCAAGTGACCACTACAACATGCCATGGATATCCTGAAATTGGCAGGTGTCCTAGCACGAAATTTATTAATCTAAAATGTGATGGTTGCGGCAAGAGTAGTTTCAGGCTTTCCCTGAATTTCTATTTCCATAAGGAAATATGCCTTTACAAAAAGAGATTCAATTGCCCAAGGTGTAAGGTCTTCTTTGATACCTTCGAAAAATGTCAGGAGCATATTTCTCTTAGCTATGTCAAACCATGCAAGAAAAAAGATTTGACAGTTATATGTCATTGTGAAGATGGGAGCGAGAGTAAACTAATAAAAAAAGTGGAAAAGCCAATATCAAGCCAAAAACAGATAACATGTCATAACTGTCAAGCTGCCTTTACTGCAGACAAATACAAACTTCACATATCTCTTCATAAAAAATATGAAGAACAATTGATTGAATATTATGGGGGAAAAGGTGGAGATGACCATGAAGTTAGTTTTCGATGCTGGAAAACTTTCAAAAACTTTGAATCTGCATCAGAACTAATCGCCAATAAGGACCCGTGTGAGGGAGATTGCAGATTCATGTGTCAAATGTGTTTAGTGAGTCACAGACGAGCAATGGATATAAAACTTCACATTGAAAACTCGCTGTGGTTTTTAAAAA
Source organism: Streblospio benedicti (assembly GCA_019095985.1). Taxonomy (NCBI): domain Eukaryota; kingdom Metazoa; phylum Annelida; class Polychaeta; order Spionida; family Spionidae; genus Streblospio; species Streblospio benedicti. The sequence continues at coordinate 51,098,911 of CM032660.1, read as the reverse complement.
AATATTATAAGTGTAAATATCGTCAGTGTAGAAAGAAATTTTCAACTTTTAATCATCTTTTTGTCATAATAGTGTACATAATAAAGAATTCAAATGCCAATCTTGTGATAAGGCATTCAATTCAAGCACACTACTATATGTGCACTTATGCTTGGGTGCCAAATTACCAGGTCCTTTGATGCTACCTTGAAATAGATTGTTATGGTAGAGGAAAAGTATTTATCAACTCCAGCGACCTCAGCTTCTGTGGATAGAATGTTTAGTGTAGCAGGAATTTTTTCTGTGCATGTAGGTGTAGGCTGAGTTTGAAACATTAATGTTTTTAAAATGTAATATATGCTGATAAAAATGTGATCTATCCACAAGGACAAGAATGCATGATGATGTGTATATGATATGGTTCTAGATTTTAAATTTAGTTAAACTTCCGTTGAAAGAGTAATGACTGAATGAACTTTTATTGGTTTGAAAATATCATAATGAACATGAGAAGTCCACATGGACGTACATATGATGTATATATATTATTCTATAGTTGAAGACAAGAAATTAGTTGAAACGGTAACTGTTGTGGCAGATTGAAAATTGGTTTACGTAAATATAATAATGTATATGTGTATGATAAATACATATGGACATAATTACCAATATGATGTATATAGGACATTATGTATTTGAAAATTGTTCAAAAACTAGTTGAAATAGTAATGCTTGAATGCATATGTTTGAATATTGATTACAATAATGCAATATCATGTATATGTATATTTATATTAATATAAATAGATAATGAAAAAAAAATGTGTTTTTTCCTTCATTTACAAAATATAATTAAGTTTTAGTTAACCCACTGGTCTGTCCAGCGTCTAAAGAATTAAAAATTAGGGCTAAGGGGAAAAAGGCCTAAAAAGAGGGATGTAGAAATTTATCTTTATCTTTTCGACAAATTTAATAGAAGCAAAAGAAATGAAAGAACAAATATGATATGGTTTTTGTACTTTGTTTTCTTTCTATGCTATATGAAACTATCAAGTGATCATTTAATTTAGTCTAGTTTAATCATGACATCTACTCAAGTAAGTTTAGTTTAATAACAAAAATTGCCATTTAGTTTAGTTTTAAGAAAACCAATTTAGCCACCCCAAAATTAAAAACAAAATGATTAAGAATTTTTGATTTAGACGACCCAGAATATCAACCGGCTGACCTACGTTTTGAGGTTGGTCATCTTTCGGGCAACCTAGGTTTCAGAATGACTTTGCTGTCTGCCACCTGCTAAGAAATCCCCGATCTGCCCATCTTCAATCTGCCGTCCTGTTGCAGGTGTCCGTTTTCCAGCAGTATGACGCCGAGAACAAGTTCCTTCGCGAGCCGATCTACCGTAACGACGACTCGACCGCGACCGCGACGGTCACCGCCACCGGTGGTCACTCGCTCGACCTCGGCGCTGACCCCTTCGCCCTTGACCCCAACAGCAGCGGTCAGCAGCCGTCGCCGCAGCCAGTGAAAAGCGTGGCGCGTCGGGAGGACGGTTCAGGGGAGCGGGTGGACGAGGCAGGGAAGGTGGCCGCGCCCCCGGTCCCTCCCAGGACTAACTCCCCCGTGGCGCGGGTGGCGCAGTCATCGTGAGGGCCGGAGAAGTGGCGTGATCTTCATTGAATGAGCTCACGTCATGTTGGGTTATATGTATATAGGGTAAACCGGGCTAATTTTTGGCCGTTTAATGACATGATTTCAAGCGTTTTATATAGTAAACGGCAGAAAATTTAAGGGGTTGGATCTTGCCTGTTTTATCCTAGCTACAGTGAATATCCTCAGTGATGGAACCCACTTTTGCGGTCACAAATCCTTGCATTGTAGAGGATATTCGTTGTTTAGTCCATAATTTACTTACGTTGTTAATAGGTGATGCAGGAGAAAATTTTCTGTTATTCAGTTGCTCCATTGGTCAGTTTTTCCATTGTTTTGTCTTCCGCTGTCGAGGATATTCACTGATAGTGTTGTCAGTATGTATACGGCACATACAGTGAGGATTTTGTGTTGTGCCAGAAGAACCATGTCTAATATGTTGATGCCTCGTGTTGGCTGTAGCATTTTGTGGTCAGGATTGGGGTGATAATAATTATGGGATTTGTTAAAGTGAATATTGCTGATGGTCATAGACAGCCGAACGGAATCTGTAAAGGAACGTTATTCTGAAAATGCATTTTTTTTTCTTGAACATAGGATATTGTTGATACATTCTGAAAATGTTGTTTTGAATTTTTTTTACCATTCAAACATCAAATCTTTTGCATAATGAGTTTGATATCAACATCAACATATATATTAAATATATTTTCAATGCATCGATGTGAAATGTTTAAAACCACATTATTGGCATAACGTTCATTCACAGATTTCCGTCCGGATGTCTACGTGGTTTTTGCTGTCATCAGTGCTCATTATTTGGGGTAAATTAAAGCAGCGTAATTGAACATTTTGTAAACTAATGCTGAGAGGTAAACCTTAATGGGTGCGTTTTCCATGCTGATGGCATGATGTTTTTACGTCTGTAAAGATGCTGTTTTTGGTTCGTTTAAAACAGGAACCAGCCAAGAAATGTGGAACATCGATCCATTTACTGCACAGTTTTGAAGGACAATCTGACGCAAATGGACGATCCTTTGTCTTGTGAAGACGATGATTTCTTGTGAGATTTGTGGCAGTTTTTAACACCATATCCGTAAAATCCCATTTTTGTGGATTGAAGAGTTATTTGAGATGTTTTGTGGCATGTTCAATGCTCAGTTGTTGGATGTAAACTATTAAATCACACATGAACAGTTATAATTGTTCCCTGCATATTTTTTGTGCCAAATTTGGGTGTCAGTGTTGAGTTTGTTTGTTTTTGTTAAATTGTCGTCTGGCGTAAATTGAGAGGCTCAAGGTCACAAATAACAGTTTCTATGAATACCGAACACAACCATCCAAGGGCCCAAAGTACATGTAGTCAAATCTTATCCAAGTCTAGACCATTGCCATTCCAATATATACATCTGTATACACGTTCGTGTAAAAGCTCATCCCCCAAATTTAGAATTTTTCAAGATGAAAGTGCATGGGCCTTTGGATGTCTGTATTCAGTATGTGTAAAAAGAAGCTACAATTGCTGGTCGTAAAGGCCTGATGGATTATTTATTATATTGTAAAGTTCAAATTGCAAATGTTTGTACCTTTATTTACTCAAATAGAAAGCTGGATAGTGCAGCCTCAAAATGCTAGTCATAACTGGCAACCACTGGTAATAAGCAAATTATTGAAATAAAATGTCAAAAGTTGCACTTTTTCAACGTTAAGTCATGAAGTATCAAGTTCGAATGAAAGTAGCCTAAGAAAATATATTATTTTTGTAATGCATTATACAATTCATTAATGAATTTACAGCTTTAAAAACCATAAAAAGGTACAATGATTTGGAATTTGTGCTGCTTTAAGTGTTAGGATTTTGCAGCAGAAATACGGAGGGTAATATAGGTTGTTGTTGCTCTACCTCAGACACACACTCACTTCCATCGAAGCCACTTATTATCGGGTCCACAAGGAAGTTATATTATCGCATACAACCATCCAATGGCTAACATTCATGGAAAGGCCCATGCAAAAAATTGGGACCATATGAAAATCTAAACCATTGACATTCCAATGCAGATTCACATTTCACTTTGAATTGATAGTTTTTCAACCTAAAAACTCATGGGCATTTGGATGGTTGTAAACGGTACCATGAAGTTACAAGTATAAGATGTGCAATATGTTGCGTGTAGCTTCAGCTTTGTTTTATGGTGTATCTATCTGTTGACCATTATGATTCACCAGATTAATGTTGAAGAGGTTGTTTATCGCCGCAAACTCATTGCTATTGAACTAGAGCTTAAATCGTAAGACTTATTTGCCAACAGCGGTTTTCGTGAAGTTAAAACTTCCTGCAAAAAGAGAATGAAATTGTTGACGCTCAGTTTTGAAGCAATAATATTGATGTTCACTGTACATTTTTACACTAGTTTTATACCTAGACTGTGATTTGGTAGAGAGAGGTCGATTTCACTGTGGGGGGTTTAGTTGGAGCGTGCTTACTGTGGTTTACACGTAATATTGTAGAATCGTTTCGCTTAAAGAATCTTGACTTTTAGATGAGTGAATGCTGTTAGATGAAACAAGATGTTTTTGTTGAATTTGGGAACTTTATATAGCATATGATGTACATTTTAACCAGGCACATTAAACAAACAAAAATACTAGAAGAAAAGTTCAAACAAACGGGAAGATTTTTAATATGGGATAATGGAAAGGACACGTTAAAATCTGGACAGTTGACATTCCAATGTAAACACGCATATGTTAAGTCAACGTAACCGATCTAGGCTTTTGGACACATGTATACGGTACTAGCCAACCACATGGTTGATGTATATAATCAGCATTTTACTAGATGATAAGAAAAGTGATACGTAGAATAGAATTGTGATTACACGAGCGATACTAGTGTCTATATGGCAGTGGGAATAGGCTGATCTCAGTATCACTGGCAGTTTTATCACCAGCTTTACTTGTTGTAATGCACGGACTTTACTGTGTTAATTCTCACTTGAAAAATCAAGCAAAAGTCCTCAGAGTTTCTTGTAAAATGGACATCTACTACATTTTCCTGTTTTAACATGCTTCCAGTCATTTTCATGATTTAGTGTAATCTATTTCATGAAAGAAAAGGGGCTTCTGAATGATTGTTTAAGATTGTTCAAGGGAAAGCATTGTATTTTAGAGTGATTGTATAGTGAGGTTTCACAGTGTAGGCTATGGTATAGTACTACATGGTCATCAGAGGCAAATGGTTTATACAGAATCACGAGACTTTAAAAACTCATATTTCTATGTATAGTGAAGCAGAAGGGAGAACAAGTTAACAGTCTCCGTGATAAGTGAGAAACCATATACAGGCACCAAATTTGCCAAAATTAGCTGATTGTAGTAGTTGTGTTGTGATAGAGCGAGATTGTAGCGAGATTCACAGATTTGCTCACGTCCTGTACTGTACCAATTTCAAATTGCCAATGTTCATTGTTCACAATTTCTCCGTATCGTTAGACTATAAGCGACTGTTGTTGTGCCTGTTCCACTCTCTACTGGAAGCACCAAATTTTATCTACCAGACCCAAAAATGTTTTCTGCTGGTCTCGTGTCTGTTACTGGCTTTAGGTACAGGATAAGTTTATTTAAAGCCCTTTTCACCATACGGTAACCTGGAAAGAAGTTGATGACCACTTGGAATCTCGGTCGCAGGCGTTTGCACAAAAATGTTCTAAGAATGTCTAACCCTATAAAGTATTCAAGCTTTGGATATTTTGTTCTGAAAAAACACACAAAAAACATGCTAGTTGCAAATTTAAAAAAAAAAATAATAATTTTGTAATTTTTTTTGTAAGACAACTCAACAAGTATATGGGTCTTTAAAGTGATTTCCCTAAAATTCGAGACTTCCAGCAGAGAGTTGATGTTGTGTAGCAGAAGAATTTTAGCCAGTTGCTTTTTCGTCTGGTCACACAGTAGGATAAAACCATGGCACTACCGCGGTTCACAGCTGGTGCTCAACACATCATTTCTGACTATCTTTTGTTTTTTTTATTATGCAATGCATGTTGTTGCTATACTTTATATTATGGTATTTCAGTTTAAATCAAAGATTTTATTTTTTATTCATAAATCAAAAATCTACATGTATGTTCAGTTTTTCAGTACAATTTTTAAATTTTCCACTAAACCAAACATTTTGTTGCAGTGGCTCTTCATCAAAAACTGGCAAGGCATTTGAACTCCCATGTATTTGGGTCACCAATGATGCCATATTATAGTAACTTCACCTTCAATAAAAGAACCACTGCCCAGCAGTTTAGAACATAATCACATGCAAATCCAAAGAAAATTGTTAAAAAACATCTAACATACTGTGGATTATCATGCGATTGACAACCGAAATTTTAAAGATTGTCAAATACTTTCTTTGTCAGGAAATGCCAGAAATGTTTGGTTGAGCAGTAGCAGCTGTGAACCCCGCGTTTCTCTGGTCACAAGTAGAATTAGGACTCAGGAGGTCGTGATGATAAAGGCTGGTTAAAGTTTGAAATCATATAACATTTGCGTACATGCATAGCCTTTTTTTCAAGAGCCAATATGCATTGTAAAATATTGATATAATCATTGTTAACTTAATTTGAGTTGTATCTATTTGCCATTTATTTGATTTTGGATATTATATTTCTCTGAAGGACACTTTATCACTTATGCGTTGAAACATTGGAAAAATCTTTTAATAAATTAAATTATTCTTCAGAGTTTATTTTAAATTCCAAATTTCAGTGTCCAAATACAGAATAAGATGAAAATAACTAACAAAGAGTTGTATCTATTACTGAAATCACAATTATGTACATATGGCCACTGGCATGAGGCGTTTTTTTCTCCAAAATGTGATCTCTTGAAAGATTAACGCTATGGGAGAAGATAGTTGCATTCAGAACATTATCAAGTAGTGTTATTTCAAGCCTTTATCGTGATGAACTCCTGTGAAATAGGACATGTTAAAAGTGATAGAGCCCGCTTGATGCCAAAACTCACCTCTGCAGCAGGAAACCAAACGTACAAAATTTAATGATGAAATGTATCAGTAATATAATCAATGTTTAAAAAGAGTATCTGAATATTAGAGTTAATACGTAATTGTATTTTAATTAAATGATAAAAAAATAAAGTGGAATTAATTTAGGACTTGTTGAAATCTAGTTTTTTGGACAATGTTAATTTTAGGAAATTTGTAAAATGAGAAAATCTTCTTTTTAATTAATCTCCATGTGTAATTTTTTACCATGTAAACCTTTAATTTTCAGAAACAAAATTACAAGCATTTTAAGAAATTACTTCGTTGTTAATCAGTTCTACTTGATATTCTAGCTTTTGGTAATTATGAATTTTAAAAGTTTAAACTGTAATCCTTGTAAAATTGAGGTTTTCTAAAATTCATCTTTATTAATGATTATGGTTTTATAAATTAAAAGTTCCAAAGTTGTGAAAAAGAGAATCTGCATATATATGTACTGTAACACATATCACTTATAAATGCTATAGAAAAAATAAACGTAAGAAAAAGAAATGTTTGAACATTTATTCCATTCACACATCAAGCTCAACTTCACACAACCGACATTTATTTATCATTTCCATAAGTTCCAATCTTACAATCAACTAGTTTCACTCCATGTTTGATAACGATTTGACCATGTATAGGCAAATGTTGGAGCTTGCACAGCAAGCAAACACTTCTAACTTCAATAGTACATTCACCAGCCGCTAATTCTTATCTGTATACAGATCACAAATTTACATCATTATATCCATTTTTAACCAACAACTATTATATTAATATTTGTAAACCATTCACGCTTAGACATTCACTCCCAGGGTCAAAGCCAATTAATGAGACCACCACACCGGTAAATGCAAACATTGTCTACATTCCACATGGAGAGATGAAAAATGTCAACTTCAACTACTACACCATTAAATCCAACAAAATCACACATTACTCCATGGAAATTGAACTATGCTGTAATATTCTTGGCAAACGACAACCAAAGCGACAGTTTTTCACATCAGCAGACGCATTGTTGACAGTCTCTTGTTGCTAGGGACCGTTGTCATGACGAGCTCACAACCTCCTCCCTACAACAAACACAGCAAAGTGAACAGACGGAAAGTTCCGTGTTCGCGCATCATGTCATCTACACCAGGGTGCTGGTCAAAAAAACAACAACAGTCAACACAAATTCAGTACAAAGAGCAATGCTTAGATCAAACAGTAGTCATAATTTACTGCATTATTCATAAATATAAATATACATCCAAACATTCATCTACTTAAATGCTTATTCAATAAAATAGGTGCTACCTGTAGGCAATACAATGGGAGGCAGGAGCTTAATAATTTTACTTCTTAAAGATCGTTAGATCCATTGCACGGAACCATTTATCAACACAACCAGGTGAGATGATCGTATCGCTGGGTGGCTCCTTCTTTACACATGGTTTTTTTATACTAAAATAAATTATCTCATCTTACCAGCATGGATTGCTACTAATAGAACGTATTTACGCGTTAACATCTGATAGAAATTGAACATATTGTTCTATGGTTTGTTACTTGGAACAAAATTTCTTCAACCATTCGTGACTCACTCAATAAAATGAGCTAAATTTTCAGCTAATGCAACATGGAAAAAAATTTTTGAGCTCATCTAAGGCTTTAAACTGCATATTAAACTTGAGAACTAAAACTGACTAGTATGACATTGTATTGTACTGTATAAGGCTCAGGATTTGGTACTCTTCCACTCCTATTGACGAGAAATTCATAATTTTTTAGCAGAACGCCAGGGTCAGGATTGGCCACTTGTCTGCTCGTATTGATGAGTAAAAACTTGTGGAGGACGAGTAGAATGTAGTCCTTTTGACGAGTAGCAATTGTGGTCAATTTGGCATACAAATATAGAGCTTTGTGCAAGGAGGACGAGTTCATTTTTTTCCAGGACGATTAGATATTTGAAAGTTACTCGTCCTGCTGACGAGTAGCATTTTTCTACCTAATCCTGACCTTGAGAACGAGCCTAATAAGTACATTATTGTGAGTTCCTCATCGTGCACTTTCCCGCCTAATCGTCACCTAAACATTGTGCGTACCTAATACTGTTGAGCTGAGCGCCTCCATTCTCTGTCGCGCGTGGTTTTGTGGCGAGCGCGGCCTGCCGAAGTCGCTCCGTCTCAGACTCCGAGTCGTCGCTGCTGCTGCTACTGCTGCTGCTGCTGCTGCTGCTGCTCCCAACCTGTAACCGTGATAGAGACATTGTCATCATACAGCACAGATTGACGCTACGCCTCGTGGGCAACTTGCCATGCTGGGCAAGTTGGTGAGCTAATCTACTTGGTAAGCATTTGAATGACTAAATATAGCTTGCTGCAAATCATTCATCATGAACTGAATATGCTAGTTTGTTTGTAGTTAATTTTATTTATTACCGTGGCAATGTCCAAATAATAATAACATTTATACATCAACAGCAATATCAAATTTAATTTGGACCCGGCCACATCGGGCCTACAGTCACCTTAAATCGTGGGTGATATAACTGTTACATTATGATAATCATGACTAATATATTAAATATTCTGTATATTTGGCCTACAGCACTAGGTCTCATTGTCAAACTAGAAAACTATACACTATTGATAATGACTAATTACAATGAATATTAATGCATAAATGCATTCATGTAAATAGTTGACATTTGAGACCACACTATACAGACACCACTTCTAAATTCAGACCATATTTTGCAATTCTAAGCCTTTATATTGAGACCACCGCGAACCTCCATACAGACGACCTCTCTTTTGAGACCACTTGAGCCGAGTCTCAGGGTATAGAGAGGTTCCACTGTATAAAGTTACTGTGTCTGTGATAGAAAATATAAGCTCCTCCACCACCCTAAAATTACCTCTTGCATACATAATATGCTGGGGAGGAAATGAAACTAACCAACAGATAAAGAGAAAATTCCAGACAACAAATATCAAGATACTGAGGTTCTATTGTACTTGTGCCCCATACATAGTTTTTACTGTCCTATTCAAACATCATGCTGCATGTTTTCTTGTGCTGGGTGATTAACCAAGCAGAAACTGCCTTTGATATAACATAGCGCATAAAGAGGAAGTAAGATAGACCAGTTCAAACAGGATAAACGTAACTTTATTTGGTTACGGCCGGTTTGGATATATAATATAGCATTCAAACTTGTCACACAAATATCTCCAAATGGCGATTCTTGTGAACATGATAATTCTCTCACTCTGTGTGTTTCATGTGGATTGTAGAGATATTGGCAGGTCCAGTGTAAAGCACATGATGATGCACAAGAGAAGCATTCACGATGGTGTCAAGGAATATTTATACTGTTATGATGAGTTTGTGCGTCTGTATTATGATAACATGCGTACATACCATGGTGTGTGTAAATCTAGACACAAACTGAAGCTGTGTAAGGACAAAGTGAAAAAGGCGTATCCAAGAGTAGAGAAACACATCACAAAAGGATATCAAGATGAGGATGAGATGATAGCAGATTTCTGGTGCACGTACAACACGACCCACCACCGACCCCATGAACCCTTCATCAACATGGCCGACATGTACCGCAAGTATCTCCAGTGTCCATATGTGGCTAACATCATGCTAACACACGAGGATTATTCACCACGGATCCACCTTGGCCGGAATAGAGCTGGGTTAGCAGACGCTATCCTGACCTACACTGGTGCTGATGGGCTGAGTCTGTGGCAGATGAACCATAAGTACAGCGACCCTCACGACCCCGTGTACAAGGCACTCAGTGCCCGGTGGTGTGATTTGTATAAGTATGAGACATACCTCACTGACAAAATCATGAGCAGGTACTGTGTGGTTGCCAAGAACATATCCCAGTGAGCTGAATGATGTTCTGGATACATATGACAGACACACTGACGGCCTGTACAACTGGACCACGAGCCTCTGCACCAAGTATGAAGACCCTCTAGAGCAGGTGATGAGGATCTCACAGCTAGACAAGTGGCTCAGTCACCAGAAGAAGCCTGATCTATCACCATGTCATGACCACAACATCTACATAGAGGGAGCCACTTGCCTCATCATGTTCCACACAAGACTTCCTCCTTACTCAGACATTCACAACGTCATGCCACCATTTGTCAAGAACATAGCAGAACTGAACTCCTGCTGGGACCGAGTCACATCTGGATGTCCCCAACCAAGCAGTGCGAGCAGAAACATCAGTCTCATCATTGAGATTTACAACCTGGCGAGTGACATCAGCAAGCAGGATTCAGCTCAGGTCTGGGACGTCATATGGTCGTGGTCAGATTCTTACAAGAAAAATGGGAAATGCACAGTGGAGATTGCAGGTGCTCTACCAGCTGCTATCACCAGCACATCCAGCTTCCCATCCTTCCCACTGGCGTTTGGCCGCAGTCTAGAGGCGGCACTAAACCACACGTCTTCACCCGCTCACATCACAGCTCTCTTCAGCAAACTCTCCTCTGCCTTAGACAAGGTATCAGTGGTGGGCAATGATGACTATAGTGGTGTCAACATATTCGAGGGATTCCACTCCATGAATGAGTATGTACTAGGTCTACTGCTTGCATTGCTTCAGCCCTCTGTACGAGCTGTTTGTAGAAGTGGGTGAGTTTGTGCAGTACAAGGGTCTCTGCCCGGAGTGGTGGCCACCACCATGTGGGGCATAGGACTGTATGGGACACAGTAGACAGATATAAAATTATTGATTTCTCAGTGTCTATAGAATTCCATTTTCTTGAAAAGGTTTATTGTCGATTGTACAGAAGACAGAGTATTCATAAAAGTCCTGTAGCCCATATCGTCCATGTATTGTATAGGTACAATATTGTTCAAAAAGGATTATTGACTGTGGTTTGATTCATGAAGGCAAACATGGAAAAGAATTGCAAATAACATAATAAATGATAGAAATTTGTATAAAGGTTGTAAAAAACATCAATTACCATGAAAAAATTATGAAGCACTTGTAACATAAATTTTATTATGATGACAATAGTGAACCCTTATGTAAAATGTGTGATGATGGAATTGTAGACAATGTTTTTCAGTTTGTTATGAGGTTCACAAAATTTGCTCAATTTAGAATCGATTTAAACCTTTCTAAGACTGGCATCCATTTGAGGGAGGATTACTGGAATTTTAACTGCCTACCCGATGCATTTTTTTAAAACTAATGGGAATGAATTACCTGTTATCATATGTAGATTATTGTGTTTTAAGGTTTTACTTTTTTATACTCTTGTGTATTCATTAACAAAATATACAATGTTAGATTATCTATAAAAGCCTTAGACTCTTTTTCATAAATGATCTTTTATGATAGAGAATTTATAATTTAAAAAATCTCTAAGAATACTAGATTCATCTCTTTGTCCATTATTAAGAGAATATTGTAACCAGTTTCTGCAAATAATAAGAACAATTCCTGATATAAGTATAAACGGCCCCAAAATTACAGAAAGACACAATTGTCATGTTTTTACATGTCATGTCTTACAAAATGGGAACTAGTTTGCTAGTTAGTTTACTGCAAATTAACTGCGGATGAAACGCGTGGCCAACGGACAACTGTATACTTTATAGTGTATCTAGACTAGTCTTGCGGTGGGAATTAGTTGCTGCATGAAACTTCCAAATAAAAAAACACAAGGTAGGTGATAATAGAAAGTTGTTTTAGCAAAAATATCTTCCATAAAAAACTTTGTCTGGCGCATGAGAAGTCTGTAGATGCCAGACTTTTAGTATCTGTGTTTGTTGTGACGCCTCGATATTTTGATTGTGTGCCAGTGGCTTATAATATGCGCCATTTGCACGAATACGCTTTCTAGAATCAGCACTGTACCTGTATTGCGACCTGCGCGCGGCTTAATGCCTCCTCGCCCACTCTCTTCTTCCTCTGAGGACGAACTTGACGAGTCAGAGTCGGATGTGAGTCGGACGCCGTTTCTGGCGGACTGAGCAACAAACAGCAAAAACTCAACACCATTACATTGTCAGAGTTAGGCTTAAAAATAACCAAGACTATTAAAATAACTTTTTTTTTTTTAAATACAATGTATATTCAAGAGTCCATTTCAACAGCAAGGGCCTTTCCCTAATGGTTTTTTTTAAAAAAATTTGGAGCTTGAATAGTTATATAAGATTCATTTATAGATGCATTGATTAAAAAACCATAAGATGATAACTTTGTCTAAAATGCATATTTGTATCAAAAAAGCAGACGCACTTAACACAAAACCTGTCCGAAACAATTTCTTATAAACAAACCTTTCGGCTTTGATGAACCTTACACTGGGGTGCCAAAATCACCGGTCTCTTTGACGATTCTTTTCCCCCCTCTTTTGCAATTTAGAAATTCCCGGGCCACTTCTTGCTGGACGATGACCCCTTCTTTGGGCCGTGACCTTTTAATTTTTTCTTTTTACCTGCCTCCTCCGATCGAAAATGTTTTTTTTTACTTTTTTGTTTTGGGGTGTGGCGGGGTGACCCAAATTTGTGGGGCGTAGCGATCCCCCATGGCCCAAAGGGCGCCCATGAGATCGCACCGCCGGGTTTACGAGGGTTTGGGCGAGCCACCGCTTGGAGTCCGGGGTTTGATGAGCGGGGGGGCGCGGGGGCGGGGGGGGGTGTGGGCCGCGGGAAAAGCCGAGATATAAAAGCAGGACCGGGGGTTAAAAATTTGCTTGGGGAGTAAAAGGCAATAGAACGGGTGATGTTCTTTTTTGGGGATCCGGGTTCAGGGTTCAAAAAATTCGGCCCAACCCCAATTG